>JASTWQ010000226.1:0-323978 GCA_035220615.1 Leptothorax acervorum
TAAAAAGTTTCCTTCTATAACTTACGTGTTTTGAGATATTTGTGTAGATCTTTTAAATGGGACACCCTGTATTTACAAAAATTATTATATATATAAATATACATAAAATTTTATAAAATTAAAAATATGATTACCTTTTGGTAATAATAAAAATTTTTTTACATCAGGTTCTAATTTATGCACATTTTCTAAATGACGTGCAATTTTACTTTGAAATTTTTTGCAATAGTAACAAAAATTCTTTTTTTGAAGTCCCTTAGGTTGAGAGAATGAATACACAAATTGTCTTCTTTAATACCAAATGTATTTACAGACGAAATGTCTATCAATGAATCCGAAGAATTTTATCATTATTTATAGAGAAGTTATTGTGGATGCTTTCATGTTCTGAATTTTCTGTTTCAACTGTAATTTCCGATGTTGAAGGTAGATATTCGGAAGTATTTGTTGTGTTGTAGAAGCAATATTGTTAATAGTATTATCATTATCACACGATAATGTTATATTATTATCACCATCATTGGAATACATAGAATTTTTAGCATTAGTAACATCATCAATCCAATATACTAGAGTTATTGAACTCGTCAAAGGAAAATATCATGACATCATTAAGAACAACACCTGTTACAGAATTATTGGCACTGCCATTGTCAGAAAATGTCACATTCTTACAAAGAATCAATATTTATCAAATTATTGGTACTAATATCAGTACCATTAATATCAGCACCATTAATATCAGGACCATTAATATCAGCACCATTAATTTCAGCACCATTAGTATCAGCAGCATTAATATCAGTACCATTAATATCAGTATCATTAACATCAGTATCATTAACATCAGTATTAATATTACTGTTAACAGTTTACAGCCATTGCCATCACCATCTACCGTTTTATAACTATTGCTGTTATTACAGGTAAATGTTACATTAAGATTTACAGTCTTTACTGTACTAGGCTTATCACAGTTATTGGAAAATATCATAGCATTATCAGAATCAGCATGTCTCATAGGATCGCTGACATTACTTTCATCATTTATTGTATCGTGGTCATATTCATTATCACAAGGAAATATCATGTCATCAGTATCATTCATAGAATTGTCGGCATTAACAGCACTATCTACTGTGCTGTGACCTTTGCTATTATTGCAGGAAAATGCCATATTATTATTAGAATCATTACTATTCATGGAATTATTGGAATTAATATCATAATCAATCGTTTTATGACTATTGTCGTTATCACGGGAAAATGTTACGTTAAGATGCACAGTATTTACTCTACTATTTTTGTCACTGTCATTGGAAAAAAATCGTGGCATTTTCAGAATCAGTATGTATCATAGGATTATTAGTGTTACTTTCACACCGTTCACTGTATCGTGGCTAAGTTCATTATCAAGAGAAGATATCACATTATTGTCCAAATCAATGCTGTTACTCAAACTGTTGGTATTGATATGCTTATTACTACAATCCATATTAGTAGCGCAAATATCTCGCTGTGGTACCTTCGACTGTAGTTACTGCAAGAAATAAGAACACATGCAAATCTGTTACGTGCAATTATAACCTTAATACAAATACTTACTATTATAACACTCGCCACTAGTTTTACATTTTCCAAAACAATGCATGGTTTATTTGTATTTAAGTTCTTAGCAATTGCAGAAAGATGGTCTCTACTTTCTGTAAAAATAGAATATTCAATTTTAATTATTTCGATATAGCCAACATAAAGTTAACGCATTTTTGTGAAAATTTAACAAAAATATAAATTACAGAAGCGGTGCAAGCGCAAAATTTTTATTTATTTTAATTTTTATTTGTTACTTATTTTTTATTACATCGGTGTTAACCTATTTATACATAATATACCATTGTGACGAAAATATTCTAGATTATTTTTAATAAATATAAAATGAGATTACTTACCATTTTGTGCGATTGCACGTAAAATACATTTTTCTATATGATTTCTATCACATTTAACGTTTATTTGTCTAAATTTTTTGCTTTTTACGTGATATTTATGGTGATTACACACAAGTAACACATATTTTCCCATTTTTACACAAAATATGGTCCAGCTAAAACGTACAAATAAAATTAAATGAGTCTAACGAAACAATCCATCAGGTTTTAGTAGGCTTCAAATACTGAAATAGTTGAATCACGTGATACGTTAACAAACGGTTGGTTCTTGCAGAAAAGATTGAAGCGGAACGGAACGCACAGAACTAAGGCTGAAATCCTATGGTGCGGAATGGAAGTGCGGAGTAGAGAATGCGTCATAAGGTCTGTTCGTTTTCGCTGCACTTCTGAACTAGTGCAATAAGTTAGAATGAGACAAATATATTTTTTTTCATTCTAACTTATTGCACTAGTTCAGAGTGCAGCGAAAACGAACAGACCTATAGACACAGCCAATCAGAGCTATGCCGCAGTGTTTACTATAGCTCTGATTGGCTGTGTCTATGACGCATTCTTTATTCCGCACTTCCATTCCACACCATGGGATTTCAGCCTATGATTATCCGATCCTGCAGCCGTATAACTTACTGACGGAAATTTGATTTTCGCACAGCTGCCATTTTTTATTGGATTTATAGAATTAAAAATCTTTTTCCAGGAATAAAGTATACACGCAAACGGACACGGAACTTGTCAACTTTACGTTGAGAAAAAAAAAAATTTTTTTATATAAGAAATATAATCTTAGGATCTTATAAGCTAATCACAGAACCGTATTAGCATTTTAAGCTTTGTGTTCTTTTTCGAAGAACTTCCTGAATTAACTGATGCACACTAGTATAAGTTAGAGTGAGACAAATATATTTTGTTTCACTCTAACTTATCGCACCAATGTGCACCAGTTCAGAAAGTTCTTTGAAAAAGAACAAACATGTATAGACAATAACCTAAGAAAACTTTGACATTAAGTTAGGTTAGAAAATATCTGTCATCGTATTATGTATATTTACATACATAATACGATGACAGATTATCTAAAAGACGCTTTGTGTAAAAGCAATAATAAAGCATTGAAATGGAATGACAGCGTGAGGTTAGAAAATATGTCGCTTCAATCGAGTTCATACTAAAGATTAATTATAGGAATACGTATTTTTATAAATAGATTTGTAGGTGTGATTTTTGCTTGACGCTTAATCACTATATTACACATCAAGCAGAAATCAGACCTATTAAATCTATATATAAAAATACGTATTATATTTCAATAAGCATGAAATTGATAACCTCTAGCATGAAATCGATTAATATGACATATTTTCTAACCTTACGCTGTCACTATTTTAATGCCTTATTATTGCTTTTAAACAGTGTTTTTTAAACAAAGTGGTGTTGAATAAGCGTACTTTATTCAAAACATAAGGTAAGTTACATATATTAATAATTTAAAGCAAAATTCTTCTTTTTTTTACATAATAAGATACATTAGTTATTTGGAAGTGTTACTTACTGCATTTAATACTTATTAATAATCTAAGATTGCACATTAGTAATAGCAATGCTCTTAGCAATGCGCAATGTTCCAATAATTAATTAGCTTTCTTCATTTTTAATCGTACAATGATTATATATTATTCCGACAAATGGCAAATCACTGTTTATATGCAATACATAGCAATACTGTAAAAAAAACATGCAATTACACAATGTAAGACTCTAATTTATAATTTTAACATTATTTGATGTTCACTAAATTGTAATAAGGTATGTTTATTAGTAATATGTAGATACTAGTGCTGATAACATTTCTACCATAATTATCCTGTGTGTGAAATTCTAATGTATAATGCTTTTAATTTAGATTATTAAATGTCAATTTTATTTTTACAGGAGCTGAGAGCAAAATATCCTGTGAATTTGTGATAGCAAAGAAGATCTTCAGCTGTTATCAAACATTAAGAGAAAATCCATTAACAAAACATGAGATTCTGTTGAGCGAGAGTTCAATATTAGTGTCTCCGCCTTCAGAATCTTGTGAAATGTTATGGAATTATCATCATTTCTATGATTAATTTAGTTGCTTTGTGTATTGGAAAGTCAATGTGCTTATAGTCTTAACACATATTTGCAGGATGCATAAATAATTTATATTCCTAACCAGCTAATGTGTGTGTCTGTTTATTTTTAAATAATCTTTGTAAATTAACCACAGAATGCATCGTATATCATTCATATTATTTTATATTATTTATATTATATTATTTACATCGCGTTACTTAAATAATGTATATGTAATTTAAACCAAATATTCATAGCTTTACACATAAATGTATTTGTAAAATATTACAGCAGATAGAAATTATATATTATTAGACTTTTTAAGCAAATAATTTGTGATGCAGGTAATGCATTATGCAGTATTTTGTGTATTAATGTGAAAATACTTTTTTTTCTTACGACTGTTACACACATTAATTGAACAGCAACATAAAGAATTAGACAATCTTCTAAAATACACATTAACAGTGCAGCATTATTGTTCTTTTTAATAAAAACAGAAATTTAATAAATAATCGTTGATGATTTTGGTGAATCATGGACGTCCATTTAATAAATTTCTGTTTATTGAAGAAGCGATAATACTGTACCGTTAACATGTATGTTAAAAGATTGAATTAAATAAATATTTAATGTATGTATCGGAAAATAGTACCTCAACATTAATAAGACAGAGAGAAAAATGGGGAAAAAAAAAATTTTCATGGAGGTAAAGAAAGTGACACAGTTTGTATTTAAAGTACATACTTATATATTCTAAAACTTGGTAGTGAGATGTTTCGATCATAATTCTAGAAATGTAATACTCAATAGTTTTAAAAATATAATACTCAATAGTTTTAAAAGTATAAATCCCAATAATTTTTGAAATATATCCACATAAGTATGCATTGGGTTAAGTTCTATTAAAAAATTATTTTAAGTATGTACGCGATAGTAAAGTTTTGTGATATTTATTGTGTTTAAATCAAATCGAGTTACTACAAAGAAATGTACTAATATAATAGATATGTATAGCGATAGACGTGTTTATACAGAACCAGCATAATAGCGTTAAATGAATTTTATACGTTTAGCGTTTGTATTATGTGTTATTCACGCAGTTATCATTTATATTATATGTAAGTACGTATGCTATAAGTACGTACTACATTAAAAACGTGTACAGAAATCTATATTATAATCGCAAATTAGCAAGTTAATTTTAATTTTCAAACGAATAAAGCTTGCAATCAATCTACTGGATTTAAACTGATATACATGGTTGTAAATTATTTATATTCTCATGTTGAGATAGTAATTAGTTAGAGATTCATCTATATAAGTCGATAAACAATTTAATACAGTACTTTTTTAAAAGGAATAAATAAAGATTAGCACTATGACTAGTACTCATAGTGCACTAGCACTCATTTCATCAATTCGTAATTAGTCATCTCCATCTATATTCATTACCTGTAAAAAAAATACTGTATCAAATTGTATAACAACGTATTCAGGTACATAAATATCTAAATAATTATTATCTCAATATAAGAATGTAAATAATTTACAATTATGAAAACAACATTTTGTGGTAAAGTAAGCTAATATTATGAATTATATCTGTAATAGTTATTTTTTTCATATTTATGAGATAATATTATACTTCTTTCCCCTGTTTCAGATATTAACTTTTTATGAATGAAAACATGGGAATGTCGTGGGAACGACAATAAATCTGTGATGTTAACAAAAATTCTAATAATGATAATACGACTAATGTATTAAATATCGTTGTTAAATATATCATTATTTCACACGTACAATAAAATAGACATTGCGAATATCATCGATAACATTAGTTAAACTATCGTTTTCTGATATAATCGAAATTTTTCAGTTTTTGCAGCTTTCATGTCCAAATTGTCCACTAATTTATATCAGTGATGCAAATTTCCATTACGCTACATGCAATTGACGACTGTTTTGTGTTCGAATTTTGATATTTCTTCAATTTGCTATTGTACAGTCGCAAAAGTTTAGTTTCGCCTTTCACATATTCAGCGAAGAATTCCAACAGTTAAATCGCACTGTAAGGCTTGCTTGTAGCGCTTCGTCACTAACACTCTTATCCATAGCTTCATATATTCTTTTTTTCGCGTACAATATTAAACTCTGAACCTGTAAAAAGATTGTTCGTTAATTATTTAAAATTGTAACGTAATAATATATCTGTATAGTGTGATTAAAATAACACAATACAAATTAATGTAAGTACATTACTATAAATACACATTTGCATACACATATATGTGTAAATATAAATGTACTCATACGTTTTTTGGAGCATCCTGAAAAATGTAAATGCATCGGCGAAGGTAATACCTGTATGAGTTATGTTTTTGCATATTTCAAATTCATTAATTACTTAAAGCATAATGGTACTACTTCCATTTGGTACTATGAGATACATGCACTGCGCCAAAGTGCATACATCTTTTGCTCAGGTTACTCAGCGATATCACTTTCTCAGCTCAAAACTAAGGCGGCACTGTATAGGTGCTGAAAGGTAAATACAAGTTTTGAAGATTTGTGACAGATTTTACCTCAAAGATGCTCACCAAGTCGGCGTAAGATTTGACTAATTGTCTACAATTTTCCAAGTCAATAATCTCGTTCAACATATTGTGCATATTGAAACATGCAATAAACTTGTACATCGTGATATCTAATCTATCTTAACCTACAAAATACGAATTAAACGTATACATCGTGATACCAATAATAAAGGCGTTGCACGTACAAAGTTTCAGTTGTGATGGTAAAACCGTGAGAAAATTGATCAATCATAGGTAAGAAACTAATCAATTATAATTAATCAATTCTTGGGGGTCGAAGAATAGGTAGCAATAACAATGTACTGAGGCCTGTTCTTTTCAGCTGAACTGTAGATCAGAGTTTATCTTTTCTACTCCATTGGAAGGAAGAAGATAAACTATGAACTAGTGCAGCAGTTTAGCTGAAAAGAACGGCCTCTGATTATTGCAAAATTTTGCTCATGGCACACACTGTATGTTTCATAGGCATGACAGGTTTCCTAACCTTACAGAATATGACTTTTAAGGCTGATATCACATTTGTCGTATGACCATTTTGAATGCATATTGATTGGCTGCAGGGGAAGTCGATTGTATATCACACATCTTGGTGAAAATTACAAAACGGTTGAAAATTAGTGGACAGATGTAAATTCAGCTTTAAAAGTGAAATTCTGGAAGATTAGGATATCTGTCACGCCTATAACGTATAGGTATACACTATGTCGCATGCGAAATTCTAGCATAGTCAATATATTGTTATTCCATTTAATGGGAGATAATTTATTTAAAACATTATTGAAACAACGAGACTCTTACGTATAAACGGTTACATTAATTATTGCAGTACGTGGCAAACTTATTGCTCAATAATCAATAAAGCAATGAGTTTATCACATATTGCAATAACTAATGCTATCCGTTTGTACTCGTTGTTAAAAGAGAATCGTTGTTTTAATAAGATAAAAGAATTTCATAATGTAGGTAATACTGTTATGATAACATTAATATAGGGAGTAATAGGCTGCTTGAAGAAATCATTTATCATTAAATGGGATAACAATGTACTGAGGCCTGTTCTTTTCAGCTGAACTGTAGTTCAGAGTTCACCTTTTTTACTCCACATTTGAAGGAAGAAGATAAACTCTGAACTAGTACAGCAGTTCAGCTGAAAAGAACAGGCCTCTGATTATTGCAAAATTTTGCTCATTGCACACACTGTATGTCTGATAGGCATGACAGGTTTCCTAACCTTACAGAATTTGACTTTATCACAAAAGCTGAAAGATTGTACTACAATTGTGATTATTATCAATATTTGTCACTTACAGTAGGTGTCTGTCAAAATGTTGTATTTCTTTCCGTATCTCATAAAAAAAATATACCGTGACATTTTTAATACTTAGAATATGGAAAAAAGGTCCATACCACAAATTCTGTCTTTTAGTGCACATTGTCTGTTTAGTTGTGTTTAAGAAGACTAATGATAACTTTACATTTTTGCAATAAATGGACAGTATTATAACTTGTTAACAGTGAAACTTTATTCCTTAGCTCTGTTTTATCTGGCGCATAGATTTGTTGATTTATACCCGGAAATGGCCTTACCATGATTTGAATCCTATTATTATACTATAGGTAAGTGATTACTGTTTAGTAAATATTTCTTAGTTAGATTAAACAAAATTAGATATTAATAGAAATATATTCAATTCAAATAATTGTGAAAATTTTGTGAAATATATATTTGTAAATTACAAGAAAATATTTTAAATTACTCAATAGTATTTCCGTTGCATTGTAGGAAAAAGCGATGGAGCAACAAGGTACTTAGCAAAAGCTAGGTACTGCTTGGTCGGAATATGGACATTCCATCGCGGTTGAAAATGAACACGATCAAGCTGTGGCTACTTATTTTAAAACGTCACGTTAATGATATTAAAAAAGCTAAAAAAGCTGCGAACAAAAAATAACAGTAACTAATAATGATATTTGCAATAGCTATTTTATGATACTTATGAGATAATGATATATTTCTTACCCATATTTAATACATCAGTCGTATTTTCATTATTAGAAACTTAACATTAGTTAACATTACGGATTTTCCATTGTTTTTAATCATAAAAAGTTAAAATCTAAAACAGGGGAAAGAAGTATATTATTATCTCATAAATATAAAAAAATAATTATTACATATACATATAATTCATAATATTGATTTACTTTGGATAATTGTGTTATTTACATTCTCATATTGAGATAATAATTAGTTAGATATTTATGTACATGAATACATTGTTATACAATTGGATACAGTTTTTTGTACAGCTAATGAATATAGATAGAGATGACTAATTACGAATTGATGAAACTATGAGTACTAGTCATAGTGCTAACCTTTATTTATTCCTTGTAAAAAAGTACTGTATTAAATTTTTTAACGATGATTTATATAGATGAATCTCTAACTAATTATTATCTCTATATGAGAATATAAATAATTTACATATTGTACATATGAATCATCGTTATACAATTTAATACACCATTTTTTTTTACAAGGAATGAATATAGATTAGGATGACTAATTACGGATTGGTGAAACTATGAGTACTAGTCATAGTGATCATATTTTTTTATTTTTACGCAAATAGTTTCATCAATCTGCAATTATTCATTAATCTTTATTTATTTCCTGTAAAAAAGGTACTGCATCAAATTGTTTACGATGATTTATACATTGTACATTTTATATATCTCTATAAAACTAATTACTATCTCAATATAGGAATATAAATAATTTAAAACTATGTATATCAGTTTAAATCCAGTAGATTGATTGCAAGCTTTATTCGTTTGAAAATTAAAATTAACTTGCTAATTTGCGATTATAATATAGATTTCTGTACATGTTTTTAATGTATTACGTACTTATAGCATGCGTACTTATAATATGAATAATAACTGCGTGAATAACACATAAAATAAACGCTAAACGTATAAAATTCATTTAACGCTATTATGCTGGTTCTGTATAAATACGTCTATCGCTATACATAGCTATTATATTAGTACATTTCTTTGTAGTAACTCGATTTGATTTGAACACAATAAATATCACAAAACTTTACTATCGCGTACATATTTAGAATAATTTTTTAATAGAACTTAAACCAATGCATACTTACTTATGTAAATATATTTCAAAAATTATTGGGATTTATATTTTTAAAACTATTGAGTATTATATTTTTAAAACTATTGAGTATTACATTTCTAGAATTATGATCGAAGCATCTCAATACCAAGTTTTAGATATACTTTAAATACAAACTGTGTCACTTTCTTTACCTCCATGAACATTTTTCCTTTTCCCATTTTTTCCTCTGTATTATTAATGAAGTATTTTTTGATACATACATTAACTGAATAGCAATGTAAATATTTATTTTATTCAATCTTCTAACATACATGTTAACAGTACAGTATCATTGTTTCTTCAATAAACAGTTAATAAATGGACGTTTATGATTCCATCACACAATTGTACTTCTATTCGCTAAAAAAACTGTACAGTTTATTTATGAGTTTTTTGTTATAAAATTATTTTATCGACAAGCTCATTAGCAAATAAGACAGTTAATTGCATTTATAGTATCCTTTTGACTGTTTTTGCTAACAGGCCTATTTAAATTTCCTTTTTTTTATATTGTGCCTTACCGTTTATATTTCAGAGCTTGATATCCATTATGTGTATGTAATGTAATTACCATATGAGATGGTAAAATAATATAATATGCATGTGTGCATTGTTTTTATTATATATATATTTATGTATAAGACGGCAGTTTTTAGGGCTTATAAATGTGACCATTTGCACAGGAATTATATCACACATATATATATGTCAATAGTTTTCAATAACAGAACTTTTTAGTCTTGTAACCTCCACATTAATTTTTGCTATTTAAAATTTAAGAATATTTGTTTCCAGCGTATCAAAATATATTATAAGTAAAGTTTTAATAACATTTTTTATGCGACGGGACATTTCTACATTTTACTGAAAAATGTAATAAATAAGCATTGAATAAATTTTTAATTTCTTAAAATATAAATTATATTCTCCAAAATAGTAAATCATTGTTTATAATTTCTGGCAATTATGCATGATATTGTAATTAATCATGTTAACCATAATACATACTTATATTAATAAATAGGCACATGAAGTAAAATGTGTTAGATTACCAAAATAATAGGAATAACTAAATTTGTTATTTATTTAGATACTTACCTCTATATTATGCTTTAGTCTTCAAAATACAGGCCTATACTGTCATTTCTTATCAGTCCTGAAAACTATTACATAATATACAGTTGGCAGCTTTCGGAACATTATTATTTCCAATAAGTCTAGCAATAAAGAACTATGTCTATTACAATGTAATTTTTGATAATAATGTAAATATCAATAATAATAAAAGTATATTACAAATAATTCAAGTGTAACAGTAAATTTCAAAAGTATTATTATGTCCTAAAAACCACCTGCTTATATAAAGTCAGATAACAATAAAAGGGCATAATTCAGGACATTATCGTATTTCGACCGTTGACAAATATTAAACGTTATATCTTAATCAGTATTACTAGCATCTCTTTCTCAAACGTATTTCTATTAATGGGAAGCAATTTTGTACAATTATTGTGTAACATATACAAAAAATAAAGAAATGTCCTGAAAACTGCCCACCCATTCATAATTAAATTGGCAAAAAAAAATAGGGCATATAAAAGAAAAAAACGGGTAATACATGATTTATATTAATACCCTGCATAATATAGTATGAAAAAATAAGGTGGTATAAAAATGTCCTGATAACTGCCCCTGGACATATATATATATATACAACTATATATGCAGTCATATATAGCCAAATATATTAATGTGACTAATCTGGTCCTATATACAACCAGATATAGCACCATATCTAATTGTATGTAAATGTATGTGAAGCCAGATATAATGATGTGTGAGTAGTGTACCCTACATATAACTAGATATAGTATTATATACAACATAAGAAGCATTTATATCTTCGTAGATTATATATGATTATATATAATCATATATGAACACATATTATATTTTTAATTTTGGATTATCCGATAGATGGCATCCGTTGGGATCTGTTTCTCGTATTTAAAATTTGACCAACAATGGTATAAGAGCGGTGGCAAGAGACACGACAGAGTCTCGCGCCAAGTGATATATATCACGGCATAACTTTTGTATTAGTTATATTGTGAAGTCTACTCTTTACTCTTATAATAAAGTGGCACACTTTTAGTAAATAAAACCCAAAAAGCCTAATTTTATTATATATAATTATATATGGTTATATAATTATATGTGGTTATATATAATTAAATATGGTTATATATAATTATATGTGGTTATATATAATTATATGTAGTTATATATAATTATATACAATTATATCGGCCCATTTTTTATATCTAATTATATCTAAAGCCGATTTTATATAATTATATGTGATTATATCTAATCATTTTTTCTCGGGGAGCCAAATAAAGCCGCGTTATATTGCGAATTCCTCGAGGAATACGAGAAGCTCGGTCACATGACCAAGGTTAATGACACCGACGCAAAATCGAGTAACTCTCAAATTTATTATATTCCGCACCACGCTGTTTTTCGCGAAAGCAGCGTTACCACGCAACTTCGGGTCGTGTTTAACGCTTCCTGCGTTACATCGAACGGCACCTCGCTGAACCATCATTTGTTAATCGGTCGCAAACTACAAAATAACCTGGTCGTAGTTATCCTGCTCTGGCGTCAACATCCGTACGTTTGTACTGCCGACATCGCCAAAATGTATCGGCAAATTCTCATCGACACTCGCGACGTAGATTACCAACGAATTCTATGGAGCTCGTCGCCTTCCGAGCCAGTGGCGGAGTATCGGTTGCTCACCGTTACATACGGCACTGCTTCAGCCCCGTACCTCGCACTCCGCGTACTTCTACAGCTCGTCAAGGACTACGGAGCTGAATTTCCGTTGGCCGTTATGGTATTACTTCGTCAAATCTACGTCGACGATTGTACGTTCGGAGCGAACAACCGTAAACTCGCGCTTCAAATTCGCGATCAACTAATTGCACTTTTAGAAAAGGGCGGTTTCCGGCTACGCAAGTGGGCAAGCAATTGTCCCGAGTTACTGTCCGATATTGATCCTTCCGATCATGGCCTTGCGCGTGACAAGGATCTACACGTCGACGAGCCGTTGAAGATATTAGGCGTCGCGTGGAATCCAGAAAGCGATTCCTTCCATTTCCGGGTCACGACTACACCGAATGCAGGGCAGACCAAACGGGCGGTTCTCTCCACCATCGCGAAATTGTTTGACCCGTTGGGGTGGGTAACTCCCGTTATCGTGGTCGCGAAAATATTTATGCAACGCCTCTGGTCATTGAAACACGATTGGGACGACGTGCTGCCGTGCGATCTCTTAGAACAATGGCGCGAATATCACAATCAATTGCCGCGTCTCAAACTCATCTCGATCCCTCGCTGGACAAATTACGGTCCCAATATAGCTCATTGTGAACTTCACGGGTTCTCGGATGCGTCAACAAAGGCTTACGCCGCGGTCGTATATCTCCGTCTCGTACCGAGAGACGGCCCCGTTACCGTGTGCATTCTCGTCGCGAAATCGAAGGTCGCTCCAATCGAAACATTAAGCGTGCCACAACTAGAGCTCTGCGGCGCGGTGCTTCTAGCACGCTTAATGTCATTTGTTCTTTCGAATCTCGACATTCAAAACGTCCAACATCACTGTTGGACCGACTCAAGGATCGTGTTAGCGTGGCTTAAACAGCCTCCGTCACGATGGAAGGTTTTCGTCGCGAATCGAGTCGCCAAGACGCAAAGTCTGCTACCGGCAGCAATCTGGCATCATGTTCCGACGGCGGACAACCCCGCCGACTGCGCATCTCGCGGTTTGCGCCCTGGCGAGCTTGCCGATTGCACCCTTTGGTGGTCAGAGCCGTCCTGGCTAAAACAATCCCCTGAGCATTGGCCGACATCATGCTCGTCTCCAACCGAATCTGAAATCTCGAGCGAAAACCGCGTCGTCATACATGCTTGCGTCGCACGTGTTGAACCATGGGATCTCGCGACTCGCTATTCTTCATGGTCTAAGCTGCTTACCGTGACGGCCTATATTATGCGATTCACAAGAATCCTTCGCTCTCGCCTCAATTCCACACCGAAAACCGGTGCTGAGGTCAATCAATCGCTCGCACTAACCACGCGAAATTCAAACAGCCAAGATCTTTTGGCTCAAAACCATTCAAGGTGACCTGTTTCCACAAGAGACTGCGAGTCTCAAACGAAACGAACGCGTACCTAAATCAAGCTCACTTGTCGCGCTTAACCCGTATCTCGACACCGATGGTCTGATACGAGTCGGAGGGCGACTGCAAAAATCCGATCTTCCCGAGTCAACCAAACATCCGATCGTCCTAGCGTCCCATCCTTTGTTATCTCGCATTATATCGCACGATCACCATAACACCCTACACGGAGGCCCTCATATTACCCTCGCTTATCTCCGTACCGAGTTCTGGCTTTTGCGCGCAAAGGCAACCGTACGGGCGGTCCTATATCGATGCGTCAAATGCGCTCGCGAAAAGGCTATGGTGCCGGCGGAGCTCATGGGTAACTTACCCGACGTCAGAGTCAATCGATCTTCGCGCGCGTTTGAGCATACCGGAGTCGATTATGCAGGACCGATACTCGTGCGGTCTGCAAAGGGACGAGGTCATAAGGCTCACAAGGCCTACATCTCCTTATTCATTTGTATGACCACGAAAGCGATTCACTTAGAGCTAGTAAGCGATTACAGCTCGGCGGCCTTCCTTGCGGCGTTTACCCGATTTGTCGCTCGGCGCGGACTTCCCCATAGCATGTACTCAGATAATGGTACGACATTTCAGGGCGCCGAACGAGAACTCGCCGCCGCTTGTAACGCCGCCGTGCGCGATCCAAATTTTCTTAACAAATTAGCAGGCGATCAAATAGCATGGCATTTCCTCCCTCCTGCGGCTCCACATTTGCGGATTATGGGAGGCCGGAGTACGTAGCGTCAAATACCACTTAAAGCGATGTATAGGATCTCACACGCTTACATGCGAGGAGATGATTACGCTATTATGCCGAGTCGAAGCGTGCCTAAATTCGCGACCGATCACATCAATTTCCGATAGTCTCGACGACTACCGCGTCCTTACTCCCGGTCATTTTTTGATCGGCGCAAACCTTTTCGCAATCCCGGAGCCGAGCGTACTCGACATAACCGAGAATCGGCTCTCGCGTTGGCAATTAGTGCAACGAATTTCTGAAGGTTTTTGGAGGTCGTGGGTAGGCGATTATTTGCATACGCTCCAACAACGCCCGAAGTGGCGCGTTATACAAAATCTGGCCACCGTCGGTCGGATCGTGCTAATGCGTAATCCGCTCGCTCCCCCCAGTCATTGGGAACTTGGACGCATTATTGCCTGTCATCCCGGGGAGGATGGTCTGACGCGCGTCGTCATCGTCAAAACCGCGCGCTCCGAATACAAGCGACCCATCGTCAAGCTGTGTTTCTTGCCGATCGATATAAATACCGAAACAGAAGGAGAAGCGGTCAAGGCAGGCGACTCGCGGCCGTAATGCGTTCCGTCTTTCGGTCACCAAACCAATGTAAATATGTATAAAACGCAATTAGATTTAAGATTTCGCTGTTTCCTTAGATTTAAGATTTCGCTGTTTCCTTAGACTTAAGATTCCGCTGTTCCTTTAGATTTAAGTTTTACTGTATTATATTTTACATTATGCGGCATATTACTGTATGTTAATTCTCGTTTCGAATATAAATATTCGAGGCGGGCGGTATGTTCGGGAATCGCGAGACTTCGCATCGACCCGCATTCCTCGCCGTGTTGTCGTTTCACGTGTTTACGCTCGAGACCTTGTCAGCGCCTGGAGTTCCCCCGAATTTCCACGAAATCCAGCTCCGTTTCTCGAAAATAATCGCGTTATTTCTCGAACTATCTTCCCCCTCCTCGCGCGCTCTAGCGACCGCTCCGAAATTCAGCTGACATACCGCTCGCTCTCAGAAGCCTTTGTACCGTTGTAACGAGCAAATAAATTCGATACCAATATACCGCACATCCGAAGATACGTCGTTTTCTCGATCCTACCAATCCTAAGTACCTTGACTGCCGAGTCTTCTTACAAGGCTATACCAGCCAACCGCGCTCAACGAACGATACCCGGTCGCGAGTGCACACTTATAAAGCTAAGTCTAATCAACCAAATCTTAAAGAATTGTATATGAAATAGGGGTAGAAAAGACTGAGAAATGTAATAAAATTAGAAATAGATATCTCGAAATTTGTGGAAATTAGAGCAACATTTAAAATTTTGAAGAATTCGTACTTACATAGAAGCCTTATAAAACTGGATCTAATCAACCAAATCTTAAAGTATTATATATGAAATAGCTGTAGAAAAGACTGAAAAATATAATAAAATTAGAAATAGCTCAATATTTCAAAATTTGCAGAAGTTAGAGCAACCACGGATATTTATAAAAAAATTTTAAATTTAAAAAAAAAAGAACCCTTTTACCGATTATCGCCAAATTCAATACCAACCTTCCTTGAATGATACTTTATCGATTAAAAAAAATATAGCCCGATATCTCAATATTTGCGGAAGTTAGAGCAACCACGGACATCAAATCCGCACACACACACACACACACACACATACGGACATTATTTTTTAATGCAATTTTTCGACGTTTTAGAACATTCTGAACACACTGGCAGCGGCAACTAAAAAAAAATTTTTTGCGAAAACAGAGCTTCCTTTATGAGGAAGCAAAAGGGATTTCAGATCTGTTGAATAAGGGCGTCTCAGTCAAGGAAAACTAGCTGAACAATTTAAAATCGTGAAATTCACGGTCTAAAACATAGGAAAAATAAACTTGATATTATCGATATGTGGGATAACAACTGTAACAGCGAAAGGAAAAGAAAACATCGACCTACAGATGATAAAATCATAAACAATAAAATGCTAGATTTCTTTCTTTTTTAAGTAATTAGTTCTCTCCTACTACATTTTCAAAGGAATGCGCTCTCGACGGAAGAAATAATAAATATTGATGCACATGTTGAAAAGACATTACCGTGAATAGGTACAGCATGAAGTGCGCGCCCTTACGCGGGCAACATGGCAAGAATCGTTGACTTTTACGAGGACGACGACGAGTACTTTATAGACTTTGTACATGAGTATGCTCAGTGTAAACAAGATATCATCGATGCTTTAAAGGACAATGAAGATTCGCGAGGAGAAACGTGTGTACAACGAGTATCACCGATTCAGTTCCTTCGCGATCGCGAACTCGGTATACGCGGAACCAGTGGACGCGTAGTCCGACAAGGAATTGTTATCAACACTGAGCCTCCATATGACTGGCCATATCACCTGAGACGTAAAGCGTACAGACGATTGTAGGATGAGTGTGTAACAGAGGAAAAAGAACATTATCTGAGATTTGTCAGATTATTTAATTCCACACCCCCGCGTATTATACATAAAACTGGCTATCATTATTGGGCGTTTAAAATTATCCAAAAGATCGAGTCTGGCTTTGATAATCTATACACTCAGATTCGTACAAGTATTGGGAGGTGCATCGAATTAGCGGTGTTGAGCAACTTGCGTTCTTCGATCTATGAATGCAGTTTCGACTTTCCTAGCCGTACAACGATTATGCTTGAAAACGCTTCTGATGATAAAATTGATGATTGTGATGATATTGATGCTATTGATGATGCTCTTTGGCGACTTATTTATAAAGATGCCCCCCACTTCAATCTTTATCATTTTATGCGTATGCACTATTACGTTCAAGGGTGTAAACGGTCTTGTTTACGGTGTGGTCGAGTCACGTGCAAGTGCTCCGTAAAAGTGTGTGACGTGATCTAATAAAAGTGTGAGAGAAACGGTGATAGAGGGCCGATCCTGGCTCCAATTGCAGACTTCCGATGTATCAAATTTTCTGTGTAATATGTGTTCCATTTGCATACGCTGAAAAAAACATTACCGTGAACAAGAACAGTATAAAGTGCGCGCCTTTACGCGAGAAACATAGAGAGAATTGACGACTGTTACGACAACGAGTACTGTATACAAACGTTTAGTAAGTCTAAGTATTTCGATATCATCGATATTTTAGAAAAGGACTTTGAAGAAGAAACGGCTGTGCGACAAAAACCGCTGGTACAGTATCGCGAGCGCGGACTTGGTGTATGCGAAACCAGTAAACGCGTAATCAGACCAAGAGTCGTTATTGACACTGGGTCTCCTTATGACTGGCCTTATCACGTGAGACGCGAAATGTATAAACAATTGCAGGATGAATTTATAGTACAAGAAGAAGACTTGCTTGGGAGATGTGATTAATATCAGAGTTTATATGAAGGAAACTTTAATTTATGGGCGGTGGAAATTAGTGAAAAGATCGAGTGTGGACACGCAGACACTGCATAGATTCAAATTGATACAGATATTGGGAGGTGTATCGAATTGGTAGTGATAGACATCTTACGATCTTTTACCTGTGCGTGTTTGGACGATTCTGTCCATACCAAGATACTTTATGAACATCGTGATGAGCTTCGTAATTTTAATACTTTGCTAGAGAATTATAAAGATGTCGTACGCTTCGATCCTCATCGTTTTACGTGTATGCGCTATCACGTTCAGAAGTACGAACGATCTTGTTTACGGTGTGGTCGAGTCACGTGCAAGTGCTTCATAGAAGTGTAACGTGATTTAAAAAATAGTGCGAAAAAAACTCAAAAACATGGAAAACCTCGAGCAAAATGCACGCGACCTGTTGGAGCAAATAGCACGCGAACTGTTGGAGCTGTCGCACCAAGTCGCCTTGGGCGAATATTTCGCGTGGGCGCAGCGATGCGAGGAAGACGTTGGACAGCTCGAAGAACACAGTCGCGCCAAGCGTCCGCGGCTCTTATCTGGAAATAGAACATCTTTGGTGTCGAAAATCACGCAACTCGAGGGTGCGAGGATTCGTTTAGAGACGTTTCATACACAGCGGTGGTGATTACGCGGGCACTAGTACTGGCGGAAATAACGCGGAAAGACTCGTTTGGCGAGAGATCGATACCGCGTTCGAAAACCGTGTACTGACCGGTGCGGTGATTAACACAGACTGGTAGATATTGATTTCTGGCAGATATTGTAACCTAAAAAGTTACAGGAGTACACAATTTTTGATTTTTTGAGAACGCTTGTGAAAAGACAAACATATAATAATGGATTTTCTCATGGATCTTATTTTTGAATCTGATAATGATTTTGGTGATAATGATGAATTTGTCGAAAGAAGACCCTATGTAATAAGAAACAAACCGAATAATGTTCAAGTGTGGGATGACAAAGAATTTTTCGATAGATTTCGTTTGAAAAAGGATACAGTACTTGAATTGTTGCATACAATTGAAGACCGACTGATAATACTCCGGAACAAGTATGATTCTGTTCGAATAATATAAAGTTAATTTATGAGATAATAATGCATTATTACAAAACAAAGTCTTCCTCCGCCAGTAAATAAATTCAAAATAACAGTCGTTCTTAGTCGACCTGACTGGCCAAAAATCCAATATATTTAACTCACGACGTTTCGACCGCAATTCGGTCCTTTTCCAGTGAGAATTACAAAATTAACGCATCCGCAAACAATCCAAAACGTCGCTGACATTGTGCCCTAACTACGTCATACGAACGTAAAGCTAAAAATTAAAAGTCGACATATCGACAGTGAAAAAACAAGAGTCAAAAAGATAAGTCATAAAAAAGTTAATCATAAGTCAAAAGTTAAAAATACAAATAAAATAAATTCAATTAAAAAGGCTTACAAATCAAGAGCGTCGAGAAAAAATATAAACGAGGTGTAACGTGGAAAGAAAAACGTCGCAAGCCATATCAGAGAACACATCCCAACAGTATAACAGTCAAAGTCACAATGAGAATAAAAGCCCAAAGACAATAAGTGTTCCCAAATAAAAACGAACAGAACCAAAAACAAAAAGTGCAAACTAAGTGGCGCTAATAACACGTTCATAAGTCCCAGGTAGATTTTCAGTGTCTTTTTGAAGATTGATTGTGCAATCATATTTTTTGATAAAAAACATTTCGGAGATTTCTCTTTTCTTAAGATGCCTCTCCTTATATAAAATCTTAGGTTGATGCCAATTAAAATTATGATTGTAAGTGAGACGGTGCTTACTGACAACGGAATGATTGTCAACATTCTTATTAATATCACGAGAATGTTCCTTAATGCGTGTCTCTAAGTGCCTCTTAGTTTGTCCAATATATGTGGCATTACAATTTGCACAATCAATCTTATATACCAACTCAGTCTGTTTAAGATCTTGAAGCTTATCTTTTCCTTTTCTAATAACACAATCTAATTTCTTCGGAATAGTGAGAAGTACTCTAAATTTAGCGTCACGCATTGTACGGCCAACATCTCCGCTAAGACCTTTGACGAACGGTATAGTAATAAATTTTAAAGGATCTTGGGTTGCATTGTCGCAGAGTCATTACTATTATTATTTCTATTCTCTAATTCGTTAAGTCGGGCATTAATGTAGGGGAGACCGGGGCTAGACCGTCAACTGGGTAAATCCGTCAAATCAAATATCTCGGAACCTGTATATTGTGCGAATTCGCTATTAACATTGTAAACGCTGCTTATAGTACCCATGTGACCAACGGAGTTTCGGCAGGTTACCTGCCGTCTTATGATTTTTACGAGGGCAAACGTGTTTTCGGAAGGTGAAAGTGAAATTTTCTGCGCGAGGAAATTTTGTAATATCTGCAATAATATTTGCTCTCCAAATCTCCAGGTACGTGATTATAAAGAGTAATGCATGCTAAACACGAATCCAGTGTAGTTTTTTCATTATCGTTGATGTGTAATATTTCGTGGGCGATCAAACCTGAAACTTGTGTTTGGGGCTAATCCGTCAGTAAGCACCCGGGGAAAGTCCGGCAGTCTCGTTACTGTGGCGCGCCGGGCGCACGACTTCAGCTGACAGCTCACGGCAGTTTCAGGTTAGGTTTCCCTCGAGCGTGATTCTGTCATCCTTGCAAGTGTGTTAGTTTGTAGATATATGTATATAGGGAAATCCGTCAAATGGACAAGTGTGATAGTTTGTAGATATATGTATATAGGGTCTGACATGCGTCAGACAAGTGTGTTAGTTTGTAGATATATGTATATAGGGAAATGGTACGCACGTATCGTCGCAAAACGACTCCCGTCGACAAGGAGAAACTCAAGAAGGCAGTTCTTGCGGCAAAAAAAGATAAAATGAGCGCTTACGCAGCCGCAAAACAATTCGATGTCCGGAGAACCACGTTAAACAACTGGTTGAAGAAGAACGATTAACAATTATTAACAAATATTATTAACAATTATATTAAAAATTATCATTAACAATTATTAACAATTATTAACAATTATTATTATTTATTATTAACAAGTATTATTAACAATTATTATTAACAATTATATTAACAATTATTACTAACAATTATATTAACAATTATTATTAACAATTATTATTATTATTTATTATTAACAATTATTAACAATTATTTTTTAATAATGTTTCGCATAAAAATTTTAAAAAATAAATTTTTATATTTTTTTCTTAAAAAACAATTATTAAAATGTATCCTATCATTTTTCAGGATCAGCTATTAGTATTGAAAATGCAGTGTGACGGATTTGCCCAGGGGGCGGGGGGGGGCGGTTCTACCCCGGCATTTTTGAGATTTCAATTTTTCCACCGTTGTCGTTTTTGCTCTATACCGGTTAAACAAAGCGACGTAGACAAAAACTTTCTATATAAATTTTGTAGCTAAAGGTTCACTCTTTACAATGATATACCACATTTAACTGAAATTATTTATTTTGTTGTTAAAAATCGGCACCGAAAAGAAACCGACAAATTAGCCCCGGTCTCCCCTACTTATTAACAACTTTCGTTGGATAACAATTGTTAGAAAGGATCTTTTTTATTTCGATAATATTAGAATTGTGAAAACGAGCGTCAGACAAAAGAATAGCTCGGTCAACAAGATTACGTATAATGTTAACTTTATATTTAAGAGGGTGGTTCGAATAATAATTTATATATCTTCCTGAAAAAGTAGGTTTCCGATACCAATTCGTGAGTAAAACATTTCCCTCTCGAATCACTGTAGTGTCAAGAAAACTTAAAGAACCATTATTCTCCAGTTCGTAAGTGAATTTTAATCTAGAGTGATAACAATTGAAAACATCCAACAACTCATCAACCCCCGACCTAGGAACTATCACGAAAATGTCATCTACATATTTTTTAAAAAAGGAACCTAAGATTTTATATAAGGAGAGGCATCTTAAGAAAAAAGAAATCTCCGAAATGTTTTTTTTATCAAAAAATATGATTGCACAATCAATCTTCAAAAAGACACCGAAAATCTACCTGGGACTTATGAACGTGTTATTAGCGCCACTTAGTTTGCACTTTTTGTTTTTGGTTCTGTTCGTTTTTATTTGGGAACACTTATTGTCTTTGGGCTTTTATTCTCATTGTGACTTTGACTGTTATACTGTTGGGATGTGTTCTCTGATATGGCTTGCGACGTTTTTCTTTCCACGTTACACCTCGTTTATATTTTTTCTTGACGCTCTTGATTTGTAAGCCTTTTTAATTGTATTTATTTTATTTGTATTTTTAACTTTGACTTATGATTAACTTTTTTATGACTTATCTTTTTGACTCTTGTTCTCACTGTCGATATGTCGACTTTTAATTTTTAGCTTCACGTTCGTATGACGTAGTTAGGGCACAATGTCAACGACGTTTTGGATTGTTTGCGGATGCTTTAATTTTGTAATTCTCACTGGAAAAGGACCGAATTGCGGTCGAAACGTCGTGAATTAAATATATTGGAGTTTTGGTCAGTCAGGTCGACTAATAAAGACTTTTATTTTGAATATAAAGTTAATTTATGAGATAATAATGCATTATTACTTAACGAGTAGTTGTTGATTGAAAATTTTTAATGTAATTCTAGATCAAGATCATTGACACCGATCAATCAGTTGTTGTTAACGTTGAGATTTTATGCCACGGGCAATTTTCTGCGTGCCTGCGGTTATTTTAGTGGAGTAAGCATTAGTACTGCTTCCCGAGTCATTGCGAAAGTATCCATGGCCATAGCTTCGTTATCAGATACAAGGATCAATATGCCTCAATCTAATGTGGAAATTCGTACAACGCAACAGGCATTTTATGAAATGTACAAATTCCCAAGGGTAATTGGATGCATCGATGGAACCCATATTAGAATACAATCTCCCGGTGAGTTAAACTATGAAATATAAATTATGAATTGTAACAAAAAATATAAACTATGTAAACTGAGAATACTGTACTTACATTAACTTCACAAAATAATTTTGAATTCTTATTTACTCATTTTAAGCAATAACATTTATAACAAATATTTTCAGGAGGTAAACACGCAGAAGAGTTTAGAAATCGAAAAGGATTCTTTTCTCTTAATACCCAAGTTGTTTGCGATCACAATATGAGAATTATAGACGTTGTGGCTAGGTGGCCGGGTTCTGTTCATGATGCTACAATCTTTCAACATAGTCGACTGCGCCGAAGATTAGAAGAAGGCGAGTTTCGTCCGGGAATATTACTTGGAGATAGTGGATATCCAATCAAGAAATATCTTCTCACTTCTCTTTTGCATCCAACTACTGCAGCAGAAAATTGTTACAACAGTGCTCACATACGAACGAGGAACATTGTTGAACGGGTATTTGGAGTTTGGAAGCGTCGATTTCCAGTTTTAAGTTTAGGTATGAGAGTTAAAATAAGGACTGTGCAAGACATCATCGTAGCTACAGCAGTTCTACACAACATAGCCAGAAATAAAAACGAAGAAGAACCTCCTGCATATGTGGATTTGCCTGACGAGGAAATTGGAAATGGCAACTGGAATCAACTGGAAGTTCAAGTGGGAGACAATAATGTCAGACAAGCACTCATCGATGAGTATTTTTCAAGGTAAATTTAATGATAAATTTAACGAAAGTATAAAATATTCATTTTTTAAACTAAAAATAACTTTTTTGTATCTGATCTTTATGTAATATCTTACAAAACTTCTTTATATATAATCTATTCTACGGAATATCACAACTTCTTTGGCTTTACAGAAATGCATCACTCTTTTTTTTTTGTAGATTACGCAACTAGAACCTGCCTAACGGTTATTCCAAGTGATGCCATATGGTCCATTATTAATTACTGCAAATAAAGAGTATCATGTTAACAAATCTATTATACTACACGAATTGTATATTGTACGAATTATCAAGGAAATATTATACTTACTAATCATCATCAATTACCTCGTCATTCTCGTACTTCTCGTCATTCTCGTCAATTTCGACATTCGTGTTAAATTTCTGTAGTGTTTGTCTCTTAATATGCGCATCCAACTTTAAATTTTCGATTGTCAGTTTCGTGATTTTTGACTTATCCTCTATTTCTTGCACTAGTAATTTTTTTTTGTAACACCAAGAGTTCGTTTCTCAACTGCAAGGTCTGTTCCGTAATTTGAGGATTTTCAGTAGACGGCTTGGTCCGTTTGTTTTTGAACATAAACTTAGCATCAGTTCCTACAATGATTAATTATGGTTGTAAATTATTTCTTTTAATATTCTGTGATATTTTATACCTTTTCGTTTATTAATCTCGCGAACAGAATCCACAGCATCGATTTTATTTTCCATGTGGGGTCTTTCGGTATTCGCCGATTTTTCTACAAAAACACATTACGTTTAATACTTTTCTTAATATTCCTTAAGAAAGGGGTTCTTAAGGACTCTTTCTAACATCTTGTGAGATTGTCAGAGGCGAGAAATGACAGATTGAGAATTCTTGAATGCTATTTTCAAATAAAAAAATATTTGCATAAAATAACACTTTAGATCACTTCAGCACACTTTAAAAATATTCCGAGCACTATTCTCTTTCCTTGACAGTTAATAAGCCGTAAAATGAATGTAATACAAGCCTAGCCACGCGCATAAGCCTGCATTTGTATTACATTAATTTTATGGCTGTTTATTAACTTTGAAGGAAAAGGAAGAATGCTCAGAGTATTTTGAAAGTATGCTGAAGTGATGTGGTGTTATTTTATGCAAGAATTATTTAATTTGAAAATTGCATGCAAGAATTCTCAACGTGTCACTTCTCGCCTCTGACGTTACGATCTCACAAGATGTTGGAAAGGGTCCAGAAGCCTTAATACTGAAATAATGCAAAATTAAAACAAAATCTTTACCTGAACTTATTAATGGCGCTTTGGCTACTCCCACATTTTCTTTGCCAACATTTTTTGTTCTTTTCAAAAACTCTAAAATATCTTTATAAAGTGTTAAAATAAAATTCATATTGTTTTTCAGATCAATGTTAATACTTTCAATAACTAACCATTATTTTCGTCGTCTACAAACATAATATCTGCATCCGCGATATTAGGTTCTGGCTCTAAAAGAAAATGTAATGTTGTTACGAAAGAAATCTGACCACACAATTAAACATTTAATGGCATTACAGATTATTAACCACCTTCTTCTGCATCCTGTTGTGTCGTCCACAGTGTTGAAGCACTTTGACCTGGCTCTGAAAGAAAATGAGATACTGATAACGTGATATGTTACATGATAATGTTTCTCTTACTTAATTTTTCTGCTATTATAGAGTGTGGTAATTACCTGCATACTGTGAGTCTTTATAAAATCTGGACTGGAGACCCACCATGGTGTTCGGTGTCAACGATAATATTTTTTCCTCGCAGGGAGTCAAAGGCACTGGGCACTGACCACCACCAGTTTTCGTTTGTTCGCTTTTGAGCAACGAGCATTTTTTGCGGATATTTTTTTTTACTGCTTCATATTTTGCACGAATTGTTTTTGTGGAGCAAGGAAAATTTCCCAAAGCAGCATTAAATTCGTTGCAAATTCTTTCCCAAGCTTCTTTTTTATCTCTCCACGTTGTTGCATCGGTTTTTTTATTTTCGACAATATGTTTGTATTTTAATATAATATCGATCAACAAATCTATTTTAGTCTTGGTAAAATTTGCTCCTCTTTTCTCCATTTCAGCCAGATAATTGTTTTTTTTAAGAGTATTAAGAAACCGGCAAATCGCAAAAACACAATTAACCTCACTTCGCTCATTTGCTGACAGAACCATAGACATAGATAAAATATGTCTATGGACAGAAAGGTATATTCGCGGACAATACGGTGTAATTTATAGTAACATTTTAGTACCTTTTGTGTCGAAAGTGTTGTGTATTGATCGGAAGTATAGGATTTGAAGAATAGCTATTCGTTAGATACGTAACCAGAGGTTTCAATGAAGAAAACGAATTTTTAGTTATCTAACGGATATCTTTATCTGGAAGATAGCTATTAGGAGGTATGAAGATATCGGGCATCAATGACAAATGCGTATACTATCGAAAAACAGAAGACTAAACATTCTCCCAATACGGCTCACCGACCGGAAGAGAGAAAAGCAGTCAATTTGCTGTACGTGCAAGACTCGCGAGACGACAACGTGGGACATTTCGCGTGGATCAAGAACCTATCCCGCCTCGTGGGCTCACAATTGAACAAACACAATAGAAACACGTGAAATACTTTTGCGATTGGCAAGTATACATTAAAAAAAAATAAAACTGTACAATAATTTTTATATAAATATATTTAAAAAATTTTACTATTACAGAAGTTTGCATTATTTCTACACAAGTGAGAAATTGAAAGCCCGCACGGTAGACTGCCGTGAGATGAACAATTGCGCCATCCGACTACCGAGCGAGGGCGACAAATGGCTGAACTTCCGCAACTACAACAGGAAGGAGCGGCTTCCGTTCATGGTGTACACCGATCTCGAATGATACCTGAGAAGATGGAAGCTGATCCGAGAACGTCCACGTACGCCTATTAACGTCACAAGGTATTTAGCGTCGGGTACTACGTGCAGTGCTCGTACGACGACTCGTTATCTATGTATCGGTTTCGCCGCGAAAAGGATTGCGTCGCGTGGTTCGCCAACGAACTCGAAAAATTAGCGCATCGCGTAAAGGGTATTCTATCCGCTAATGTCCCCATGGAAACCCTCTCGAAAGAACAGTGGCAAGCATTTCGCAGCGCAACGCACTGCCACATTTGCGAAAAAACCATTCGCGCCGGAAGATAATCGCGATTATTGCCGTTCCAGAGGTCCCGCGCATTCAAACTGCAATCTCAATTATAAAGACTCTTATTTCATTCCCGTAGTTTTTTACAATTTACCCGGCTACGACGCGCATTTTATCATAAAAGATATAGCTGCCGCGTTCGAAGGCTCGATCGACGTACTACCGATAACGAAAGAAAAATATATCTCGTTCACAAAACACGTTAAAGACACCGCCGACAAATCAAATTCACGAAACGACATAAAGTTGCGATTCATCGATTCGTTAAAATTTCTCAGCACTAGTTTCGAAAAATTGACGTCATTCCTCGATAAGGACAAGTTAAAAATTGTACGTTCCAAATTTTCCGAATTATCCGTTCACGATTTCGAATTACTGACGCGAAAAGGCGTCTTTCCGTACGAATACGTGGTGCGTGTACAAGCTGCAGGACACGTGTTTACCGCCGGGCGAATCATTTTACAGTTCCTTGATCGGTGACACTGTATCCGAGAGCGATTACGCGCACGCCGTGAACGTTGGGCAACGGTTTTCCGTTCGAACCTTGGGCGAATACAGCGATCTGTATTTAAAAACGCATGTCTTGTTATTGGCCGACGATTTCGAAAATTTCCGCAAGAGTTGTATTAAAAGGTATGGATTAAACCCCGCTTATTACTACACTTTGCCAGGTTTCACATGGGACGCCATGTTGAAGCATACTCGCATAAATTTCGAACTGCTAACCGATATAGATATGGTTATGTTTATTGAACGCGGTATTCGCGGGGATCTGAGTCTATGTTCCAGCAGATACGCGCGAACAAATAACAAGTACATGCAGTCATATGATCCATCGAAACCATCGTCATACCTGATGTATTTCGATGTAAACAACTTGTACGGTTAGGCTGTGACCGGACACTTAGGTTGACGCGTTACGACTCATTCATCAATATCTCCGAAATATCAAAAGATTCGTGAAAACACGGTCGCCACTCGATTTTACCCGTTAAATCAAGAAAGGTAAGTACACCACTAACCGTATCTGTCGACTAATAACTCTATTTTCTGTTTCAGGTGCTCTGGACTGCTGCTGGCCCCTCTCTCGTTGTCGCTGGATCTTCAACGTGGAAGCCGCTTCTACCAACGATGCTGGACCTCGCTCGCCTCGGATGGACCCACAGGATCGTCGCAGAATCTCAGGTAAGTATCGTATACCATACGCTTGTATCGCAAGCAATGTGCATTTACTCGCACTTAAATCCCGCAGGAATACCGAATTACGAAGTATCTCCCGCTTGGAAGGTGACTCAGGATAGGTCACAGGATATCGTCGAATGAACTCTGACACTCAGGATATCACTTTGTATAACAATGTATTTATTCATGTAACTTGAATAAACAGTCATTACAGTTCGAGGTAATTATGCATTTTAGGGGAGGCACCTCCGATAACCTTGACCTTGACATATGTTGTCAAGGTCACCCTCCTGAGTGACCTTCAAAAAGTTTTAGCCGGCGCTCGTTCCTTATTAAAAAGTTATAAACAAAAAAAGTTTGAAAAATGTAGCAGTTATTTTGAGTACTAATAGACATAAATGACTGATATTTATGTCGAAATAGTACATGTATGAACGAAGGAAAATTATTTAAAGCAGTGAATTGTTGGTATATTGAAAGAAAAGTTATTTAAAGCAAAGAATAGAGAGTATGTGCTTCAACTTATAAAGCACATACTTGTAAAGCGCGTCACTAACCTATAGGTTAGTGGCGCGCTTTACAAAGTGTGTGCTTTGTATGTGCTTTGTATGTGCTTCAACTTAGAAAGTTGTTTATAACTTTTTAATAAACAAAAAAATATTTGGTGGGAAAAATTATTTAAAGCAGTGAATTGTTGGTATATTGAAAGGAAAGTTACCAAGTTCTGCTTTAAATAACTTTTCTTTCAATATACAAACAATTCACTACTTTAAACAATTTTTTCCACCAAATTTTTTTGTTTATAACTTTTTAATAAACAATGACCGCCAGCTAAAACTTTTTGAAGGTCACTCAGGAGGGTGACCTTGACAACATATGTCAAGGTCAATTTATGCCTTTCAATACTCAAAATAACTGCTACATTTTTCAAACTTTTTTTGTTTATAACTTTTTAATAAAAAACGAGCGCCGGCTAAAACTTTATGAAGGTCACTCAGGAGGGTGACCGTGACAACATATGTCAAGGTCAAGGTCATCGGAGGTGCCTCCCCTAAAATGCATAATTACCCAGTTCGATTCACAATGATTTTCTTTCACTCGCGGTGTCGCATCGTGATCGTTCGTTACAGTTCGCTTGTAGCGCATAAAATTGCGTAAACTCGAGATAGATTTTCCAACGCTCCGCAACACGGGTATCATCGGTCGTTACGAGAATACGAAGTATCCTTCCGTATGACTGTCCTTGGTTTCGTACACGGATGTCGGATTCCGAAAATCTTACAAGTTTCGCTTGCACTTACATTTCGCGAAGAAAAGTCGGATATCGCTCCGTACGCGGGATCACCGGTTGTTACGAGAGCTATTCTGTATACGTGTTGACGGTACCAGCTCTCCCGATAGGCTCCCGTACTCATTACGCGTATATCTCGCACAATGTTACACTTTTGCGAAAACTCATTATATTCGCGGTAACTAGGATATCGCTCCGTACGCGGGATCCGCGGTTGTATCGAGAGACGTGTTAACGGTTCGCGCTCTCCCGTCAGACTCTTCGAACGCTCGCTGGTCACTGGGCGCGTCCCCTCCTAGCGGGTACCCCCACTCTTGTTATTGCATCAGCCGTCACGTGATCGTCGCCTGATCGCAACTACGTGTCGGACAAACAAGTTCGACAAACACGCAGGAATGTTGTTTGTCCTTCTATTATGCTTCACGCTCGCCGGAAACTATTCATGAGACTATTCGATATGAAATATAATTCAATTTTACGCGTTTTACCTTATTACAGAATTATGGATGAATTTTCCGATCTAGGCCACGTACATCGTTCGCTCTTCACCTCTATCCTTATCGTTACTCGCTATTAACATTTATGTGCTCGTTTTCGACTCGGACGTGTGTGCCGGATTTTCGCGGCACCGTCGTCGGATTCGCACGGGACCACGATATTAACGCTATTTGGCACCTCTTAATGCCCTTCGTGATATTTTTTTTCTAACATTGCACTCGTGTGCCGGGTTATCGGGGCACGCCCCCCAATTTGTCGGCGGGGTGGTGGATAGATTATTTCCCGCCGACAGAGGAGGAGAGGTACTCTTTCCGGAAATTAGAGTTCCGGAATGGAACGAGGACCTGGGGGTCAGTGAGGAGGAAGTGGCGAGGGCTATCCGCGGGGTCAAGAGGCAGAAGGCCCCTGGCCCCGACGGGATCCCAGGCAAGGTCTGGGTCTTGGTCGCGGGGGAGCTGGCCGGCTGGATGCGGAATCTCTTCACCGCATGCCTGCGTGCCGGCCGGTTCCCCAGAAGATGGAAGGAGGCCAGCCTGGTCCTCCTGCCAAAGGTGGGAAAGCCCGTGGACTACCCGTCCGCGTACAGGCCCGTGTGCCTGCTGGACGAGGTGGGCAAGATCTTTGAAAGGATCATTGCCGAACGCCTCGTCCAGCACCTGTCCCGGGGTGAGGGAAAAGGTCTCTCCGACGACCAATTCGGCTTCCGTGCGGGGAGGTCAACCGTGGACGCGATCAGGCGCGTCCTCTCCCGCACGGAGGCCGAGATTGAGGAAGGGGGAGTGGTGTTGGGGGTGTCGTTTGACGTTGTCAACGCCTTCAACACCCTCCCCTGGGAGGTAATAGGGAGGGGGCTAGTGCGGTTCGGCGTCCCTCCCTACCTAATCAGGGTCATCGGAGACTACTTCCGGGACAGGGGCCTGATGTACACGGACCGGGACGGGGTCCTGAGGATCAGGCTCGTTGAGCGCGGTGTTCCGCAGGGGTCGGTGTTGGGACCCCTGCTATGGATCATCGCCTACGACCTGGTCCTCGGGGTGGCCCTCCCCAGAGGATGCTGGCTCACGGGATATGCCGATGACATATTCCTGGGGGTCAGCGGGGAGGGCTGGCAAGGAGGCCATCAGGCTGGCCAACGTGGCGGCGGCGAGCGTGGTGCGCGCCATCCGGGCGCTGGGCCTGAAAGTGGCTCCCCATAAAACGCAGGCGACCATGTTTTATGGTCGCCTTGCGGGGGGGTCACCGCCGGGGGGGCTCAGCGTCCGGGTGGAGGGGACTGAGGTCCCGATCACTCCCCACCTCCTATACCTGGGGGTTTGGATTGACCGGAAGAGGAGCTTCGGCGAGCACGTCACCCGCGTGGTCTCGAGAGCGAGGGTAATGGCCAACAGCCTGGCAAAGCTGTTGCCCAATATTGGCGGGGCCAGCGGGTATGTGCGTCGCCTCTACGTGGCAACGGTCCACTCGATGCTGTTGTACGCAGCACCGGTTTGGGCGGACAAGGTGGGCGAGGATGCCCGCCTTGGTAGGCAACTGGCGGCGGCTCAAAGGCTTATAGCCAACAGAGCCGCCAGGGCCTACCGGACCGTGTCACACGTGGGGGGCGACTACCCTCGCCGGAATCCCCCCGATTCACCTGGTCGCCAGGTCACATACACGCGTGTATACGCGGACCAAGGCGATCAGGGACGGGGGAGGTGTCATCACGGCGAGGGTCAAGAGGGCGCTGAGGCTCCAGGCCAAAGCGACCCTCCTGCGAGATTGGGAGGAATTTCTCGAGAACCCCCAGTTGTGGGGCAGGAGGGTCAGGGAGGCCATCCGGCCGGTCCTGGGGGAGTGGGTGGAGCGTAGGGAGAGAGGCCTTACGTTCCACACGGCACAGGTGATCACCGGGCATGGGTGCTTCGGTGATTACCTGTGCCGAATCGGGAAGGAGCGCACCACGCGCTGCCATCACTGCCCGGAGGAGGCAGACACGTCGCAGCATACGCTGGAGTTTTGCCCAGCGTGGGAGGAGCGGCGCCGTGTCCTCCGGGCAAGAGTAGGAGACTACCTCGCCCTCCCGACCATCATCGCCGCGGTGGTGACCGGGGGAGAGGAGGGCAAGGTCAAATGGAGCGCGTTCGTTTTCTTCTGCGGCGCAGTCATGTCGCAGAAGGAGGCAGCCGAACGCGTCAGGAGGGGGGGAAGCACCACCCCCCTCTAGTGACAGCGACTGGAGCGGCGGGGTGGGTCCGGGCCGCAGACCACCGCCGCCACCACGGCGGCGGCGTTATTTTTTACGACAACGCGGGCCCAGGAGCAGTCCCCCCGTCGCGATGTCGGTTTCGGGGGGGGACGGCACATAACAGTGCCGGGGGGAGAAGGGCGCAATTAATGCACACGGGAAGTATCTTCTCCCCCCTCCCGCCCCTCGGAACGGGAGGAGGCCGTTGCCGTCGGCGACGCCGGCCAACGGCCGTATGTACGGGTCCCCCCACTAACTAAGGGGGGGACCGCGGGTGTGGAGCGGGCGTGCGGGCGGGGTTTACCGCACGCCCGCAGCATAACCCCCCCTGCTAGAGGGGCGACGGGTTTGGGTGGATGTCCCCCCATCCCGCCGCTGTGCACAGGAGGCAGCTCCACCACGGATCGGGGGACACTCTGGGAGTCTCCCTGGTTGGTGGCCACGATGGGCTAGGCGCTGGGGGGCCCCGGAAGAATCAGCGCGTTTCCCGGGGTCCCCCTTAACAACGAGCGCAGTGAGGGACATCCGCAGGAGTTTTAGTGGGCAGGGTATGCATGCAGAATCGTGAGCGATGTGCATGCTATACAATCCCACAATCCCCCCGTTATACCTCTCCCCGGAGGTGGGGGGGGTCTTCCCCGCAAGGGGCTACTGGGTAAACCTGGGACTCTCGAGCCCCAAAGGATCCCAGTAGTTGAAGATTTCTCCTGCGAAAAAAAAGGGTTATCGGGGAACACTCGACGGATCGAAGCGGGATTGCGATATCTGTGCTCGCGATGACCCCGGAAATGCATCCGTATGGGTCCTTTCCCCGTAGATCTGTGCGTCGATCTTCCGGCACGGACATCGCAGATCGACGGGACTTGGTGCGTCGCACTCCTGGTGACCCGGAGAGATGGTCGCACGCGGTTGTTCCAGGGGAAGGTGCTCGTGCTGGGTGTTTCCGGCACCCGGGATCGGGATGAAAGTCGCTAGTTACGCTATTTAGGACCTCCGCAGACCATTCCCGATGGCCGTTTGGTCTTACGAGGTGTGTGCTAAGATTTTCCGGCACATCGATCAAAATTTTAATTGAGCGGTAATTATGCCTTAATTGGCATCCTAATAACGCGTCGCTAACCTTAGTTTATGTGAATTGTGTCTGTGCCGTGTTTTCTCCGCACATGCCTCAAACTTGATTGGGATCGTGATCACTATGTCCGCTGACGTCCTATTGACGCTTACGAATCGTCTCGTCCAGGAGAAGAGGTGCGTGCCGGGTTTTCGCGACACGTCGATCGCACAACGGCGAGAACACGTGAGGCGTGCTTTTCGCGGCTCATTTTAGCCACTTTGAGTAGTCTCCTCCTGTAGATGACGCTTGTGCGCGACTCCCGGTGCACAGTGCACCGTCGAGGGTGAAAGTCGCATTTCCGCCCTTCGTCAACGCTCGTGAGTCGCATTGCAGCGATAGATCACGTAAAAACTCCATGTGACGCGACTTTCACACAACGTATCTACTTTATTGCAACACGCTCTGACGCATGTGACTGATCACGCTGACGCGCGATAACGCTGAATCACGGGGTTATCCCCTTATTTCTTATAGCATCGAGTCATTCGAGAGACTCTTATCATCGCTCGGATCGAACCGACGTATATTCGTGATAGAAAATCAAAAGGAAAGGAAAAGTATTCTTTAATCGCCATGAGTGGCCTTTAATAAAAGAAACAACAAAACGAGATTTATACTCTAACGGCAATCGGCCGTTCAGTCTTCGGTTGCGTACTTGTGACGTACGCGGGCGCGATGGCCAGATAATCCTAATCCTAATCTTACGTGCTAATCACCTGTAACTAACGGCTTAACGTGCCATGGCGCTCCTTATGAGCTATCAAAACTGATTAAAGTGTAACGTGAAGATAACGAAAAGAAAATCATAAGATAAAAAAAAAGAAAATGTTTATATGTATACTCCGCGAGATCGGACGCAAAAAGAAAAGAAAAATCTAAGCCTGTCCAGGCACGCCGATCCGCCTTATCCTCCGGCACACCTTCGCCGGGGATTACTCTCGTGGAGTGTCCATGGCCTGGGTGGCGAGCAACGCCTCCACCGCCACCGAGCATTCCCTCGTGACGGAAGACGCCACGCTGGATGCGCTGGCTCCTCGGGACGCACGTCCGGCAGTCGATGTCGTCCGCGTCGTCGCCGTTGTAGCCTCCGGCTGCATCCTCCCCGTCTGCCCTTCAGCGGCAGGGCCTGCTGATGGAGGGCAGCTCCGCCTCGGCGACGGCGTCACCGACCTCGAGACGGCCGTCTGCTGTCGCTTATGCTCGCGGTGTTGTTCGAGCTCCTCCTCGAGCAGCCGCTGCGTCGCCCTGTCGGCCTGCACGGCCGCGCGTCGCACAGTGGGCCAGAATTGAAAAAAGCTGGCCAAAATATGAAGGCGTTATTCAATTAAAATTAAAATTGGTATACTAAGGTTTTCGAGGTCGCTGATTACGAATCAAGAGTCAAAATTACGAAAAATAAAATGGCGGATCAAATATTGCGACTGAAACTACTTTTTTGGATCGAATATGCATGAAAGTCGGTACTAAAAAGTTTCCGAGATCGCTAATTCCGAATATGATGTCAATACTTGTAAAGTCAAATTGGCGGATCCAATATGGCAACTAAAACTACCTTTTTGTATCGAATATGCATGAAAGTCGGTGCTAAGGGGTTTTCGGGTTCGCTGATTCCGAATATAATGTCAATAACTGTAAATAAGTATATATACTTTTTTGAGGTGGTTGTTTACGATAAGAAAGTTATTATTTTAATCCAAAACAATTAATTAACATTTATAATAAAATATACACCAACAACATACACCAAAATTATTTTTTTTTTAAAACGTCTATTATACTTTTTTTTTTTTTAAACGTCTATTTATATTGTTTTATAATATAAACTTTTTAAAAGAACATTTCATAAATTATAAATTAAATAATTAAACCAACATAAGATAATGGTAGCGTTTGTAATCGATAGAATAGAATTGAAAAATAAACCGAAAACACTCCTTTAATCCACATAATGTCAAATTGAATTGTGTTAATCAAGGACGAAAACAAGCTGTTTGACAGCTGCCAAATTAAAATAAATATTTGCTTTTACATATTAAATTATCACAAAATAGGAATCTTCGGTGTATTTTAACACTACAACAATTGTTTTAAATATAAAAACACTACACTAAAACAAAAAATAACGCTGTCATTATGTTGTGAACGGCTAACAATTACAAGAATAATTTAACTTTTAAACGTCATTTTTCACGCCTTTTAATTCACAATTAAATAAATTGGCAATCGAGCCAGCAGGAGCCTTAAAAAAATATTAATACATATAAAGCAACAAGAGCCTTAAAAAATATATTAAAATTAATATAAATCAGGCTCTGAATCGTTTATTAATACGCATGCTACTTCTCCATTTATTAAAGTATACATGAAAAAAATGCGTTCTCATATAAATTGATAGTTCTTTTTTTCCATTTTCATCTTTACTCAAATTAAACAAGTCGATTAAATAATTTAGAACACGTTGCTTCCGCACATGCTCTGATTCACTTTTATTTTCTAGAATAATTGCGTGAATTTCGCGGCGACTTATATTTTCCGAATACATTGTGCTTCTATTCGCGTTAAGCTAAGACAAAGAACTAACTATATTTAAGGCTGTAAGGCATTATTGAGCTGTTGACAAACCATACTTACACAATTGACCTACTGCGATAAATAAACAAAAGAAGAAAAAGCTATCATCTATTGTCACTACTAATCTCATGAAGTAATAATATCAAGAGACACGGTAGTATCTTGCGCTAAGTACGCGCGGAGCGAGACTGACTCTTTTACGTGATTCTACCACTGCGCGCCACCACATTATGGTTTAGTATTTTGCAAAGAGCAGCTGTGAGCAGCTAATTTTTTTTTTTATTATTTTCTATGCTTTGTAATCTTTGTTATGAGATAAGAAAGAATGCGTCACTCTGCGTCACATTTTTTATATTGACAATTTTATTCATATGCGTTCATAAAATTTTTAATTCTTGAACAATACATTATAAGTATTAATAAAAACAGCATATTGCATTTTCTATTACATTATATGTTAGAATAAGACCTTATCAGTTGACATTCAAAGGACTTAAGAATTTATAAAATACTATATCATTGTAAGAAAGAGCGCGATGTCATAGTTGTAAAATGGTATGGAACGCGTGCATAAAATTGTCTGACTTTGAGGAAGTATTTCAAAGTTGCAATGCATATTTATAAAATAATTATTGCATAAATTGGTTCACTAAACATTTGAGATAACATAATTTCATATTTTATTACTCTATTAAATACTTGAAAATTTGACTTTGGCCAGCTTTTTGGAATTCTGGCCCACTGTGCGTCGTCTGCTAGGGCAGCCCGCCGCGACCATCTGCGGCGCGGGAGTCTCCGCGACCTCGTCCTCCTCGACGGCCAGCTCCCTCCGGTACCGCTCGATGGCCTCATCGAGCCGGCTGGAGCACCTTGGAGACTGCCAACCTCCAGTTGACACGGAGGCAGGCGTCGCGCCAGGGGACTCACGCCTGGCGAGTTTGCACGGCGTGGACGTCGCCGGTCCGGCTATATCCGCCGCCTCGATGCTCCGGGACCTCTCCCGGCGGGCAGGCGTCGCACGGTTGGTGGGTGCGGTTGGCTCGGTAGCCGCCGAACTCGACGAGCTACTTGAGCTACTCGAGCTCACTGACGCGGCATCGTCCGCGGGCGGTTCGTTCTCCAGTGGAATCCGATCCGCCGCGACCATGTCGTCATACGCCGCCATGACGCCCAGCATCTCCTGGTTGCGCTGGCGTACTCGCTGGAGTGCTCCGGGCCCAAATTCCTCCTCGCTAGGGAGCTCACGCACCCTAACTTGGAGCGCACGCTCGAGTTCTCGGGTGCGATTCAATTCCGCCCGAAATTCGCAGTATTGCTGGAGGCGCGATAAATTTGCCTCCAGGGTACTCGGGACATTCTCGTTGGTCGGCCTGTCCATTTTGGCGACAATCGGATTAGGTCGAATTAACGCGGTCTCGTACGAGCAACGTTGCTCATGCGACGTCTCGATCAAGACTGATACTCCTTCCAGGGCTCTCCTCCTTATATAGGCCCAGTGCCAGGGACGTATCCTTGGACTCGGGGCCCCTCTCCTCAATGAAATTTCTTCCTCATTGTTCCTTGTCGCCAAGATGTCATCGTTGGTGACTCTCGTCGTTTGTATCGTGGAAATTGTTGTCTCAGTGCCGTATCTAGGGTGCATGGTGCCCCTGGACAAAAATTTTTTCTCAATCGTGTCTCTTCTAGCCCGTGTCGTCGGGAATGCGATTTCTTCGTGTAATTTGATCGCATTTTCCCTCTCAGGCTGGTCGACTGTCGATTTTTCGGGATTTTCGCGATTATTGCGAAAATCGATCTCTCGTGAAGGTTGAATGTTTTGGCCGTCCACCGTCGCTCCTTCGTCGTTCGCTTTGGCTGATCGGTCGTCTCTCTGTGTTTTAGTTTCGCGGCAGGTTCAGCTGCCTCACAAGCTTCTCCGTCATTTTTTTCGCTTCGGCTCGCGTCTTCCGGGCTTCCTTCGGTAGTTTCCTCGGTCTCGACACTCCCCTTTGTGATTACGTGAACGTAAATCACATCGTCTTCGTTGTCCTTCTCGTCGGATTCGACGAGTCGGAGCGAAACATCATCTCCATCGTCGGAGATGGTTATCGGCTGGCTCAATCCCTCCTCGTCGTCCGAGATTGTTATGGGCTGGCTCATCAACTCGTCGTCATCGCCGCTGTCGTTGTCGCTCGGGCTGGCCGCTTGTTCCTCCGCGTCGTACGGCTCCCCGTCGATCTCGACTCCGCGGTCCTCGTCGTCGGCGGCTGGCTCCCCGTCGATCTCGACTTCCTGGTCGTCGTCGTTGTCGTCGGGTGGCTCCCCGTCGTTCCTCACATCCGGGTTTTTGTCTTCTTCGTCGTAGCGCGGTTCGCGGTGCGGCTTGAGTTGCCGCGCGTTGTACACGCCTATGGCCTGGCCGTCCGGCTCCTCGACCAGATACGCATTCGGTCGGATGATACGCTGAATGCGATACGGCCCCTCGTACACCAGATGTATCTTTCTGGTCAGACGTCGGCTCGCGTCGGACCTTCGGTGCAGCTTGATCCACACCATCTGACCCTCGCGATATCCGCGCCGTTCCGTGACTCGTAATACTCGGTACCCACCGTCGGTTTTGTATAATACTTGGTAGCCTGACATATCTCGCATGACGCCACTACGTCGCGCGCTATTCTGTCGAAATTCGCGCCCCTAAAGCAGCTCTTGAGAAAATCGAGAACCTTATCCGTACCAAAGTGTATTATCAATTTGTGAAACTCGCTGGCTATCTTCCACGCGGCTTTGCGCGGCAGCGCGATTCTATCGCTATCGTTAAATTTTACGCGCAATATACCCTCTCTCTCGTACACGTTAACGGGATCGTCGCGTGCTCGTTGCTGCAACGCTTCGTCGTTCAGCTGCGCGTCTCTAATCACATCGACCCACGACGACGTGTCGACACCCTCTCTGGCGTCGTGAATTATCGCTATGCGTTTCACGTCGCTCGTCGGATCGCCGCTCGCGTTTCACCTCGAGAGCGTATCCGCTATCGCGTTTTCCCTACCGGGCAGATGAGTGATCTCTAGGTCGAATTCTTGCATGAATCTAAATCAACGTGCAATTCTGCGTAAACGCTGTCTGATGATCACGCGTCCAGATAAACTTCTGGCCCTTCTTCAAGAGACCCTCCAACGGTTTTGTCAATCTGGCGAAATTTTTAATGAACCGTCTGTCCCAGTTCACCAGGCCCAAAAATGATTGAACTTGTTTTTTGTTGGTAGGCCTTTCGAAGGATGCTATCGCTATACGCGTCTCATCGTTGATCTCTGCCTTGATCTCGCTAAACGTGTGACCCAGGAACTTTACCTCACTACGAAGAAACTCGCACTTTGCGCGGTTCAATTTGAATCCCGCCCTTTCGAGCTTTGTCAATACAAAATCTAAGTGACAGAGGTGTTCCTCCAGAGTTTCGGACGCTATTAGAACATCGTCCAGATAGATGGTCGTGAATTCGTTCACGCATGAAAACGTACGTCTGCCCGTCGAACAGAAAACCGGTGTATTGTCTCGAGTCTTTGTGCAACGGTACCTGCCAGAAAGCGTTCGAGATATCCAGAGTAGTGAAGTAACGTTTTCGGCCGACGCGTCTAAATACCTCCTCTATGGTCGGTGGCTGCGCATGGTCGTTACGCATGTGTTTGTTAATCTCGCGCGCGTCGAGACACAGACTTATGTCGCCATTTTTTTTGACAACCACCACCAACAGGTTAATATATTGCGTCGCCCGCTTTCGCACGATTCCCAGTTTCTCTAACTCTCCGACGTACGCTCTGACTCGATCCAGATGCTTCTCCGGTATCGGGTAAGTTTTACGCTTGTACGGCTTAGTCGTAGACATTTCGATCGTGTGCTCGTAATCCACCGCTCTACCTAATCTACCGTCGAACAGCTTTTTGTGACTGTCGAGGATTTCGTCCAATTTTGCGCTCGCGTCTTCGCTCCTAATGAGGTTAACGCTCGCGTGTGACTGTATAGACTTTCGAAATTTTACTTCGATACTGTCGTCGCATGACAAGAGCATGCTGTAGCGCATCTGAAAATCTATGCCTAATACAATCTCGAATGCCAATCTCTCGACAACGTAGAATTCGTGAATAAATTTCTTATCGCGATATGTAAGCATTATTCGCGCCTTTGACGCTACGGTCGTTCCACGCTCCGAGAACGCACCTTTCAGCGCAAACTTTTTGATCGGTTGAACATCAATGAACACACCCGTTTCCCGTAGGCTATCGAAACAAGCCTTGGTTATCGCCGTAATCTGCGAACCCGTGTCTATGAGAGCTTTCACTCTAATCTTATCGAATCGCATCTCGATCATCGGTAATTCGTCAAGCACGGCCCTTTGCCTTTGTTCCGCGATCATCTCCTCGTCTAGCTCGGAAATTATCTCTTGGGTTCTAATGATGTTCAACGGATTGCACTCAGTCTCCGCGCTCGCGTCGCAATCGCGCGTTATCGCGTTGCATTCCTTCTCACTCTGTAGTGATTCGGCGCTTTCGCGATCGCTATCTTTCTTCTCATCGGCATCGCCCGCCGTGATCGCCGCGACTTTACGTCCGCGGTCTTTGTCGGCGTATCGTTCGCGATTAGACGAGAAATTCTTACCGTTGCCGGATTTCCACTTTCGGTTTTCCGGTCTTTCACGCGAATATCGCGTCTCTTTCGGCTTCGCGTCCTCGTCGCTCGTGTTCGGCAATTCGACTATACCCACGCCCTCCTTGTCTCTACGCGCCGCGTCGGGTGATTCCGATCTCTTCCAACCCTCCAGATTTTTTGAACGGCGAATTTCTCGTCGCATCGCGCCTCGGAAGTTTGTCGTCACGGAAATCTTTTTGCGCGTTCGCGTTTGTTCGACCTGGCGTCGAGTCTTTACCGCTCGATTGACGAGTATCGCGCCTATCGGTCGATTTGCGCGCGTCCGCGCGCAATCTACGCGTTTCTCTCTCGTTCTCGAGAGTATCCAACATTTGTATAAATTCGCTCACGTTACGCACCATCGACGGTCTGAGCTCCCGCGTGATGTCCGCATCGAAATGCTCACGAACGGTTTGTATGATCTCGTCGTCGGACATGGGTGGTATTAGCGTTTTCGCTTGACGAGCTAAATTTAACGCGTATTCAGTCATGGACATGCTGCCTGACTTGAATTTACCGAAGTAGATCATCTGTCTAAATCGCATCTGGGCTTGAGTGCCCAAAAAGTGTTGTCTAAAGAGACTCTTTGTCTGCTCTATATCCTCCGCGTAGCTCGAACCATTGGGCCGCTGCGCCTTTCATGCATCTACCGAAATAGCACAGCTGTTCGTCCTCCGGGACGCCCTCGTATCTAGCAAGTTTTTCAAATTTCTCTAGAAACCTAATCGGATTCTGGCTATCAGTCTTACCGCGAAAATTGAGCTCGTCGAAGGGATTCTTCAGCCACCCCCCTCTGAGTAGTCTTACGCGCATCAGGACTAAATCTAACACGGCATCCGGCGCTTTGTCTATCTCACACGCATTCGGATCGATTGTTTTTCTGTCGTGATTCGACGGTCGGTCCGATTCGGTGTTCTGTGTCACGATAGATTCGCGTCTCTGGTGTCGTATCTCTGCCCTAAGCACCTCCAACTGTTCGGTCAACTCTTGCACCTGTTGGTGCAATCGCGCTTCGTTTTCCGTCGCTACGTCGACGATTTCGCGTTCGCGACTCAGATTCACCGGTGCGGGTGTATCACCCGTCACATGCAACAAATTATCGTTTTGATTGCTATCGGCTATTGTCGCGTTATCGCGCTCCGTTTCCCTGCCTCCAGAAGCGTTTCGCGCTCTGGTTCTCGCGGCAATGGGAAGTATCGGAGTGTGTTGCACGTTAGCCATTCTACCGGCTATCGTCGTGCAGTGTTTCCTGACACGCGTAACTCTTTTCGGCCCTATCTTGCCTAACTGCGCTTAATTCGCTTCTCAACAGACAACGTTACACACGTCCGCGCGTTGCTCTTGACGCGATTGTTACGAATCTCAATGGACCTCGCGTCACTTATACGCACGTTCTCGCGACGTTTGTTTGTTCGTCTATCGATGCTCGCACGAGTCTCGTCGTGAACCCTTTTCTAGCTAAATTACTGTCGCAAGTATCCAAAAATACGCGAACAGGTTTCTCGCCCTGCCACGTACCTCGATACCTTACGCTATTACACGCGAACAGGACTATCGAGTCCTGTCACGGTCGCCATTCAATTACACATATTACTTGGCGTAACGGGTAAACTGGCTAGTAACAGGTATAATTCTATCGTCTCGCTGACCGGAAGCGTTGTTTAGACGGGTCGCAGGTTCTTGGCCCGACATTGTGAACTTGAGAGCAATTATCACGTTTGCGCAGGCTAAGTCACTGTGACCGGACATTTAGGTTGACGCGTTACGACTCATTCATCAATATCTCCGAAATATCAAAAGATTCGTGAAAACACGGTCGCCACTCGATTTTACCCGTTAAATCAAGAAAGGTAAGTACACCACTAACCGTATCTGTCGACTAATAACTCTATTTTCTGTTTCAGGTGCTCTGGACTGCTGCTGGCCCCTCTCTCGTTGTCGCTGGATCTTCAACGTGGAAGCCGCTTCTACCAACGATGCTGGACCTCGCTCGCCTCGGATGGACCCACAGGATCGTCGCAGAATCTCAGGTAAGTATCGTATACCATACGCTTGTATCGCAAGCAATGTGCATTTACTCGCACTTAAATCCCGCAGGAATACCGAATTACGAAGTATCTCCCGCTTGGAAGGTGACTCAGGATAGGTCACAGGATATCGTCGAATGAACTCTGACACTCAGGATATCACTTTGTATAACAATGTATTTATTCATGTAACTTTGAATAAACAGTCATTACAGTTCGATTCACAATGATTTTCTTTCACTCGCGGTGTCGCATCGTGATCGTTCGTTACAGTTCGCTTGTAGCGCATAAAATTGCGTAAACTCGAGATAGATCGTCCAACGCTCCGCAACACGGGTATCATCGGTCGTTACGAGAATACGAAGTATCCTCCCGTATAACTGTCCTTGGTTTCGTACACGGATGTCGGATTCCGAAAATCTTACAAGTTTCGCTCGCACTTACATTTCGCGAATAAAAGTCGGATATCGCTCCGTACGCGGGGTCACCGGTTGTTACGAGAGCTATTCTGTATACGTGTTGACGGTACCAGCTCTCCCGATAGGCTCCCGTACTCATTACGCGTATATCTCGCACAATGTTACACTTTTGCGAAAACTCATTATATTCGCGGTAACTCGGATATCGCTCCGTACGCGGGATCCGCGGTTGTATCGAGAGACGTGTTAACGGTTCGCGCTCTCCCGTCAGACTCTTCGAACTCTCGCTGGTCGCTGGGCGCGTCCCCTCCTAGCGGGTACCCCCACTCTTGTTATTGCATCAGCCGTCAGGTGATCGTCGCCTGATCGCAACTACGCGTCGGACAAACAAGTTCGACAAACACGCAGGAATGTTGTTTGTCCTTCTATTATGCTTCACGCTCGCCGGAAACTATTCATGAGACTATTTGATATGAAATATAATTCAATTTTACGCGTTTTACCTTATTACAGAATTATGGATGAATTTCCCGATCTAGGCCACGTACATCGTTCGCTCTTCACCTCTATCCTTATCGTTACTCGCTATTAACATTTATGTGCTCGTTTTCGACTCGGACGTGTGCGCCGGATTTTCGCGGCACCGTCGTCGGATTCGCACGGGACTACGATATTAACGCTATTTGGCACATCTTAATGCCCTTCGTGACATTTTTTTCTAACATTGCACTCGTGTGCCGGGTTATCGAGGCACACTCGACGGATCGAAGCGGGAACGCGATATCTGTGCTCGCGATGACCCCGGAAATGCATCCGTATGGGTCCTTTCCCCGTAGATGGTCTGTGCGTCGATCTTCCGGCACGGACATCGCAGATCGACGGGACTTGGTGCGTCGCACTCCTGTTGACCCGGAGAGATGGTCGCACGCGGTTGTTCCAGGGGAAAGTGCTCGTGCTGGGTGTTTCCGGCACCCAGGTCGGATCGGGATGAAAGTCGCTAGTTACGCTATTTAGGATCTCCGCAGACCATTCCCGATGGCCGTTTGGTCTTACGAGGTGTGTGCTAAGATTTTCCGGCACATCGATCAAAATTTTAATTGAGCGGTAATTATGCCTTAATTGGCATCCCAATAACGCGTCGCTAACGTTAGTTTATGTGAATTGTGTCTGTGCCGAGTTTTCTCCGCACATGCCTCAAACTTGATCGGGATCGCGATTACTATGTCCGCTGACGTCCTATTGACGCTTACGAATCGTCTCCTCCAGGAGAAGAGGTGCGTGCCGGGTTTTCGCGGCACGTCGATCGCACAACGGCGAGAACACGTGAGGCGTGCTTCTCGCGGCTCACTTAGCCACTTTGAGTAGTCTCCTCCTGTAGATGACGCTTGTGCGCGACTCCCGGTGCACAGTGCATCGTCGAGGGTGAAAGTCGCATTTCTGCCCTTCGTCAACGCTCGTGAGTCGCATCACAGCGATAGATCACGCAAAAACTCCATGTGACGCGACTTTCGCTCACAACGTATCTACTTTATTGCAACACGCTCTGACGCATGTGACTGATCACGCTGACGCGCGATAACGCTGAATCACGGGGTTATCCCCATATCTCTTACAGCATCGAGTCATTCGAGAGACTCTTATCAACGCTCGGATCGAACCGACGTATATTCGTGATAGAAAATCAAAAGGAAAGGAAAAGGAAACGTAAGTATTCTTTAATCGCCATGAGTGGCCTTTAATAAAAGAAACAACAAAACGAGATTTATACTCTAACGGCAATCGGCCGTTCAGTCTTCGGTTGCGTATTTGTGACGTACGCTGGCGCGATGGCCAGATAATCCTAAACCTTTTTTTTTTTTTGTTTTTTTTTTTTTCGTAGGAGGAGAGGAAATGCCGTCGGAGCATCCCCGGGGGCCGGCCACACCGGGGTATGTGGGGCTTCACCCACTAAAACCTCTCCCCCTTAAACTACGACACAAGGACTACAGTCACGACACGCGGAACACAACGAGGCACTACATCACGTGACGCAACAGTCCCACTCGCGCAGGCGACAGACAACGTTATCAGACGAAAAAGAGACGACCACACGAACGGATCTACATATAAAACGCACACGGACCGAGTTCACGGGACATGCACGAACAAAACGAACAGGAGACACTATCCGGAGAGGTCTCCACACTTATTTATGACAGATACTCGAACCCATTCATCTAGGTCCGACCTCACTGGCCGGGTGATAATAGCCCGGCTATAAGCGAGCTGCGTCCCCGATCCAGCCCCCACATCGCCCCCCCCCCGCGAGGGAGGGGGGGACGCGAGAGGCCGGATGGAGGACACAGAAGTACAACCATTTACATTTACACGTGTCCAGACATTCTCCATAAAATGCGACAGGTATTACAAAGCCGCGAGCGGCTTACGTACGCTGAACATGACTTACATACGCGAAGCGTATAGCTTAGGGCCCCGGATCATCCTCCTCCTCGTAAGCAACCGGGATTGGAGGGGGGTTATTTTCCTCCTGCTGACGCCTTCTTTCGTCTTCTTCCTTCCGTCGGAGAACCCGCTCCGCGAAGAGCGAAAAAAGCGCGCCAATTCTCCTCTGAGTGGCAAATAGCCCGGACGATACTTGGCAGGGACAGATCCGGTCCCAGAGCTGCCACCAATTCTCCCCGCTCCAAATGCCACGCGCCGCATTCCGCGATAGTGTGGTCCGCCGTGTCAAGCTCCGCTCCACAATGGTGACAGGAGGGAGATTCCTCCTTTCCAATTCTATGCAAGTATGCTCCAAAACAGCCGTGGCCTGTCAGGAGCTGAGTCATCCTAAAGGAAAGGAAACCCGCTCCTCTGTCGATCCAGGCGTTGAAACTGGGGAGGATAGCCTCACGCGTTCTCCTTCCCGGCAGATCCTCCTGTTGAACGTGCCGGAACCACTTCTCTCTCAGTGTAATAGCCTCCTGGTCACGAACCTCCACCGCAGCATCCCCCGAATACTCGCCCCGCTCCTTCATTTCCGCAATGCGGACGTACGTCCTGCGCAAATAACGTGCGAGCAAAAAGAAGGGCGGAACCCTCGCCAGGAGCGTGGCAGCCTCGTACGAGACAGTGCGGTAGGCCATCACAGCTCGAATCGCGATCAGGCGGAGCGCTCTGTTTATTATGCGTTGTTTGTTGCTTGATGACCCTAGTTCTTCGCTCCAGATAGGGGCGGCGTACTGCACCATGGACAAGACCACGTGAAAATACAACCGCCGTTTTGGCTCGACAGGACCCCTTAGGTTGGGCATTATTCCACATAGAGCTCTGCTCGCCCCGGACGCCTTCGACGCCAAGTACTGAAAGTGGGTCAAGAAGGACCAGTAGCCATCCACCATGACACCGAGATATTTCATTGAGTGTCCGATTTTAATTCTAATTCCCTCAAACTCGAGGAACGCGTCTGCCGGACGGCGTCCAAAGAATACTGCCTCGGACTTGGCTCACGAGACCTTTAGTCCCAATGACTTGATGTTCGCCATAATACTCTCTAGACACTCTATAGCAAGTTGACATGCAGAGTCAAAGTCGTCCTCCTCTACGATGAGCAATGTATCGTCCGCGTAACACACAATGTGGCAGCCTCTATAAATCAATGTTCGCAGAACCGAGTCAAAAGCGACGTTCCAGAGCAGTGGTCCCAGAACGGACCCCTGCGGCACTCCTCTGCACACCCTCCTAGAACACCGCGAGCCATTCCGACCCATCCATCTGATCCTCCTTTCAGATAGGTAGGCCTCCACGATGCGACGCAAGTAAGGGGGGAAACCCTTAACACGTAGAGCTCTTCTGATGGACTTCCAAACCAAGGAGTTGAACGCGTTCTCGATGTCAAGAGAGATGGCCAAGGCCACTCTACCTTTTCTGCGCGCCTCAGATGTTATCGTCTTGACGAGGTTCAGTGCATCCGTGGTCAATCTCAGCCTGCGAAACCCAAACTGATTGGTCGACAGATCCGCGCGAGGGTCTTGCTGCATATGTTGTAAAAGGCGCTCCGCGATGACCCTTTCAAACGTCTTCCCGACTTCACTGAGAAGGCAGATAGGCCTCGCCTTCGGCAGCTCACCAGGGACTGTTTCGCCCTTTGGTATCAGAACCAGGTCCGCGGTCTTCTACCTAGCTGGAAACATCCCACGCCTCATACAGATGGTGAAGCACCTTGCCAATTTGCAGATCATAATAGGTGGCAACTTCTTCAGCAATACCGCCTTGAATCCATCGGGGCCGGGTGCCGTATTTGGATTCTTTTTATTCGCTAGCGCCTGCTTCACCTCGTCCAAGGTAACCTCATGTTCCTCTTCCCAGCGGAGATTTTCGATCTCGACCGGCACCAACTCCCGTCCTTCCGGAAATAGCTTGTCCAGGAGACGCTTCAGAATATCGGGCTCCAAGGTGGTAGTGAGCCCCGAGGTAGATCTGTTTAGCCTTTTCATGACGACTTTGTAAGGTAAGCCCCATGGGTCCTCATTCAGGATGTCCAGGAGCTCCTGCCATGCCGCCGATTTGGCCTTACGTATCTCGATCCTAAGCGATCTGTTCGCCGACAGATAAGCCCTCCTCTTTACTGCTGTCAACGCGGGCGGATCTCTCGTTCTGCTGCGTGTCCAGGTGCGTCTAGCCCTGATGGCCTCGGTCCTCAGCTGCCCTATGTTGTCATTCCACCAGTAAATTTGTGGAGTCATCTTACGGGCTCCGATCCTGGGAATGGCTGCTCTACACGCGTTAGAGATGGTGCGGTGTATCCACGTGTCCAACCCGGTGTTTAGATAAAATTCCTCTTCTAGGGGAGCCACAGCGCATGACCATTCTATCGCCGCTCTATACAGTTCCGGATCCATCTTCTTATAGTTCCACCTGGGTGGAAAGAACCTTGCACGGTCTCGACACGATGTTCGATCGAGTATTGTGAAGGAGATGTACACATGGTCAGACAAAGACTCCATATCATTTCTCACAGTCCAGTCACGCACCCTCTCTACCAGGTCGGGAGAAGCCCATGTGATATCAATAATAGAAGTTCCCTGCGGGCGGACACACGTGGGTTGTTTACCGACGTTTAATAATCGGAAATCGTCCTGGGCGGCCCACTCTTCCAACAATTCTCCTCTGTAGTCGGACCGTACAGAGCCCCACCAAGGTGAGTGGGCGTTGAAATCGCCCCCTATAAGTATACTGCCAGTGACACTGTGGCACAAGGTGCTCAACTCGTTCAAGAATTCTTCGTAATCCCTACTGCCGACATTGGGGGATATATAACACGACATTATGTGTATATTCTTGTACTTGACAGTAACCTGATTTTGGCCCCGCGCGACCAGAACAACGGGAGAGGTCGAAGCCCTGTTATTTACAAATATGGCCGCCAAACCGTTCAGACTTTTAAACCAGTATTGCGTATCAGGTATTCGAGCGGGTTCGGACACTATACATATACTGGCTTTCATCTCTATGGCGTGATGCACAAGAAGATCCTGTGCTTCTTTGCATCTGTTCATATTTATTTGTAGGAACAGCGCCATCACTCAGTTTCCATTTCGCCGGTCCTCCTGCCCGGTAACGTCGGTGGTGGTGGTCCCTTCTCATTACATTTTGTTGACGATCCCAAGCGATGGTTACCATCTCTGCCAGCCTCCACGCAGATTACGCAACAAGGCTTGGCCCGGCAGGTCCTCGAGATGTGCTCACGCGAGCCACACCGGAAACATGCCCCCGTGCGATCCTCCGGGTAAGAGCATGTATTGCGGACATGTCCAAAGCGCCAGCATTTGTAGCATTGGACCGGTCTGGCCTCCAGTAGTTCGACCCGTGCCATGGTCCAACCTATCCTCAGCTTCTTCGTTGACGACGTGATCTTGATTGCAGCGGCCAGCGGGCATTTCACCCAGACTGAGTGCAGTCCGTTGTACATACGTCTTATATCTCCCACTTTTATGTCAGCCTCGTTGCAAGATAATCCTAATCCTAATCTTACGTGTTAATCACCTATAACTAACGGCTTAACGATCCATGGCGCTCCTTATGAGCTATCAAAACTGATTAAAGTGTAACGTGAAGATAACGAAAAGAAAATCATAAGATAAAAAAAAAGAAAATGTTTATATGTATACTCCGCGAGATGGGACGCAAAAAGAAAAGAAAAATCTAAGCTTGTCCAGGCACGCCGATTCGCCTTATCCTCCGGCACACCTTCGCCGGGGATTACTCCCGTGGAGTGTCTATGGCATGGGTGGCGAGCAACGCCTCCACCGCCACCGAGCATTCCCTCGTGACGGAAGACGCCACGCTGGATGCGCTGGCTCCTCGGGACGCACGTCCGGCAGTCGATGTCGTCCGCGTCGTCGCCGTTGCAGCCTCCGGCTGCAAGGCAATGTGCCAACCACTACCGTACGTCGATTTTCGATAGGTCGAAGACATTTCGAATCTTGACTTTAGCGCGATCGCTTCAGATTCGCCCACAGGTTATATTCTCGAGGTCAATCTGGATTACCCGCAAAGTAAACACGACGCGCACGCTGACCTACCGTTCTGTCCGACGCGCGATAAGCCGCCCGGCGAGCGGCAGGTCAAGCTCCTCGCGACTCTGTACAATAAGAAGCGCTACATCATACAATGTCGCAACCTTCAGCAATGCACGCGCTACGGCCTTCGCGTCACAAAGATACACCGCGTATTACAATTCGCGCAATCTCCATGGCTCCGCGATTACATCAAATTAAACACGCGGTTTAGAACGCGCGCGACAAACGATTTCGAGAAAAATTTATACAAGTAAATGAATAACGCGGTATTCGGCAAAACTATGGAAAACGTTCGAAATCACGTCGACGTAAAATTATTAACAAAGTGGAACGGACGATACGGCGCGGAGGCAATGATCGCGAAACCGAATTTCTACAGTCGAAACAAATTTTCAGAGAATCTGATTGCCGTTGAATTGCGCAAACTCGAGGTAAAATTTAACAAACCAATCTACCTGGGCATGTGTATACTCAATGTATTGAAGGTCTGCTTGTACAAATTTCATCACGAGTACATGTCTCCCCTGTACAGCGACAAGTGTAAAATTATGTACACCGACACGGACAGTTTGATCTACCACATAGAGTGCGAAGACGTGTTGGAGAACGTGAAACGCGATATCGCTAAATTTGATACGAGCGATTACCCGGTCGACAACGCGTACGGTATACCACTTGCGAACAAGAAGGTGCCGGGCTTGATGAAGGACGAGAATAACGGCGCGATCATGACCGAATTCGTCGGACTCAGGGCGAAGATGTACGCCTTGCGAGTCGATGGCAAAAAAGACACTAAAAAAGCAAAAGGTGTCAAGAGTAACGTCGTAGCGCGTACTATAGCGTTCGACGATTACACGCGGTGTCTGAACGACGAGATTGAAATGACTCGAGGTCAGTCCTGTATAAGATCAAAATTGCTCCAAGTGTGCACCTACCGCGAGACGAAAATCGCTCTAAGTCCGTACGACGACAAGCGGTACATCGTACCGAATTCAACCGATACGATACCGTGGAGACATTATCGAATACCCTTGTAACGTAATGTCACATACCTATATGTATGTATGTATGTATGTAACATAATGTATGCAATATATGTAATGTACGTAACGTATGTAATGTATTGTTGCGCTCGTCGCGCGTCCGCCACACTCACTCTCACACTCACACTCGCGAGCGCGCCGCGCACTACCGTTACTGGGAATAAGGACTCTCAGTTTAACAGTGAACTCGTTTATTATAATGCTCGGATACAGGCAGAACACGTCTGTCCAGTTCGAGGGTCCAGAGCATATATGTCGCGATTTTAATTTACACTATTGATTCTTTTACGCGACTTTGTCTTCGTAAAATCGCACAGCTAGTAAAATGCAAGTAAAAAATGTTGAAAGTATAACTATGTACACGCTGTTCATTGTACGAAAGATATTACATTTTACTGTTAGCAATGCAAGCTTTGCATTTGCAAAGTTATGTATGTGTTGTTATATATATTGTATGTATGTTGTTATATATACAAACACGGCGGATGTAACAATACACAGCGATATTTTCCGTGTTGGCATTTGCAAAATGTTATGTTTGTGTTGCTGACAATAAGATGTAATATCTTTTTCACAACGAACAGCGTGTACATATTTACAAAGTAATATTTTCAACATTATTTTACTTGCATTTTAGTAGCTCTGCGATTTTACGCGGACCAAGTCACGTGGAAGACTCAACAGTGTAAAAGTACAATCGCAATATTTACATATAAATTGAATCCATTTTGCATATGATTATATGAAATAATTACTTTACTTAGGACGAGACATCCATATACGAGACATCCAATGGCATGGATTTTCCGCGTTACGCTGTTATACGTTACGTAGAAAGTACATGCCGCTTCGTTCACACAGGCTTTAGTCAGGTTTCTTAGATTAAAATGTTTATTTTTTTGTTATATAGATTTATTGACATACTTTTTATCTTTCTTTATATTTATTTATATTATATTGTACAATATACAACCTTGATTGCACTATATTATTCTGCCTATTTCTCTTAGGAAGGTCTACATTGCGGAGTTTTATTCTAATTTCTTAACCATCTATCTATATCACATGGATATTATTTTTACCATAATGACTGTTAAGGTTAAAGCAAATAATAGGATTATCATCTTGAGATTTTTGAGATTTAAAATAAAAAAAGAATTAATAAAATTAAAAAAATAAAAAAGGACGCCATCCTTTCATGCTGCAGATATCCGTCGCTGTCGCCAATCTGAAAGTACAATAATGCATTTCAGAAATATTTATATATAACAAAACTACAAAAATATAATGTTTCAATAAAACAAATTGTTACCTTTATTTATAAAAATATAGCACGTATCCTTGCGAGGTAGGCGGTGAGAGCACATATCCTTGCAGTGCAGTCGTTGCCGGCACATATCCCTGCAGTGTAGGCATATATCCTTGCGATACAGTCGTTGCCGGTATATATCTTTGCGGTGCACTCATTGCCGGCGCATATGCCTGCGGTGCGGGCACATATCCTTGCGGTGTGGGCATATATCCTTGCGGAGCAGTTGTTGCCGCCACATATCCTTGCGGAGCAGTCGTTGCCGGCACATATCCTGGTGGCGCGGTCGCCGACACATATCCTTGCGGAGCAGTTGTTGTCGCCACATATCCTTGCGGAGCAGTCGTTGCTGACACATATCCTTGTGGCGCAATCGCCGACACATATCCTTGCGGAGCAGTCGTTGCCGCCACATATCCTTGCGGAGCAGTCGTTGCCGGTACATATCCTTGCAGCGCAGATGCGGGCAGTGAAAGCGGTGCAGGCGAGGCAGCCGGCGTTGCATACGCTGATGGTACGTATATTTGTACATATCTACCACCGGTGTACTGCTGTTCCTTCCGCTTCTCTTTTTGCCTCTCCTTCTGCAGTAACCGGTGGAACACCTGTTTCATTTCCTGAAAATAATATATTTACAATAACAGTACAATTGTACAATGTTAACATTCAAAATAAAGGAGATAAAAGAGTGAACTATATATATGTATAAGCTATACATCCTATATATACATATATTATACATTCAATAAAGGCAATGAAGACAAACGTTTCAACCTAAAATAACGTAAGTGCGCGATGATGAAAATGGTAATCACAATAATTCGTTAAATATGTAGTAAGTATACAAATGCAAATAGAAATAATATTTATCTTCTTGTAATATAATATGTAGTCATATGAGGAAATTCTAAGAAAGGTTCAATACACAAACATCTTATTAATTGCATATAATATTACAGGCAAAGTATCAAATTTCTATTAGCGTTTGTATACTTATATACAACTGTATATACAGTACGACTTTTGTTTCGTAATTACATTTTTATCGCGTACTGAAATTGACCTCATTTCAGATCATGACGTTTGTATCTTTATTCTTTGTCTTCCTTTAATTTATAATATAAACAGGGTGTTTGGTGAGGATTTACTTTCGGAGCTCATTTCTGACATTTTGAGCAAAATATATAAACATGGGTCCTATTCTGAATATGTACAGTTACTCTATTTTGAAGGTTGTTTGTAAAAGAACTCTTTCCTTACTTTGAGGAGTAAAAGAAAATTAGAAATAAAGAATAAACTTTTCAGAAATAATCCTTTCTTCAATTGGAAACGCATTACTGTGAACAACGCGTAAGCTTGGCCAACGCGAGCACGTGACAATAATAATAATGTAATTAATGTAATTATTATTAATTACAGTAATTAATTGTTCTGATAAGTGAGTAAGGATAATGTAATTTTGTAGTTCAGATTACTAGTCAATCAAAAAAAGATTACTTCTGAAAAGTTTATTCTTTATTTCTAATAATTTTTTTTTACTCCTGTAACTAAAGAAAGATGTCTTTTATAAACAACCTTCAAATTAGTGTTAACTGTAAATATTCAGAATAGGACCCATGTTTATATGACATTTTTTGCTCAAAATGTCTTCAGAAATGACCTCCGTAAGTGGCGGTAAATCTTCACCAAACACCCTGTATACCTATAGCTTATACACTTTACTTTATTAGCTGTTTTATTATTTTTAAATCTAAACAATGTATGTGTTACTTACTTTTATCCCGCCTCGCCGTCCCCTCGCCGCACTGCCCTGTCGTGCCGGTCCTTCATATGCGCGTAGCGGCGCCATGGCTGTTACCGTTCTTTCGTACATGGGTAGCGGTTCCGTCGCTGCCGCCGTCCTTTCATACACAATTAGCGGTTCCGTCGCTGTCGCCATTCTTTCATACACGAATAGCGGCGCCGTCGCTATCGCCGTTTGTTCACGTGCAGGTTGCGATTCCGTCGCTGTCGCCATCCTTTCACGCACGGATAGCGGCGCCGTCGCTATCGCTGTCCGCGACGAAGCAGCGATGCTGCCTTCGCTTCTGGCTAAAACATAAAACATATTATTCATTTACAACACTTTATATTTATTTAACTATTTATTTACACAATATATAACAGTTAGTGCCATTATACAATGAGTCGTTAGTCGTTTTCCCTTACGGCTGAAACGTAAAAAGTTTACAATAAGCGTCGAGTTTACGTGAAAGTATTTACTTTTCACGTTTGCCCACAAGCTGAAAACGAATTGAAAATGCTTGAAAACAAGTTGTAAACGTGTCGAAAAGCATTCAGTCTGTAAGCGACGGTCGTAAGATATCGCATCACCGATTACAGACTTGTAATTGCCGTATGACAACCTAACCTGACACACTTATAATTTGTTTTCAAGTACTTTCCGACATCCGATATCTGAATAATGACTAACGACTCATTGTACAACATTACTTAGATTTATTTTTATACATTATGGGCGGGCCACTTTATTCTATATATTCTTCGAAGCGTGCTTTCTCTCATTTCTAGAAAGAAGGAGAAGAACGCTTCAAAGCATTTGTAGCGTATAAAGTGGACCTACGTATAAAATACAGAAAACTAATTGATATACAGGGTGTTACTAAAAGACCGCCCACTAACTACACAGAGGTATTCCTTGTCAAAAACTGAGTCGAAAAGTCCTGAACCACTTTTTTCTATAATGCTTAACAAAGCCGTAATCATTGAGTAAAGTTAGTCCAACCAGCGTCGTTCTTTAGCCGGGCGAACGTCGGTGAGCCGCGCGCCTGATAGTGTGCGTGAGCGCTCCGCCGCGCATCGCGCTGCGGCACGGCAGCACGACGGCACGGCCGCGGCCGGCCGCGGCCGCCGCGCTATGCCTTCGTGCGCGTCGCATGCAATATTCTTACGCATTGTAATAATAGAAATAATTTTTTCTTGCACTAAAAATCACTTTTTACTCTTGTCAGAAGTACCCTCCTTGCAGAAAATTTTGATAACGGATAAAACTTTCGCCAAGACTATTATTAACTATTATTAACGTATGAAAATTAAAACAAATACAAAAAATTATACTGTGTATTTTACAATACAAAATTTTACAATGCAAAAATTATTTTCTAAACAATCCGTTTCGTTAAATATCTTTGCGTTAACTTAATTTAAATTATAACACAAAGCACTTATTGAATCTTTCTACGAGGTTTGCCCATAGTTACTCAAAAGTAATAAATTTTTAAAGGGGAATTTACTGTAACAATTAGATATTTAAATAATTTCGTACTTAAGAGGAAATACATTAAAAATATTATTAAAAGCTAAAGTATTCAAAAATTAAAAAATTTCTTCTTTTATAAAAAAAAGATTTATCCTAAGTCATGAATAACGCTGTCCAGATGTACAATCTTTTTAAAACCTAAGGCAAATAAGAGCAAACCGCTGAGCGAACAATATTAATTTTTATAGCGAATAATAAATAATAACACGTTTAATAACATAAAACAAAATAAAATACAAACGTTTCTGTCTTAGTTTAGACGCATAAATAAAAGTGAAATGTTATCGTATTCATAAAACATTGGTCAGCGGTAAAGTTATTGGAAAAGGTTGAACATAAGGTAAATTACGTGATAACTGCTGCCTTTTAAATAAAGTGAAATTGAAAAGTTAGCTGCAATTCGTGTAAGTTTTTTCATAAAGATGTAAAATTCACTTATCAGACAGTGTAATATCAATCTCGTGATAATCTACCGTGTCTGGTTTCAGTGATGAAACAATTCTTATGAGTTAAGATCAGTGCATGGATTGAAGGCTTACGCTGATGCGCAAGGTAAAATAAGTACATACATATGTCATGAAGTATCATATAAAAAAATAAAATTAGTAAATAAAAAATATAAAGTAAATAAATAAGCTAGTAAATAAAAAATCTTTCTAATGATTATTCTCCTATTGTCGAGAAACTTCCACACAATTGACATCTGTAGTCTGTTTTATTTATTAACTTATTTTTATTTATTTACGAGTGTTACTTTGTTATATGATGCTTCATGATATTTCTCTGTACTCATTTCACCTTACGCTTAAGTCTAGGCCTTCAGTCCGTACACTGATATTAACTCATTAGCATTGTTTCGTTACTGAAACTAGACGGTAGATCATCATGACACTGATATTACACTGTCTGGTAAGTAAATTTAACATAAAAAAACTTATACGAATTGCAGCTAACATTTTATTTTATTTAAAAAACCGCATTTACTTTATGTTTAATCTTTTCTAACAACTTTACCGCTGACCTACGTATTACGAATATGATAACATTTCATATTTATTTATGCGTTGTTAACGATTCGAATTAAGATTATTGTGAAATATTACAATAAAAAGGGTCTAAACTAAGGCCAAAGCGTTTGTATTGTATTTTGTTTTAAGTTATTAAACGTGTTATTATTTATTATTCGCTATAAAAATTAATATTGTTCGCTCGGCGGTTTGCTCTTATTTGCCTTAAGTTTCAAAAAGATTGTACATCTGGATAGCGTTATTTATAACTTAGGATAAATCTCTTTTTATAAAAAAAGAAATTTTTTTTATTTTTGAATACTTTATCTTTTAATAATATTTTTAATGTATTTCCTTTTAAGTACGAGATTATTTAAATATCTAATTGTTACAGTAAATTTCCCTTAAAAAATTTATTACTTCTGAGTAACTATGGGCAAACCTCGTAGAAAGATTCAATAAGTGCTTTGTGTTATAATTTAAATTAAGTTAACGCAAAGATATTTAACGAAACGGGTTAGAAAATAATTTTTGTATTGTAAAATTTTATATTGTAAAATTTTGTATTGTAAATTTTTGTATTGTAAAATACACAGTATAATTTTTTGTATTTGTTTAAATTTTATATCTTAATAATAGTTATGTCTCGGCGAAAGTTTTATCCGTTATCAAAATTTTCTGCAAGGAGGTACTTCTGACAAGAGTAAAAAGTGATTTTTAGTGCAGGAAAAATTATTTCTTTTATTACAATGCGTAAGAATATTGCACGCGACGCGCGCGAAAGCAAAACGCGACCGCCGCGGCCGACCGCGGCCGTGCCGTCGTGCCGCCGCGCGATGCGCGGCGGAGCGCTCACGCACACTATCAGGCGCGCGGCTCACCGACGTTCGCCCGGCTAAAGAACGACGCTGGTTGGACTAACTTTACTCAATGATTACGGCTTTGTTAAGCATTATAGAAAAAAGTGGTTCAGGACTTTTCGACTCAGTTTTTGACAAGGAATACCGCTATGTAGTTAGTGGGCGGTCTTTTAGTAACACCCTGTATATTTACGTCGACCACGAGTTTTCCTAACGCTGCTCATCGTGGTTACTGGATCACGTGGACACGTGGCGAACGGAACAGACTACACGGACACACGGGACACACCACATATGGTGGATTCACACCGAGTCCGGCGTCCGACGTACGACATCCGACGTCCGACGTCCGACGTCCAATTGGTCGTATGTTAAAAGCAGTTCAAATTGTGCACGATCAGCACGTACGATTAGTAATCGGATCCTGTCAGATCCTGTATACGAATATCGAAGTATAACCTAAGCACAAAGGATTTTGAAAGCGTTTAAAACGGATATTTTAGTGCTTTGAAAAAAAAAAAGACTGTTAAATTTGTTATTGAAGATAAATCAATTGCAGAGAATAAATCAAATAAGAAATGAAGAGAAAAAGAGAAAAAGAGTATGGATTAGAGCATGTATTCTTGGACGAGAAATTAGAGGTGAAGCTTCAATATTGGTGCAAGAAATGTGTTTTCGGGACGTGGTTTGGTATTTGTTGCGTGAGAACGCGCCCATTGTATTGCGTATGCGCCAGTAGTAGGTTTAAGAGAGCGTACAGAGAGGGCGTGGATATAGCGTTAAGCGTAGGCACGTATGCACGATTGTAAGACGGATCTCGGCAGCTCGTAATAAACATATGTATAAAAGCCAGTTATAAGCGAGTACTATTCACTCGACCTTCCGAGCACACTACATGGTGTCAGAAGTGGGATCCCTGTATAGTAAGAAATTCGTCGGGGATCACCTATCGAGAAGACTTGGGAAGCAGATTAGAAGATTCTCGAAACAAGGCGTGCTTCTGAAAACTTCGAGAAATTTCGAAGATGGCTACCCGGGCGACCGAGGAAGAAAAACCGATGTATGGGGTAAAAGTGCCAGACCAATTTGATTTCCAAAAACCAGAATTGTGGGACATTTGGATTAAACGTTTTCTGCGATACATATCGGTGACGAATATGACGAACCGACCGGACAAGGAGAAGATTGACCTCCTGTGCTATACTATGGGCGAGAAGGCAGAAGAAATATTGACTCAAGTCATGCCGACTATTTCCACCGCAACGACTTTTGATGCAGTCAAGCAGAAGTTCGACACATATTTTTCCCCCAAGAGGAACATAGTATTCGAGAGATACAAATTCAACTCGCGTACACAGCATGCGGACGAACCAGTGGATTTATTCATAACAGCCCTGTATACACTCGCAGAAACATGCGATTACGGTACGCTAAAAGAAGAATTGATACGAGATCGCATTGTAATCGGAATTCGTGACACCCGTACGTCAGAACGTCTACAACTAACCTCCAATTTGACCGTGGAAAAGGCGATAGAAATGGTACGCCAAGCGGAGATCCAGGCAAAGGAGAATAAAGTAATTAGGCAAGAAGCCACAGGTGCCAAGGAGATAAATAAAATTACGCAGAAGAAGAAAACTCCTCATAGTCGACGTCTAGGGAACAGCAAATCCACTCCAAGTCAAGATGAACAGTGCACACGATGCGGTTTAACGAGACATGCAGATATCAAGAAATGCCCAGCGCTGAATTCCAGATGCAGAAATTGCGAGAAAATTGGCCACTGGGACAAGAAGTGCCGCTCCAAGAAGATACACCGTATCGAGGAAGAAGATGCCAACAGTCCTGTTTTTCTGGGTAAAGTGCACGATGGTTCGGCGGACGAAGACTTTACGGTTAAGGTTGCTATCCAAGAATTAAATATAAAATTAAAATTTGTTATTGATACAGGCGCAGATGTATCTTGTATTTCTTATAATTGTATACCAGAGCGTTATCGCAAGCATATTATTAATTTGACTAAAAGTATTCTAGGGCCAGACGGTAGAAGCCTATCAGTAAAAGGATTTCTCGATGTGACGCTGTGGAATAAACGTTGCAAGACTAAGGCCAGGGTTTACATTATACAAGGGCTGAAACAAAATTTATTAGGCAAACCCGAAATTAAAAAGTTTGGATTGGTAAGTAAGATTAATGTGACGAAATTAGGAAATAAACTTCCATCCGACATTTGCATGGATTATCCAAATCTATTTAAGGGTATAGGCCAATTTAAAAGAGAGCTCAAAATTGATTTAAAAGAGGGAGCAGTACCTTATTTTCAATCAGTTCCACGAACTGTAGCTATTCCTTACTACCAAAGTTAAAAAAGGAACTAGATAGACTTGTCAAATTAGGCATAATAGTACCGGTAGATTTTCCTACAGATTGGTGCAGTCCTATTGTTGTAGTACCCAAAAGAAATAGTGACGAAATTCGCCTATGCTGCGATTATACTAAATTAAACGATAGCGTAAAAAGAGCTAACTTTCCGATTCTTAAAGTAGATACAGCTATGGCTAAATTAAAAGGCTCAAAAATATTTACTAAGTTAGATGCAAAAGCGGGCTTTCATCAAATACCACTTCACAAAGATAGTCAATCTCTTACGACTTTTATTACACCCTTTGGAAGATTTATGTATACTAGATTGCCTTTTGGTATCAACTGTGCAACAGATTATTTTTCTCAAAGGTTCGATAAGATATTACAAGATATTGAAAATGTAATAGTACGTATAGATGACGTGTTAATTCATGCAGAAACGATGGAAGAGCATGATAGAATATTAAAAAAGGTTCTTGAAAGATTGAACAAAGAAGGAATTACTTTAAATAAAGAAAAATGTGTATTTAGAGTTAAAGAAATAGAGTTTTTGGGACATCTAATTTCCGAAAGAGAAATTGAAATCTTACCAGAACGTATATCTGCTATTATGAAAATTTAAGCACCTACGGATAAAGTTTCTTTATTACGTTTTCTTGGTACGGTTAATTACGTAAGCAAGTTTGTGCCAAATAAATCTTCTTTATTTGAACCTTTGAATAGTTTACTTAAAGAAAGTACTCATTTTGTATGGCTTTAACCGCAACAATCAGCTTTCGAAAAGATAAAGAAACTTCTATCACAAGCTCCTATGTTAGCTCATTTTGACTTCAATAAAAAGATTATTGTTCAAGCAGACGCGTCTAGTTATGGGTTAGGAAGTGCACTTATTCAAGAAGATAAAAATGGTAAAAGAGAAATAGTTGCTTATGCATCCAGGACACTTTCACCCACTGAGCAAAAATACAGCCAAATCGAGAAGGAAGCCCTAGCATTAGCCTTTGCAACAGAACATTTTAAAGAGTACATTACGGGTATAGAAGTTACTCTCGAAACTGATCACAGACCGTTACTCCAGATATTGCAGAGTAAACCGTTAGATGAACTAACTCCGCGTCTTCAGAGAATAAGATTAAGACTTATGCGTTATAATTATAAGGTTATTTTTGTACCTGGAAAACAATTAGTGTTAGCGGACTGTTTATCCAGAAGTCCAGTAGATGAATTTACTAAAAGCAAAGATGATCTACATGAGGAAATTAATGACTACGTGAGATTAACAATCACTAATTTACCTGCAACAAGTAATCTTTTAGATAAGATACGTGAAGAACAAGAATCAGATTTCGTTTGCAAGACTCTCATAGAATATTGCTTAAAATCATGGCCTTCGAAAACTAAATTACCAGATGGTTTATGGCCTTATTATCAATTGAGAGAAAATATTTCTTACATAGATCACCTTTTGCTGTATAACTCTAGGATAGTTATTCCTCCTTCACTACAAGTAGAAATGCTCTCTAAAATACATCAGGGACATTTCGGAATAAATAAGTGTAGGGAGCGAGCTAAGCAATCAGTTTGGTGGCTAGGCTTAAATACACAGTTGAAGAACTTAGTAGAGAATTGCCCGAAGTGCATAGAGGAATGGTCTAATATTAAAGAACCATTTGTGAAGGAAGAGTTTCCCGGTCGACCTTGGCAAAAAATCGGAATTGATCTGTTTAAATTTAAAACATGGTATTTAGTTATGTTTGACTATTATTCCAGATACTTAGAAATCTTCAATTTAAGATCGTTAACGGAAGCTGAAGTTATTGAGAAATGCAAAGAAGCATTTGCAAGGTTCGGAGTACCTGAAGTTGTTAGGAGTGACTGTGGAACTCAATTTGCCTCCAAGTTCAAAAACTTTGCGCGCGAATATGATTTTGTACACAAAACGAGCTCACCGAAATATTCTCAGAGCAACGGTGCAGCGGAAGCAGCAGTTAAAATTGCGAAAAACATATTAAAGAAATGCGACGATATAAATTTAGGATTATTAGCGTATAGAACAACTTTGTTAGAGAATGGATACACTCCTGCAGAACTAATGTTTTCGAGGAAGATCCGTTCCTCACTTCCTATTTTGTCGAAAAAGTTAGGATCGTTTATTAAACATAAGGAAATATTGCCGCGAGAGAATAGAAGAAAGGAAAGGCAGGAAAAAGATTATAATAAGAGACACCGCGTAAAGGAACTGTCACAATTGCAGTTAAACGATAGGGTTTGGATTATAGATGTGCGTAGTTACGGTAATATAGTAAATAAAACGGATAGTCCAAAATCTTATTTAGTCAGGACTGATAGAGGTGGAATACTAAGAAGAAATCGTTGGCACCTCATTCCGGCACCATTAGAGCAGAATACCAGCTTTGATGAAGGGGATGATCCGCCAGTTATCGTCGAGGAACCGGATGAGAGCCAAACGGACGAGACAGATAGACAGCAGGAAAATGAGGAGATAAGGAATAACGTGGATGACCGAACGCAGAGAGACGATTTTTCTGAGTCAGATGATTTCCATGATGCTGAGGAAGCTTTAACCAGTACTCCTAGGAGGTCAACCAGAGACAAGAGACTACCTAATTATCTTAAGGATTTTTACATATAAGGAAACGCGATTAAAAATAAAAAAGGAAAGATGTTGCGTGAGAACGCGCCCATTATATTGCGTATGCGCCAGTAGTAGGTTTAAGAGAGCGTACAGAGAGGGCGTGGATATAGCGTTAAGCGTAGGCACGTATGCACGATTGTAAGACGGATCTCGGCAGCTCGTAATAAACATATAAAAGCCAGTTATAAGCGAGTACTATTCACACGTCCGTCGGTACATTTCTTTCCCTTCCCCCCCTTTTTTTTTCTCGGCGAAACGACGCCGATGGTAATAAAATAGTAAGAATAATTATATAAGTAATAGCAGTATGATAATAGTAGTAATAGTAGAGCAATAGTAACAGTAGCAATAGTAATAATAGTTGCAGTAATAGTAGTCATAGCGGTAATAGTAGTAGTCTTAGGACGTTAATGATAATCGTGTAGTAACAACAATAAATCAATGAATCCTTTTTGTGCAACAACCACACGTAGAAGCGACAAATTAGAGTAGTAGAAATAACTGTTTCTTAATCTCGCAAGTTTGTGTTCTGCCTCCGCTATGTAGTCGTAGATGTGTTAATCCTTTAGCGTAGATTAACAAGCGTAACTCTAAGCCAGCCGCCTCGCGACAATGGCTAATAACTTTTTAACGGCTTGGCAATAGATTGATAATAATATTAAGGAACGCGTACTGTCAGCGGTTTTGAGAAGGCGCGCGGAAAGCCAGACGCTCTCACGCTCACCCGAGCCGGTTATCTTGAAACGGATGCTGTCATCAGCACCTTCCCACAGCGAATACGCCTCGCTTCTAATAACAGCTAGAAATAATTAATTACAAAATCTTTTGAATTACAATAAATGAATTTGGAATGAATCACGAAATTGTTGTCACAAATAGTAAGCGATGTGCATCGGCAACAACAGCGACAGCGCCGACGCTAACCGCTCGCCTTCTCCCGCGCTATAGATCTAGGATCCTAAGATCATAGACTAGATTTAGTAAGTAGATGCAACCTTGCGTAGCGACTGAGTCGCTTATCCGAATTTATTCATAATTATAGCAATAAGAAACAAAGGAAGATTTCTGCACCTCGCGACGCTGGCACCTGATACGCACGGCCCGTGGGCCCTTCCCCTGCCCTCGTACCGCACCGCGCTCGGCAATATAAGACCCTGCCTCGAGACGCGGGCGCTTTTTGTGCCGCGAAATTGTCGACAGTTACTTCACGCTACTCCACTTTAAATCTACAACTTAGAATACATTCCCTAATTAGAGTCAGTGAAATTTTTACCAAGTAGAGTCAGTGCAAGCTCCCCGCGAAGTCTTCGGCCAACCAGCGCGAAGGTGCGTACCACGAGCCACTCGCAGGTAGCAGTCTCCTCCGAAAACAACGAACGACCTCTCGATCAAGGCTTCGAGTATACGAAATCCCGTAAGTCACAATCTCGCCATTATACCGTCGCGAAAGCGCCCGCCTGTTCTTCCGCTCGGCCCAGGCAGCGCTTGTCACGTTACCTTGTTATCGCGTCTCGCCACCGAACGTAGTGGTCACCGTAATTCTTCACCGTTCGTTTTTTTTTCTTTCACGATTTTGTGATAACGAGGGGTAGTTCTCGCCGAATAACCAATTACGTTTTAATTTCTTTACCGTTTATCTATTGCGCTATCAATCTCGGCACCGAGGATTGTTCGGTGTCGGAAATGAAGCGTATGTGTGATTTTTAAATTACGTTAAATATATAATTTTGTATCACTAAACTACCGGGTTTCTCTCTCAGTTGTCTTGTGTATCTGATCGTGCATACCGGGAGCTACCCTGTTAAACAAAATCTGTATTGAAAATGATATAAAAATGCAGGAAGTTTTATGTAGATACCGCATATGAAAATTCATATACGAAGTTGAAAATTTAAAGGAGTGGTGTTTCGAAAATAAAGGTATCGAGCAGTAATATCACTATGCTCATCTGTTTGAAAATTTATATACCTGTAAGGAAATTTTGATCCTTAAGCACATTTAAATTAAGAAACAGGTTTTATAATTTTTATGAATTTTACTATGAAATATATATGAATTCTTGTTTCCATTCGCGCTTTGCAATTTCAAGAAAGGACAATTGTCGTAAAGAAAGATTACGCATATCATAATATTCAATTTCGAGTGCATCGTATTTTTCAGCTCGCCATAATTAAAATCCAAGGTCGTATTGTATTTTTAATATGCTCTGTTTGTAACAAATAAATTTATATACAAATGTTCTCACCTTTTTTTTTCTTTTAATCGAAAATCTGTATTATTACCTTGCGCATTCCAAAAATCTTAAAAGGGTTTTTAATGTTTAATGTTGTGTGTATTAAATTTCACATCAGTGATTAAAATTCATGTTTGTGTATGAATTTAGTTATACAAGTGCCAGAATTTTTATTTCAGATACCCAGTTTGCAAATTTCGTTTACCGTGTTATCGTAAAGGTGTTGTAAATTTCCTATCCTTTTTCTTGTGTATCTTATTCATATGTTATATAAATACGCCCCTTCGCCGGACGTAACACTATTCACTCGACCTTCCGAGCACACTACAGTATTATAATTATACACGAATGATGCCTGATTCTTTTGATGAATTACTTAATTTAATTGAACCAATTATACGAAAACAAGAAACAAACTTTCGAAAACCAATTCCACCTGCTATCCGGCTGTTAATAACCTTGCGGTATTATGTTGACATTATATATTATTATGCATGTTATCCTGTCAATGAAATATATTTTTATTTGTATATATATTTTTAATTTTATAATGTTAATATATAATTGCAGATACTTAGCATCTGGTGATTTAATGTCATCACTCGCAATGTCATATCGTTTAGGTAAAAGTACTGTTTCTGGTATAATTGAAGAGACATGTGAAGCTATTTGAGAGACTTTACAGCATCGTGTTTTATTTCAACCCTCTCAACAACGATGAAAGGAGATAGAAGATGATTTCTCTAGAAAATGGAACTTTCCGCATTGTATAGGAGCTATCGATGGGAAGCATGTTACAATACAAGTATGGCATATTAAAATTTTTAAATACTTTCATCTATATCAGATAAATTTTATCTGTACTTAAAATAAACATATTTTTTACAGGCACCACCATATAAAGGGTCGACTTTTTATAATTATAAAGGACAACATAGCATTGTTCTCATGGCGGTAGTATCAGCATCTTATGAGTTTTTAATGGTCGATATTGGTGCCCAAGAAAGGCATCATGATGGAGGAATTTTCAAAGGATCTATTATGGGACAGCGATTTGAAAATAGACAAATGGAGTTACCACCTCCATGTCCGCTATCAAATTCCAATATTCCTGTTCCATATATGTTTGTGGGTGATGCTGCTTTCCAACTTAATAAATATACTCTTAGACCATATCCCGGTAATCGATTTATATTTAATAAAAGATTGAGTCGAGCTAGGCGTGTTGTGGAAAATGCGTTTGGCATTATGGCTAGTAAATGGAGGATTTATAGGAAACCTATTAGTGCATCACTAAAAACAGTGGAAAGCATAGTTAAAGCAACCTGTCTGTCTTCATAATTTTTTATCATCAACGCCACATTATGCAAATAATGTTAGTATGTCAAATATGTGTCTAAATTTTTTAGAAGCAAATGTAACTGCTTTTGAAAATATTCGTTCAATGGGAAGTAATACACACTCGCGATTAGCAGCACACATTAGAGATATATTTGCTCAATATTTTGTAGAAGAAGGCTCTGTACCTTGGCAAGATGCATATGTGTTAAATGCATCTACATAAAGCAATTTAATGTTATATTTTGAGAATCACAGCAATTACAAAATATTATATCTTTTTAGTATAAGTTGTATAAAAATAAATGTACACATACAGGAAATTATTGGGATATTCTATAGGAACACCTTGGATTGCAATGAAACACGTAGAATGTATAAAGTATGAGACTCTTTATATTTCGCTTGTTGAACACTCTATATATATATATAACTTTGTCACGACACGACACGTCTGAGCACAAAGACACACACGGCTCGAGTGAGCTCACGCAGCGGCCGCACGTACGCGTGGCGCTCCGAGGCTGGCGCCACACGGGAGCTGCCCTCTCGAAGGGCGGGAGCACATCGCTCGTTCAAAGCCTTATTTCCAACACTCCCTCCCTTTGTGCGAGCGATCTGTGGTCCTCTAAGTTTCTGCTTTATCTGAAACACAGTAAGAATCAGTTATCGAGTAAAATTAATCTCTAATTTTGTTCAAGCTCTAAATTCATTATCTTATCTCTTAGATATGCAAATGCTTCTAAAGGTAATGTTTTGTCATGATGTCTGCCAAATTCTCTTTGGTCTCAATCCATCTGACTTTCACCTTTCCTTGATCAACACACTGTTTGATAAAATCTCCATGAATGTCAGCCATATGTTTTCTGTTTCCAGTTTCTTCTCTCTCTTCTAAGTTTTTCTTTATTTCCTCTAAGTTGTCATCAAACATTTTAAGTTTGTGACTTCCATCCTTCTTAGTACAGTTTCCTGCTGCTCTGTTGTCACACCAGATTGTCGTAGGCAAGAATGTTCTTCCAACCACGTACCTTAGTGACTTGTCTAATGATATTATTTCTTGACAGGCTTCACTCATTGCTAGATACTCTGCTTGACAAGTAGAGAGTGTAACATATGTCTGTTTATGACTTCTCCATGCTATCACATCTCCAAATAATTTGATTATATATCCTCCAGTGGATGTAGAATCAATGCAATCTCTGAAACTAGCATCTGTTAATGACTCTAACTCATCTGTTTTACCTCTAAATATTAATCCTCTATTCGCAGTTCCTCTAAGATATCTGAAGACTCTTTTCAATATCTCTTTAAACGCACCTCCCGTAAATTCCTTGCCTTGGTCTGACTTTACGTAGCATAGTTTTTCTTCTTTTCCTAGTAGATTTCTGGCGGATATTAGATATTTCTCTAGAGCCTCTCCCGATTCATCTTTTGTCTTCAGAGAGTAGACTTTCGCCAATCTAGAATAGTCGTCTATAAAAGTGATTATAAACCTCTTTTGTCCTGGATAGGATGTAGGTTTTATTGGACCCATGATGTCCGTATGTATTACCTGTAGTGGTTTCTGTGCTCTATTTCTGTTTTCTTTAAACGGCAGTTTTGCCATCTTTGCCATTATACATACTTCACACTCTAGTATGGAGTTATCAAACTTAATTGTCTCTAATCTCTTTTCTACTTTTTGTAGCTGTCTTAGATAGTTTAACGACGCATGACCTAATCTAACATGCCATAACATCGCCTCATTTATTTTCTCTAATTTCTTTACTTTTTCAATTACTGAGCTTTCACACATTTCTTCTATATTCTCTAATGTCTGTATATCCTCCAACTTAATGACTTGCTCGAGTTCAGCATTGTTATGTTCTATATTTTCGTTCACATTTGTGAGCTCTCCTTCATTCTCCCTCCCAATCGCAGAACCAACATTATCCCTCTCATCTAATTCTCCCTCCAAAATGGATAATTCACTGCTCTGAATGTTTGTTTGCGATTGTTCAGGAAGCTCACTATGTGGAACAATTTTTGCTCTACATCTGTACACAGCACATTCTACATTATCATTTTCCTCTATATTGTTATTTTTGACCTCAAATTGTATAATCCAATTTGGTTTCTCATAAATTCCTTCAAAAACTATTTTCTTTGTCAGTTTATTGTAAACTTTAAATACTTTATCATCTAAATAAATACTGAACCCTGCATCAGCCAACTTTCTTAGAGATAACAGATTTTCGGATACTTCCTTTGTTGCAATTACATTTGTTAATTTAATGACTCTCTTTTCATTTTCATTCGTTATTAACAAAAGATCTCCTTTACCATCTATTGAAATGTCTGCAAGCTCATTTTATTCGCGCATTTAATAACTCTATCTCTACATTTTTCAAAATTTGACAGAATAATATTCTTATTTACAATATGATCCGTAGCACCCGAATCTGCAATAAAATTTACTAATTCCTTTGAACTATCTCTATCTTCTATTAATTTAACCATGCATAATTTACCTTCTTTAGTTTTTCTTTCATTTGTTGTTTTCGTTGGTATAGATTTCTTGGCTGGTTGTATCTTGGTTATTTTTCCTTTATCATCTACTCTTTTTGTGCTTTTCTGCAGAAATCTACCCTTTTTCTTTATGTTTTTATTAACGGTTTTATTTAAATACCTTTTTCCTCTAAATCTGTTCGCCTGAGCTCCGGCATTGGGACAGCTATCCCCTTTGTGGCCTCGTATTTCCTGGCAATAATAGCAGAACCAGGCTCCTGATTCCGCTAACGGACAGTCTTTTGCCATATGACCCATTCTGTTACATGTATAACATTTGACTTCCTCTGCAGCAGCCCTCTGTACCCTGATTTCGGGTTTCTCTAATTTTTCTCTAGTCTCGCTCTTATTCTCTGCTTCTAACTGCATCATAAAAGACTTTATTTCATCTATGTTCATTTCTTTAAGATTAGTTTGTCTTCTAATTAAATCTACATTTCTCAGCTCTGGTGCATTAATTGACACAGCCTGATAAAATGCAGATCCAATCTCTTGTTCTGCGAGAGGTACCGCATCTTCACATGATTCATATTCTCTAATTATTGAATCGAAGCGTTCGCAAAAATCACTTACTTTTTCATCTTTTCTCATTTTAATTTGATAAAGTCTAGCTCGTACCGATGCATGAGTAACGTTTACTTCACTCCTTTTATATCCTCTTAATTTCTTTAAAATTTCTCTCGGGTCTTTTTCATGTAAGATCCTTTTATGATAGTTTTCATCTAAATGATTAATTATTATATCTCTAACTAGACTTTTTCTCTTAACAACTTTTAACTCAGAAAGATTTTCAGGACTTTCAATATTCGAATCTATTACATCTAATAAATCGTTATTCATCAATTCAGATTTCAAATAATCCATCCAAAGATCAAAGTTGGATTTTTGCGTCAGCTTATATTCTTTTCTAATATGCAACCTTTGACTATTCAACTCCACCTCTAAAGCACTTTTAATTGTCTCTAAACTTCTATTTTTCTCGGCCGAACAGACTGTTATTTCTTCTAACTTTTTCTTTTTAGACTCTACTTCTAAATCTTTAACCGTTCGTATACTGTTCTGTGCTGAACTTTGCGTATTTTTATTGCTTACCTCTAAACATCTAAGTTTCAGTCTCTCTGTCTCTAAATTCGCCTGGGAGACCTTCACCATATTCTCCATCATCGAGGTGGCTTTGGTCATTACTTTGTCCAACATATCATCTACGTAGAGCAGTACGATTACTATTTTGCCTTCTTTCCTCCACGTGAACAGGCATGGCTCATGTAGGTCATTCTCTAATCCAAGTTTCTGAGCCTCTTCTGAAAATCTCTTATTCCATCTTTTTGGACTTATTTTCAATCCATACAAAGCTCTATTCAATTTACACACCTTGGTCTTTTTGGTGTTTTCATCCACTTCTACTCCGTCTGGAATTTCCATATATATTTCTTCTTCTAAAATTCCATTCAGGAATGCAGTCTTTACATCTAACTGACAGGTATACAAGTTATACTTGTTTATCATCACCAGTATAGATCTAACCAATGACAATCTCGAAACCGGTGCATATGTCTCTTTCAGATCATATACATTCTTATCTTTACATCCTCTTGTCACCAGTCTCGCTTTATATCTGGCTGATCCATCTGCTTCTAATTTTCTTTTAAATACCCATCTTGAATCTATAATGTTAGGTCGTCTACCATCTAACATCTCTGTCGGTCTATCAACAAGTGTCCATACTTGATTGATTTGCATAGACTCAAGTTCTTCTATCACAGCATTTTTCCAGTTTTCTCTTTTGCTGCTTGTCATCGCCTCTTCATATGTCGAGGGCTCTCTATGTAATGATGCCAGAAGACATCGACTCAATTCATCTTCATTCTCTATATTCTGTTGAATATTTTTCACAGTAGTGTACTTAGCAAAGCTAATATCTTCTATTACTCTCCGCACGTTAGTGTCTCCATTATCTTCTCGTTTTCTTTTGGTTTTACTTCTAGTCATTGGGGTTTCAATCTCCTTTTGTTCGACCTTCTGTTTCTGTTCGTCTAGTTGTGTTGTTTGTTTTCTCGGTCTACCTCTTTTCCTTTTCTCAGGAATCTCTAGTTTTTGTTCTCCCTTTTCCTCATCTTCTACGAATTCTTTCATCCAATTTTATCTGAGCCTCTTTCTTCTTCTGTTTGACTGTTCTGATATACATTTTTATATGTTACCTTTTCATTAAATCTAATGTGTCGGGACTCTATAAATTTTCTTGTGCTTGGATGCCAGAGTATATATCCAGTGTCAGTATATCCTACCAACACACCTCTAATTGCTCTCTTGTCAAATTTCGACGTAGGCTTTGGTACTCTTGCATATCCAATGCATCCAAATCTCTTTATTTGCTCAAAGTTACAACTCGTTTCTGGTGAGAACTTCTTCAACGGGATCTCGTATTCTATAGTTTTGTGTGGAGATCTGTTGTACGCATGCACAGCAGCGTCAACTGCTAACTCCCACATACTCTTTGGTAATCCCGAGTCGAACATATATGTTCTTACTTTCTCTTGCAGCGTTCTGTTGAACCTTTCTGCAACTCCATTATGTTCCGGAGTGTACGGTGGTGCAAATATGGCTTCTATCTTTTCTCTTTTCACCAAGATATACCAACATTCATATTGACTGACAATAATTTATAATTTTGTCATCGAGTTTTTCTCAACAACAAAACTTATCTATTGCTCACAAGACCATACAGAACGCACTGCAATTCATAATGATCTGAAAGCGAGAAACCACGCGCCTTTGCAGAGCCATCCGCACACGCACACCACTATCCCGTGCGATCTCCAGCACTGCTGAAAAGATCTATAGGATATCGGGTTGATCACGCACGCGCACGGGACTCGTACAAATTTACGCGGCCTCCCTAAACAGCGATCAAACTACACCGCACTGCAAGTCATGCCTGATCACCGACCCGATGCATGTTGATTTTGAAAAAGATATTATTCCACACACATGCATGTATATTTATATATGTGTTATGGCGTCGCATCGATGCTTTGTTTTTCCAATCGATCATGCCTCAGCGCGTGCCCGGCAACACGTCCCTCGCGCCAAAAAAAATGACTCTCACTTTTCACGATCGGACTTTCGCGCGCCAAAAAAAACGACTCTCACTGTTCACGATCGGACTTGCACACGCACGTCGCTTTTCCCGCCAGCTTGTTACCAAGCGGCATATATCTATCTCTTTCTATTTCACACATCTATCTCTTTCTATTTCTCTTAGAATTTAGTTAATTTCTCGCATCTACTCTTTATACATCTATTCTCTAATTCTCTTATTCTCACTGTTGCCTCTATTTCTATCTCTCAAGAAGAAGGTAAAAACATCTATCTTCTTCTAACAGCGTTTATCGAACGAACGTTCTTATTAGCTGAGAATTCTCTCGTTTTGCTCGTCAGCAACGAGGAATATTATTTACTTACCCTCTAATCTTCTAAATGCTTCTCGCCCTTCACTGGCGTCTCACACACTTCGTATACACTTTCGTGTTATGTTGCGCAGGGGAATCGTGCCCTGGGCCCATAACCTATTGGGATATTCTATAGGAACACCTTGGATTGCAATGAAACACGTAGAATGTATAAAGTATGAGACTCTTTATATTTCGCTTGTTGAACACTCTATATATATATAACTTTGTCACGACACGACACGTCTGAGCACAAAGACACACACGGCTCGAGTGAGCTCACGCAGCGGCCGCACGTACGCGTGGCGCTCCGAGGCTGGCGCCACACGGGAGCTGCCCTCTCGAAGGGCGGGAGCACATCGCTCGTTCAAAGCCTTATTTCCAACAGAAATAAATATAAATGTTTTTTTCTTTGAATAATATTTATTATAATTCTTTAAAGCCTTTTCATACATAATTATATATCTTAATGTGTTTCGTGCTCGGCCGAGGTAACCTCGGGACACGAAATTGAATGCCGGGACCACCCTGACAAGGGCGCGAGGCAAGGTCCGAGAGGATTCGAGAGGAGGGGAGAGAGATGACACGCGCACTTTTGGTTTTTATTCACGAGCACAATTTATTTACACGAACGTTTACAACTTGTTTCGCACTCGCGCGACCGAGCGGGCTGAGCATCTGCGGAGATGTCGGAACGGAAATCTTGCGTCACTCGGATTCTCTGCGATGGCTCGCGATACGGAGATCTTGAAGAGCGATTGGTTACCGCCCTCGCGATCGGAGATCTTGAACGCGACCGACGGATATCTTGCGCGCGACGCAAATGAGCGACCGCAAACGCGTTGCCTCGCGAGATGCTCAGGCGCCCTTATAGTCACTCGAAAGGCGATAGCGGGTGCGAGTTTTACATGAAACGTAACTTAAATGTACGAGACGCGGTAATTCCGCGTTAACAATGAGAACGGCGCGGCACGACAAGATGGCCGCGAGCGGGCTCGATATCGGGATCGACCGCCCGCTTCGCTTGAATAGAGAAATGCTCCGCGGAGCTTTCGCCGGTTTCTCGCAACGATCGGAAGAATGCACTCGTGAAAAACCGGGTGAATCGTGTGACGGTATCGACGTCGACACGGTTCTTTCTCGGAAGATCACGCTACCGCGCACGGTGTAAATGCGTGATCCGTCACAATGATTCGCCACTTCGAATCTCGGGCGAACGAAAAACTCGGGAATGATACGTTTCGCGCGACGACCAATCGAGCGGGTGCAGATCGCGACGAAACTTGTGTGCACGAGGCAACCCTTTGCACGGGTGCTCGATGCGTAACCAATTTCCCGGAATTCGCGCGATGACCAATCGATTGGGTGCTTACGCGACGAAGACCGGCTCACTCTTCCCTTCACGTGAACGGAAAAAGCGATATGAGATGTTTCACGCGGCGACCAATCGAGCGGATGCGGCTCGCGATGAAACTTAACGAACGCCGCGCAATTACTTTCGAGAACACTCCCGATGTTATAATGGTCGCAAACGGCCGGCTCGATTTTTCTCTTAGAGAGATCGAACAGAAGAGAGCGCGGATCGATCACGATCGTCCTTCGTTCCGATAGGAAACCCTCGACGGGCTCGCGAAGGACGAATCACCATCGATCCACGATGTAACGCGTTGCGCGGTATACATAAATTAGGAAACGCGTGCGCGGTTTGCAACCGCGAGGTCGGAATAATAGGCGCGACAACCGGGTGATTCCGGGCGAGCTCGGGTCGATCCCGAGGGTTGCTTGTGCTCGCGCCAGGGCCGTTTGCTGTCGCTACAGCGCCCATTATACCGACTTTATCGAATCCTAAACATAATGTAACATTTGTTATGTAATAAATTTTATTATATAAAATTTATAATATAAACAAAATGTATATAATGTAAAATTTATGTATGACTTTGTAACAAAACTTTTGGTTTTCTTTAAATGCGAATTATACCGCAAAAAAAATAATATAATTTCTTGCTTTTGATGTCGTAATTCAACATTTTTTCAATAAATCAGAAGCTTTTAAAATAAAGAACTCAGTTATATAAACTTTAATTAAACTTTAACTTAATACGGGTTTTGCACGCTTTGATGAAAAAACTGAGTTAAATAAACTTAATAAAGTTTTGCTATGTTCATTTGAACATAGTTACATAAGATTAACCACATTGTACTAAAATGTGATAAATTAAATGTTATATATACTAATTTATTAAATAATATAAATGTAAAAGAAAGATAAAACATACATAACCTAGAATACATTTAAATACATTTTATATTAAGCTTTATTAATTACCATATTGTCATCCATTATGTAATCAAAATCCTTCTTAATAGATATTCTTCTTAATCCTTCTTTCTCCTCTTCTTCTGATAATTATAGATATTTTTACTAATTACACGACGTGCTTGTCTGTGTGAGTCTGTCGTACGTCGCGTCATACGAAAAACTTGACAAAAATTTCGTACGATAAGCAGCATCGTACGATAAAAATGTCACGTGATACACTTTCTAGAAATCGAGCTCTCCTATTGGATATCGGACGTCGTACGTCGGACGCCGAACTCGGTGTGAATCCACCAATACACATACACCATGTGTAATGGGACTGGGGATGCGCCGGCAATGCTGCGCAGCTGCGGGCGCGCTCGGCGCGGCGTTGCGTCGCAAGCTTCGAGCGAAAAGAGGACAGACATATATCTGCTCAATCTGCTGTCTCGGCTGTCTTCTTCTCTCTTGACCTATGACGTAGCTATGCTTATGCCGGTTGCACCCACACATATTTCGGGTTTCGCGGCTCTCTAAGATTATTTATTTTGTAATACATTATATAATTCCAAAATTATTATTTTATAATTATTATTATTTGCATATTTTTCAACAACTTACAATTACGAGAAATAATTGCAAAATTTCAAAAAGCAATACATTACATTTAGAAAAGGTTTTTTATAATGTAATATGTCCAAACAATTATAAGAAATATATATACATATTTTGATATTCCCATAAATATATACGTATATGTGTGTAGATGTACATATACATACGCAACATATATACAAACGGTATTATCTTTCTAAGATATATTAGATACATATATCTATCTATACGATATATATATATCTATATGAAAGGATTATGACAGCGACCAAATTGCCACTGAGCTTGGTGGATCTTTATTTTATTCATAATATTTTACAATATTATGAATACATTTTACATATGTTACTATTTTTTTTTTTAAATGTGTACCTCTATTTTTATTTATCATGATGTATGCGATATGTATCAGTACGATAAACTGTATCGTACTGATACATATCGCATACATCATGATAATAGAAGTACACATTTTTGTAAAAAACAAAAAATAGTAACATTTTTAAAATTTATTCATAATAGTGTAAAATATTATGAATAAAATAAAGATCCACCAGGCTCAGTGGCAAGTTGGTCGCTGTCATAATCCTTTCATACACGATTAGCGGTTCAGTCGCTGTCGCCATTCTTTCACGTGCCGATTGCGATTCCGTCGCTGTCGCCGTCCTTTCACGCACGAATAGCGGCATACATATCCTAGCGGTGCAGGGATTTGAACCTGAGTACCCTTGGGTGACAAGCGCGCGTCTTACCACTGAGCCACTGTGGATCACTACCTTTTATCCACCGAAATGTATATTTGTGTTGCACTGCTATGTATAGATATAATGTACGTTTATATATATATGCATTATATATATACATGTATATATATGTGTGTATATACATATATATTTGTCAAATGGTCAGTACCGGGGCATCTCGTGCTACCTAATGGCATATTCCGAGACATTTAGTGGATTCCAGGTCTGACCCGGAAAAATAATATGTCTAATGACATTTTCCAGGACAGTCTTGGAAAAAGTGTATACATATAAAAATTATGTACACTCAAATGTATATGTATAACAGTTGTTGCGGATGGCAGTTGGATGAAGAGATCGTACGGTAAAGAGTACGATTCACTTTCCGGTGCAGGTGCCATAATCGGTTACCGCACAAGGAAAATTCTCTTCGTTGGCATCCGCAACAAATATTGCACGGTATGCGACGTAGCGGAGCGAAGAAATTATAAAGCAAAAACTCATAAATGCTACAAAAATTTTGATCGCGACGCAAGCTCCACAAGTATGGAGAGCGATGCCATTGCAGAAGGTTTCAATAGTAGCCTGGAAATGCACGGATTGATATACAGAACACTTATCGCCGATGGCGACAGTAATGTATATCACTGTATACTCAAAAATGACACATATTGCGAAATGAAGGGAAGGGTACAAAAAATAGAATGTACAAACCATCTGCTTCGTAATCTGTGCAATAAATTAAAAAACGTGGCTGAAACAACTCAGCCAAAAGGGCAAAAAGGGAAACGTAATTTTGTACAGCTCAGAAATGTTGTAAAGAGCAACATTTTACCAATACGAAAAGAGATTATGGAACTAGCTTCTTTACGAAGAAAAGAAAACATACTTCCTCATTTGCAGGCTACGAAATTACGAGAAGATATATTGAACATGATTCCTAGCCACGTATTTGGTGAGCATACGAAATGTAAGAAACGCGGTCGTAAATGCGAAGATGAAACGAAGACAAACTACGTAAACGATCTGAAACTGTATGGTCTGTACCAAAAAATATAGATTGCTGTAAGATATATAGCAGCTTATTTAGATAGTTTGCTGTTAAATTACACAAATAATCCTGCAGAGTCGTTCAATTCCATAATCTGCAAAGAAATTGGCTGAAAACGCATTAATTTTGGCAAACGAGGCTCTTATAATGCTAGAGTTTTGGGATCAGCTGTGCAATACAATACACAAGACATCCTTACAAGAGTGCATAAGGTCAGAGGTAAAGCAGTTCCACCTGTTGTCGAGACACTGGAGAAGCGACGGCAAATAAAAGTTGCGAGAACCAGAGAATCTCGACAAATCGAGAAGATTGGAAGGCAAAAGAGACCGAAGCGAGAATCAGGAACAGATCGCCATTATGGCCCGCACTCGCAAAGACCAGACGATTCAGATGATGTATTCGAAAAAAATTGGCTACATCATTTTTAGATTTTGGCTAAAAACGCGGAAAACAGGAAGCAGATTGAACGAAACACAATAGATCAAGGTAATTCTGAGCTGTGGATAGTCACAAGAAGTCTCATGTTGACAGCATCCAATTTTGGAAGGGTATGTCGTATGAGATTGCAAACGTCTCGCGCACCAACAGTGAAAGACATTTTGTTTCCTCCGTGCATTGACACTGCAGCCATGAAATATGGTCGCGATCGAGAGGAGGATGCGAGGAAAGAGTTAGCCGCAAAACTCAAGAAACAAATAAAACCTTGCGGATTGTTTATTGATGGTAAAAATCCATTCCTGGGTGCTTCTCCCGATGGGCTCATTGACGAAGATGGTCTGGTGGAGATTAAATGTCCTCAGTCAGCTGAAAATTTAACAGCAGAAAAAGCCATAGAAACATTGGCTTCCTTGAAGAACATCTTTGATAGAAAAAATCCTGACAATATGAATCAAAATCATAAATTTTTTTATCAGGTTCAAGGTCAATTAAACATAACGCAACGAGAATATTGCATTTTTGCTGTATGGACACCAAAAAGCATGAAAATAGTGCATGTATAAAGTGACAATGCTTTTTGGGAAACTAATATGCTACCTTTGCTAAAACGGTTCTACCACGATAGTAGGGGAGACCAGGGCGAAACCGTCCAGAGGGTGAAACCGTCAAATCAAATATCTCGGAACCTGTATATTGTGCGAACTCGCTATTAACATTGTAAACGCGTCTTATGGTACCCATGTGACCAACGGAGTTTCGGCAGGTTACCTGCCGTGTTATGATTTTTACGAGGGCAAACGTGTTTTCGGAAGGTGAAAGTGAAATTTTCTGCGCGTGGAAATTTTGTAATATCTGCAATAATATTTGCTCTCCAAATCTCCAGGTACGTGATCATAAAGAGTAATGCATGCTGAACACGAATCCAGTGTAGTTTTTTCATTATCGTTCATGTCTAATATTTCGTGGGCGATCAAACCTGAAACTTGTGTTGAGGGCTAATTCGTCAGTAAGCACCCGGGGTGGACTTTTATAATATTGGCAAATTTTATAATTTTATTATATTTTTCAGTCTTTTCTACCCCTATTTCATATATTTTTCTTTAATATTTGGTTGATTAGTTCTTGAGTTATAGAATCCGTACACACACACAAAAACACAAAATAATGAAATTTTTTAACACTAATTAATAAATGTTTACATTTTTCTATTACCAAATAATTAATAAAATGTATCCTATCAGTTTTCATAATCGGAATTATGTATTTGTGGAGTGACGATTCCACCCTGCCATTTTTGAGATCTCAATTTTTCCACCGTCGTCGTTTTTGCTCTATACCGGTTAAACAAAGCGACGTAGAAAAAAATTTTCCATATAAATTTTGTAGCTAAAGGTTCACTCTTTACAATCGTATACCACATTTAACTAAAATTATTTATTTTGTTGTTAAAAATCGGCACCGAAAAAAAACTGACGGTCTCGCCCGGGTCTCCCCTATGCTTCCGGAAATCTTGAATAGTCGTCATAAAAGGAATATGCCTATAAGAGAGCCAAGATATATTATAGAAGCACAGGAAGCAAGTAAAAAATTAAGTAGTCAAAAAACTATTGAGCAAAATGCAGTAAAGGGCGAAAATGTCATTAATGAAAATAACGAAACGTTAAAATGTGACATTTCGCCGATGAAAACAGGAATTACCACTGCTATGATTGCTTAAGATATGGAGCAGGATGATGATTGTACATATATTGGTACAAGCTACAAGGGAGATATAACCGAAGAGGATAAGGCAAGACGAATAATAAATTTAGATGAAGTTATTATACCTTTTTCCATTGTGAGAGAGAACGTTTTGTCTGGCATCAACCTAACAGACGAATCGATAGATGAATTTTTACGCATTGTAAGACAAAGTGCTCCTTTTGAAACACAAAGTGTACAATATCAAGGACTTCCTGATTATATTGACGCTAGTAAGAGCGACAAAAGGTTACAAATAATTGGAGGAAAAAGTAAATACTCTGCAGGGGGAATTGAACACTGGCGATGTATATTTTGTGATGGCACCAAACTGTTCGTATATGACAGTATACCTGGCTGTACATACGACAAATTGGTACGCAAGGAAAGAGAATATAAAGCGTCGATATCCACAAATAAGGCAAAGTGATATTATTTTTGAGAAAGTTGATGCACAACCAGACTCTACAAGTTGCGGAATTTACGCCGCAGCTTTTGCCACAACTATAGTCTTACAAGGCAATCCTTGTAATGTAAAATATTCCTATAAAGTAGGACAGATGAGACAACACTTTATAAAAATTATAGAAAATGGACATCTGTCGCTATTTCCAATACGTCCGTAGTAATATTTACAAAGTTACGATATCGCAAAAATATATCGTTTAGATAAAACATGTCTCAATGAATAAAGTATTTGTTTAGTATTGGGAAACTAAATGTCAGAATCGTCTGTTCTGACGGTACTGGCAAAATAAAATGCCATAAACGTTTATTCGGACGGTACTGAGTATAATAAAAATCAGATGCGTCTATTCTGACGTTAGTGACAAAATAAAATGCCACAAGCGTATATTCAGACTGTTGATTATAATAAAAATCAGATGCGTCTGTTCTGACGGTAATAACAAAATAAAATTCCAGAAGCGTCTATTGGGACGGTACTGACTATAATAAAAATCAGATGCGTCTGTTCTGACGGTACTGACAAAGTAAAACGTCAGAAGCGTCTGTTATGACGGAACTGATAATTAGAAATGTATCATTTTAAAAGTAAAATCGGAGAGACGGACATAAATATATTGATTGCGTTCTCACGGAAATAGGCGTTGGAGGGGCCTATTCTGTAATCCATCTATAATATAATAAAAATCAGAAGCGTCTGTTGTAACGGTACTGATTATTACAAATGTATTTTGTGTACATTACAATCGGAGAGACGAAAGAAAATATATTGGGTGCGTTCTCACGGGAATGGGCGTTGGAGGGGCCCATTCTATAGTATCAATAATCAAAATCACGTAATTTCGATCCTTTTTGTACATTTGATAAAAAATGTGGTGTGCATGTATTTGTCATTTGATTATATAAATATATAAACAATATAACGTACAAGGTGGACAAAATAAAGCGTAACGAATTTTTATCCTCACAACTTATTTACAGAGAAATATGTTTCAAACAAAAATTGTTTGCTTTAAAGGGGGACACAGGATTCCGATGTGTTTTGTCGTAGATGTCGTCATTCTCAAAAAATAGGGGACTAATTTCTTAGGGAACTTGATTTTTTCCTTTACATGAATGTTGTACATCTTCTTGAGACATTTTTGAAACACTATAATATAGCTCTCTTTTGTTAGAATGTCCTGATAATTTAAATTTTGTCATATTTTTTTTTTAAGAAAATGTAATGTAGAATATTCACTTTTCGATAACTGTATCTTCAATAAAAATATCAAGGTAAAATCCGCGAAAAGTGAAGACTACGAGATATTTCATATATTTTATGTTGCAAATATTATGCCAAAAAAATATCTTAGAAACGAAAGAGCTTTATTTTAGTAAAACGTCTCGATGACATGTATAACTTTTATCAGACAAAAATCAAGTTCTATAGAAATTAGTCGTCTTTTCTTGAAAACGACATCTGCGACATGACGCACATCGGAATCATTACATGTGTTCTGCCAAACAACTGTTGCGTAAAAGCATTTTTTACTCAAATTAAAAATGAGAGTTTTTGGAGGAATAGACTAAAATGGGACACCCTGTAAGGGTGAATGCGGTGTAAGGCATACATATAATGCGTATTATAATGTATACACCTACACGTATATACATACGTATACGTAATTACAGCGCCTATGATAATTACTTATGTGGGAGTATGTACATTATGTGTACGAACGCACGCACATACACATATGTACACGCGCATTATGTTTATGACATATATATACTCTCAGTGTTGAGAATGAATAATACAATATACACAAACTTTTATTACATACATATATTTTGTGTACATATAAACGTGTATATGTATATATATATACGCACACATACATACATAAATACACACACACACACACACACACATACATACATATAGACGCTGTAATCTATACAGAATACAGAATACAGAATACAGAATACAGAATACAGAATACAGAATACAGAATACAGAATACAGAATACAGAATACAGACATTATTTAAATTACAATTCGATACAGAATTTATCATTTATTTTTTTTTTTTTTTTTTTTTGACGCAGGAGAAATCTTCAACTACTGGGATTCCTGGGGCTAAAAGTCCCAGGTTTACCCAGTAGCTCCTTTCGGGGAAGACCCCCCCGGCCTCCGGGGAGAGGCATAAGCGGGGGGAGTGTGGGATTGTATAGTATGCACATCGCTCACGATACTGCATGCATACCCTGCCCACTAAAACTCCTGCGGATGTCCCTCACGGCGCTCGTCATGGGGAGCCCCGGGAAACGCACTGATTCTTCCGGGGCCCCCAGCGCCAGGCCCAGAATTGGGCGCCAACCCGGGAGACGCCGACCGGCGTCTCCCCCGGCTCTTTGGAGCCGCCTCCTGAGACCACCGCGGCGGAATGGGGGGACATCCACCCAGACCGCCGCCCCTCTAGCAGGGATGGGTTATGCTGCGGGCGTGCGGTAAACCCCGCCCGTACGCCCGCTCCACCCCCGCGGTCCCCCCTTTAGTTTTTTTGGGGGGGGGGGACCCGTACGTACGGCCGTTGGCCGGCGTCGCCGACGGCAACGGCCTCCTCACGTTCCGAGGGGGGGGGGGGGGCGAAGGGGGGAGAAGATACCTCCTGGGCGCACTAACTGTGCCCTTCTCCCCCCCGGCACTGTCATGTGCTGTCCCCCCCCCCCCCCCCCCCGAAACCGGAATCGCGACGGAGGGGCCGCTCCTGGGCCTGCGCCGTCGTAAAAAATATCGCCGCCGCCGTGGTGGCGGCGGCGGTCTGCGGCCCGGATCCACCCCGTCGCTCCAGTTGCTGTCACTGGAGGGGGGTGGAGCTTCCCCCCTCCTGACGCGTTCGGCTGCCTCCTTCTGCGACATGACTGCGCCGCAGAAGGAGACGAACGCCCTCCATTTGACCTCGCCCTCCTCTCCCCCGGTCACCGCCGCGGCGATGATGGTCGGGAGGGCGAGGTCGTCTCCTACACTTGCCCGGAGGACACGGCGCTGCTCCTCCCACGCTGGGCAAAACTCCAGCGTATGCTGCGCCGTGTCTGCCTCCTCCGGGCAGTGATGGCAGCGCGTGGTGCGCTCCTTCCCGATCCGGCACAGGTAATCCCCGAAGCACCCATGTCCGGTGCTCACCTGCGCCGTGTGGAACGTAAGGCCTCTCCCATGTATACAAGTATGTACAATACTGATATTAAATTTCAGATCGGTCCTTTTGAAATGCCTGCAAGACTAACTGGAAATATTTATACAAATTTTTTAAGACATGATTTTATAAATTTGATAGAAGATATTCCATTAAACCAACGACAACAAATATTTTTTCAACACGATGGAGCACCACCACATATTTCTTTAAACGCACGCCGCGTATTGGGTGCAAATTTTCCAGCGAGATGGATAGGACGTGGAGGTCCTATAAATTGGCCGGCAAGGTTACCAGACTTAACGCCTTTAGATTATTTTTTATGGGGAACTTTAAAAGAATACGTTTATCGAGAAGACATAAACGACCGTGAAAAACTTGAGGGCAAAATTATTGAAGCAGTTGCGACTATAACACCACAAATGATACAAGATGCAGGGCGGAATTTATTAAGACGTGCACAATTATGTATACAATGTGATGGTAGACATTTTGAACATCTTCTATAAATAAGTATAAAAATTTATTTTGATATAAATGATAAATTCTGTATCGAATTGTAATTTAAATAATTTTTGTATTCTGTATTCTTGTAATTCTGTATTCTGTATTCCGTATTCCGTATCCCGTATCCCGTATCCCGTATCCCGTATCCCGTATCCCGTATCCCGTATCCCGTATCCCGTATCCCGTATCCCGTATCCCGTATCCCGTATCCCGTATCCCGTATCCCGTATCCCGTATCCCGTATCCCGTATTCCGTATTCTGTAATTTTGTAAAGTTACGGCCAGCTTATGTAATCTCTTATCTAGCAATAAGTTTATTTTAAATTATCAAATGTTACATTAAAAATAAATAATTTTATTATTAATAAAATTTATTCTAATAAACTAAAATGTAATTCAATAGCAAGACAAGTAGAAACATATGTAATTCAAGCTTATTAAATAACTTTATTATTAATTAAAGTAAAATTATGTATTTTTATTTTATGTTCTGTTTATTAGCACTAATTAATAAACAAAAATGTAATTCATTAGTTTATATTTATCTGTACATTTTTACCATCAGAATCATCATCCATTTATGGTAAAATACATATGACAGTTTTGACAGTTCGACAGTATCACATTTTACATAATTAATATTTATGTCTTTTACCCTGCTATTAATATTATTACATTTAATTAATAATTCTCATACATTACAATAAAGATAAGAAGCAATTACAACAACGCAGACAATACGTATGCAAAATTACATCAGTTTCGATAATAGAATTAATGCGCTTGAAAGCACCTTCACTACTGTGCAATGTGACATGACTGAGCGCGCGAATTTCAGACAACTTGATTGGCCAACTTTGAACACTTCTTACTTAAAAACTATTATAGACTCGGTATTTTGGTATTAGGATTTTCGACTCAAAATGATCTCAGGTATCTGCCATTAACAAGTGGCACGTCAGATCTGGTACACCCTGTATATATAAAAACAAATGTCCTGACTGACTGACTGACTCACTCACTCATCAACGCCCAGCCCAAACCCCTGAACCTAGAAACATGAAATTCGAGGGGTGTATTCCTCTCATGACGTAAGCACCCACTAAGAAGGGATTTTTAAAAATTCGGCCCTTAAGGGAGTGAAAATGGTTAAAATGTATTTTTACGGATTTGTCAATATCTCTTAGGCCCGATGAGATATCGACTTGGTTCTTGCTTACGAAGGTCGCCCATACAAATGCTCAAAAACATATTTCAGGATTTTGCCCTAATCAACCTCTAAAGGGATAAATCTGGATTTGGTGAATTATAGAATCCTTCGTATCTCCTGTAAATTAATTACTTAATAGTATTTTTTCGGTTGTTATACTCAGCCAAATTATTTTTAAAAAAATAACATTTGCTTCCGTATTCCTCAATAAATTTATTAACAAAAATAATTTTAAGGGCCGTAGGGGAGAGTGGAAGAATTGCAAACATCTAAGGGAAAAGTTTAATAAAGCCCACGATTATTTACCAATTATAAACGTCTTTATTTAATTACGAACGGGTTTTGCTTATTTTTTGAAATTGTAATTTATGTTGATAAGCGAACACAATCAAATTTATTCATGTACTATGTACTATGTGATAAAGACTAAAAACAAATTTAAATGTCAACAAACGTCCTGTATATATGCAAATAGTGTTTGTTCTTTGTTCGAAATAAATCAATTCAATAAATCGTTCGAAATAAATCAATTTAATTGTAATCTTAGTATTTTAAATCTTAGTATTATTTATAATCTTAGTATTACTTTTTTTTAAGATACAATGACATTAAAATACATTGTAATAATAATGTGAATTAAATAAATTACTTTAAAACTTAGTAAATTCTAAATAATGAACAAAAGGCAATTGGAGCCAGGCGCCGTAAATAATGCGCAAAATATTTATTAATAAACGAAGTCACGAACGTTTCGACCCTTTCTTGGGGTCATCTTCAGCGTGAATATAAAAAAAAACATGTCAAATATCAAATCTACATAATGACGTCAAACGCAATGACTCGATGTCCCTAACGTAGCCAACAATAATCGTGGTCAACAATAAATTCTTAGCTGCATGACCGTCGTCTCTCGAATGCTGGTTAGTAAATTCTCATTTGATATTCAATAATTTCTTTTGAGATTAAGATTACCTTGCAATGATTTAATACATATTTGGAATTTGTACCGGCTGCGATATGCAAATGTATATAGACTTGAATTAAATCTAATTAAGAGTGAGATATATTTAGTATCTATTATCTATCTTCTATATATATAAAAACAAATGTCCTGACTGACTGACTGACTGACTGACTCACTCACTCATCAACGCCCAGCCCAAACCCCTGAACCTAGAAACATGAAATTCGAGGGGTGCATTCCTCTCATGACGTAAGCACCCACTAAGAATGGATTTTTAGAAATTCGACCGTTAAGGGTGTGAAAAGGGTTAAAATCTATTTTCATGGATTCGTCAATATCTCTTAGGCCCGATGAGATATCGACTTGGTTCTTGCTTACGAAGGTCACCCATACAAATGCTTAAAAACATAACGTCTTTATTTAATTACGAACGGGTTTTGCTTATTTTTTGAAATTGAAATTTGTGTTGATAAGCAAACACAATCAAATTTATTCATGTACTGTGTACTATGTGATAAAGACTAAAAACAAATTAGATGTCAACAAATGTCCTGTATATATGCAAATGGAATACACGAGGGAATACATATCTTTTTACATTAGACATTATAGTGTTTGTACTTTGTTCGGTCGTACGAAATAAATCAATTTAATTTTAATCTTAGTATTTTAAATCTTAGTATTATTTATAATCTTAGTATTTCTTTTAAATTACGTAAAAAACTAGATACAATGGCATTAAAATACATTGTAATAATAATGTGAATTAAATAAATTACTTCAAATACTTAGTAAATTCTCATTTGATATTCAATAATTTCTTTTGAGATTAAGATTACCTTGCAATAATGTATTGTAATACATATTTGGAATTTGTACCGGCTGCGATATGCAAATGAATATAAACTTGAATTAAATCAAATTAAGAGTAAGATATATTTAGTATCTATTATCTATATATACAGGGTGTCCCGAAATTCGCGAATCAAAATATCATAGCAATAAAGTTCTCAAAAAAATAAATTTAAAACGTATTTGCCACTTTTCGTTCCGAGCAGTAGTTTCTGAGATAAAAAGGTTTAAAACGTGGCCAATTACAGATTACGATTAAACGGAAGCCTGTCCGTGAGTCGCGCGTCAATAGTGTTAGTGACCGCGAATTTCACGCTCTCACAGGTATTAGACAAAAGATTGTTTGCGTGACATCCGTATAATACCGCGTGTTGCGTGTAATATTTGTTGCGAATTAGATGGTGCTGTTAATAAACAACGTGTGTTTAAGCATAAATTTATCTTATTCATTACGTATTGAATATGATAAATTTATAATTCATCAGAATTATATCGTTACTAATTTGTGTATTACAATATCAATAAAAAAATTCCCGAAAAAATTATATGTAAAAACATAAAATAAATTTAGAATTAATATTTTGTCTAGACATAATAATTTAATTCTGCAATTATGTGCTTAATAACTATAGCTTAATAATAATTCGATGAATTATAAGTATGTCTAGACATAATAATAATTTCTTTTCTTTGAATATTAATTTAATTTGGTAGAATTTTTACGATGATATTAAATAGCAAAACGGCGTGCCATACATATTAATTTTTAAATACAATTCTTAGCTTCTTCATGTATAATTAAAAAATAAAGCAAAGAATAAAACGAGAATAAAACGAACCATTAATCCTATTGCTAAATTAATTTTACATAAATGAAATAAACTAAGTAAACTAAGAGTTTACTACTTTTAAAATCTAATACTACCGTGTAATCTTTTATAATTTAATAATGTAATATCCCTTTAATTAAAAATTAAATTTTGTAATTTATGACTTGTTCAATTAACAATTGTTGTTTAAATTTTTAGTACATAATTGGGCCAAAATTCAATCAATTAATTCAAAAGTAAGTCACTAGCTGTAATGACAAATGGAATTACTTTACCTTAAAATTCGCATAGTTATAAATCAGTATGCACGTAAGTAGTAATATGTATGTATAAGTAGTAATATCACGTAAGTAATAATGTATAACCGGTGCATTTTTGAGAGGATAAATGAATGAATGATAAGAAAAAAATAATCAAATAAATGTTTCGATATAATTAAAAACTAAAGAGAATGAAGGAATAGATGTATAAAATTAAAAAGATTAGAATTATTGTAAAGAAATACTGATTCGTATGTATGCCTTGATTGCAATTATTTAACTCTTATTCATATTTCTTATTGATATTGTGATACACAAATTAGTAGCGATATAATTCTGATGAATTATAAATTTATCTTATTCATTACGTAATGAATAAGATAAATTTATGCTTAAACACACGTTGTTTATTAACAGCATCATCTAATTCGCAACAAATATTACACGCAACACGCGGTATTATACGGACGTCACGCAAACAATCTTTTGTTTAAAGCCTGTGAGAGCGTGAAGTGCGCGGTCACTAACACTATTAACGCGCGACTCACGGACAGGTTTCCGTTTAATCGTAATCTGTAATTGGCCACGTTTAAACCTTTTTATCTCAGAAACTACTGCTCGGAATGAAAAGTGGAAAATACGTTTTAAATTTATTTTTTCGAGAACTTTATTGCTATGGTATTTTGATTCGCGAATTTCGGGACACCCTGTATATAAAAACAAATATCCTGACTGACTGACTCACTGACTCACTCATCAACGCCCAGCCCAAACCCCAGAACCTAGAAACATGAAATTCGAGGGGTGTTGTATTCCTCTCATGACGTAAGCACCCACTAAGAAGGGATTTTTAGAAATTCGTCCCCTAAGGCGGTGGAAAGGGGTAAAATGTATTTTCAGAGAGATTCGTTAATAATCTACATATATATAAAGACAAATGTCCTGACTGACTGACTGGCTCACTCACTCACTCACTCACTCATCAACGCCCAGCCCAAACCCCTGAACATAGAAACATGAAATTCGAGGGGTGTATTCCTCTCATGACGTAAGCACCCACTAAGAATTTTTAAAAGTTTAATCCGTAAGGGAGTGAGAAGGGGTAAAATGTATTTTCCCGGATTCATCAATATCTCTTAGGCCCGATGAGATATCGACTTGGTTTTTGCTTATGAAGGTCACCCATACAAATGCTTAAAAACATAATTAATGGTTTTGCCCTAATCAACCTTTAATGGCGCAAATCTAGATTCAGGGGTAAATAGAACCCTTTGTGTCTCCTGTGAATTAATTCCTATGTATTTTTATTGCGGTTCTTATACTCAGCCCAACAATTAATTTTAAAAAGATAACTTTTTCTTCCTTATTCCACAATAAAGTTATTAACAAAAATAATTTTAAGGGTACGGGGTAGTGGAAGAATCGCGAACATTTAAGGAAAAAGTTAAATAAAGCCGACGATTATTTATCAATTATAGAAGTCTATTTTAAATAATACTCCAGTTATTTGGCTTTAAATTACAATAATATTTATAAATTTTCAACATGAACAATTTAAACAAAAAGCAAAACTTTGCCATTCGGAGTTACCCGCCGCACGCGGGGCAATGCCGAATTGTAGCTGGGGTAATTACGAACGGGTTTTGCTTATTTTTTAAAATTATAATTTATGTTGATAATCTACCTTGAAAAAATCCAAGTAATATCTTTACCTTGAAAAAATCAAAGTAATCAAGAGACACGGTAGTGCCTCGCGCCAAGTAAGCGCAAAGCGAGACCGCCGTGGCTCTATTAACGCGACGCAACGAGTTGCGAGTACCCGAGATTTTGAGATCTCGATAACTAGCGAACGGATTAAGTTCCAACTAGGATGGATAGCTTGGACCAAATTCGTATAATAAAAGTGTTTTTATGTTTCCGCTACATGCCCTACAAGCGGAGATATTGCGATGCAAAACTCGAAGCTGAAAATTTACAATTAAGAAACGTTGTTCTCCGTTTGCTGTGTTCGCCACCGCGGCCCCCTTCGCATCCCCCCTCCCAACCCTGGACCTCGCTTTAACTTACAAAGCATACTTTTCATATACCAACTATTCTCTGCTTCAACAAATTATTTCTGCTACAGATATTAAGCGTCGAAGTTAACAAAACAGAAATAATTTGTTAAAGCAAAGAATAGTTGGTATATAAAAAGTACATATTTATATAACAACTATTCATCGTACATATAAATATGTACTTTTCATATACCAACTATTCTCTGCTTTAACAAATTATTTCTGTTTCGTTAACTTCAACGCTTAATATCTGTACAGCACATTCTCTGCTATAATAAAAAGACTGTTCAATATACAAACGATTCGCTGCTTTAAATAACTTTCCTTCGTTCATACTGTTGTGCCGGAACGGGGTTGGAGCCGGCACTGGGTTCGGGATCCGTTGCAGGATGCAGAATTACACTCACTGATGCCCTTGTTTTAATTGTTATTTAATAAACCGACTTTGATTTACAGAAGTTACTTAATTTCACTACCCTGACTTGCGGGTGTTACAATATTTAATTTAGACGTTAGTCGGTACGCGTTTCGGTTTAGGACTGCCCGCTCGATCCTCCGAATCGGCGGTATTTATCATATCGGACCAACGTTCCGTTGCTAACTCGGAGGCTTCCGGGTTAGCGTGGACTTCGCTCTGTGCTGACCTTCGCATCAGCGTTTTCGGTCAACCTGGAGTTGAACGCTCTGGGTTCTGGTGTCGGATTGCATCGGATGATCGTCGTCCGATGCAATCGTCTGGTTTTTCGGTTGCTAGGGTATAGGTTATATAATTAATAATTATAGGGTTGTGCGCTCACAACATCCCTTCCCCCGCGGAAAAAGAAAAACTGAGGAACATGAAGTTTTTCGTTATAATCTCTGCGTGTATTTCTTTTTCCTGAGAGGTTACAATCTAAATTTTCTTATTTCTGATTTGTACGCTACGGTTTCATCCTTTAAATCTTTAATGGTTTTCTTCTTTTCTTTATTATGTAAACAATTACAAATATAGTGCCTACTACGATTATAGTTATGGTCGCAGAGCCTACGGGATATACAATGTTCTTGTTCGCAAAAATACTTGGTTGGTTATTTTCCACTTCTTTTCTGATTTCATCTAAACTTAAACTTAATTTTATTAATTCCGACGGGTCTCCGATTATCGGTTCTAAGTTTAATTCTCTTTCGGACTCTAATTTGTTGTTTATAATTATACTCTTTTCTATGGTATTAGTTATGTTGAATTCCGGCAAATACATTTGTACATCTTTAGTATCAATATGGTTTTTTGTTTCTATAGTTATATCTGGTGTAGTTAATTTACAGTTATTGCGCAATGTTATTTTTCCGGTCCTTTCTAATTTAATTTTATTTTCTGGGAACTCGTTACATTGAATTGTTATTTCTGCTGTTTTCGGAGTGGAATATAACCATGTTTGAGGTTCGGTTAATGTTATCCAAAATGTTACATTCGATAGGATGTGACGTTGTCTACGGTTTTCTATATATCTAGGCGCTTTTACAAAAAGTTGCACCTCGCTTGGTGCATTCGCTGTTATAAAATACAAAGAAAAAATTTTTATCGCATATAAATTTAGTATTTTCTTGCGTACATTTATTTAAATTGCTTTCTTTTAATATTATATAATTATATTTTTTATTGGGAGTACGCGTGTAACATGTTATTTTTCGTATATGTCAAGTAGTCTGTAATACCTATCGTCAATGTCTTTCGTAAGGTCAGATAGAATGGTAGTGATCATTAGTACTTGTTCGTCTATTTCTTCACGGTATATGAATTGTTCTTGCAGTTTCCTTGTGACGTTAGTCAGTAAATTTTAATTGTGTGAAAGCGTTTGCTCTAATTTCTCCATATGACCTACTGTGGCATTGATGATTTTTAGTTGGTTCCTTCTTTGCTTTTATTCTTCAGTAAATGTTTTTAATTTATTATATATGTCGGTAGTATTTGGCAATGGAAACGAGTCTCCTATTGTAAGATCGTTGAGCTTTCGAAAATCTCTAACGATTCGTAATTTTTGTTTTCCTGAGGCATCAGGTTTTTTAGGAACCACTAATATTGGCAAATTCCACTGACTCGTACTATGGCGAATGATTTCATCTTTTTGCATTATCTCAATCTGTCGATTTACTTTTCTTTATGCTTCTCGGGTAGGCGGACGTTCGCCGGCGCGCTATCAGCTCGCGTCGTGATCTCATGTTTCACCGCCGTGGTGCGTGTTAGCTTATCGTTTTCTAATTGTAAGTGAGATACATCGCAAAAATCGTCGCATATCTGCTCTAACGCCTTTCTTTCCTTATTATTTAAATGTTTCATGCGTTTTTTACGTGATTTTTCTCGTCGTTCTTGAATTGACTCGCGCTCTTCAGTCGCGTGTAATGTGCGTACGTCAGTCGTGTCATTCACCGGCACCTCTTCTAGAGTTTCATGCGGTGTAACCATCTCTACTGACTTCTCGGTAATATTTAATTTGCTCATCAGACAAGTGGAATCTATGGGTTTTATCATGCAACTTCCGATAAAGACTTCAGGAATAGGTTTTACACGTGTTACAATACCTATTTTATTTTGATCTGCCGCTCTCGTTCGTATGATTGTTTTACTGCGGGGCGGTAATTTTACCCTTTTATATGGTCGGAGCTTAAATATAGTTTTTCCTATTTGACATGTTTCGACGCGTTCGAGATATCGGCCTTGTATTTGGTAAGGAAGTCGTTCCCGAGTATCCCTTCGTACTCTATCGGGAAATCGTCCTTCACTACATACATGGTATGTCGAATCTTCCTTTTTCCGAGGTCCACCGTGGCCTTAAGTTTTCCAAGCGTATGGATCTGATGTCCGGTCACGCCTATTAGAGCTAGACGTTTCTCCTTTATCATCGTTTTGCCCTTTAGGTTTCCTACCTTAATAAGGGTCAGAGTCGCTCCCGAATCGAGTAAAAGATTCATCTCGCCTCTTTCTGCTTCTCGAATCGGCAGTGTAATCATGTCTAACGGGCCCACTTTATGCTTCTCCGTTATCTGGGTCACCCGATACTCTTCTGCGGCACGCGCTTTAGTCTGTCGCGGTCTCTCTTCTTCCTCTTCGCTACTGCTGGCGGTCGATGATTCATCGCTCGTCGCTTGCGCTTTGTGCTTCCTTATCGCGCTCACGGGCGCTTGCTTTGCGCTGCTCGCTTTCGCTCTACGTGATTCGTCCGCTCTAGGCCGTCCGTTCAACCACCAGCATTCTTCTCGCTTGTGCCCGATTTTCTTGCAGTGGCTGCACTCCACCGCATTTATTCCGTTGGGCTTGTCCGCCCTTGGTAAAGCAAATTTGTTTGCTTGCCGGCTCGGACGGCAATCTCGCCCGTAATGGCCGGTCTGTCCGCACTTATGGCACTCCACTGGTGTACTTCTCGGGTTTCGGGCATTTTCTGCGGAAAATTTATTTTTTGATGATGTCGGCCCATGTCTCGGGGAGGGCCCTCTGACTTTTTCCTCCGCACTAGCACCGGTTATCGCTTCTTGTAGGCTCGTGTATCTCTGCGCTCGTACTAGCATTTTAATGTCCTCGTGCAGCCCGATCTGGAAATTATGCAGGGCTTGCATCTTGATGCTTTCCAGGATCGCCTTCTGCTGCTCCTGCGTGTGCCCTTGGCCTTCCTCCATGGCCTCGTATAGTTCGCGGGCGAGTTTCTCTACTCGACGCCCGAATTCTTGCGCTCTTTCGCCTGGTTTTTGCTTCAGGGAATTAAATTCTAACTGTAGGTGCGTCATGCCTCGCTTTCCGAGGTATTCGGTTTCTAGCTCGCGTTTCAGCTGCTCGAAATCGCGTATATCGCGCGTATCGAAATCGGTCATGGCCTTGCCTTTGAATTTAGTACATAGGATTGCTTCTAATAACATGGCTTCGTCCGCGGGCTGTATGTTTTTCATCGCGTAGTTACTTGCATTTATGAATTCGCGAACTCGCTCTCTCGATTCTCCGTTAATTTCGGGGATCATATTTCGGGCTTCCTTTAGGCTGAGGAACCCTATGTGGTGCCTGGCTGGTTTCTAACGTCGCTCGTCGTGCGCCCGTAGGTCACGTCCAGGGGGCCCTGGCTACGTACCCGGCGGTCGAGCGCGTTGGTGTGATCGTACGCGGCGTTTTCTACTCGGCTCATACGGTTTTGTAGTTCGCGGATGGCGCGCAGGATTTCGGTCGAACGATCGAATTCGGCCGCCGCGGATTGATCCATGCGCTCCTGCATGTCGCGCATCAAATGTAGTATGTCGGTAATTATGGAGGCATCCGGCACTCCTGTTTGTGTTGGCTCGGCGGGTCGCGGTTGGTCTCTTTCGAACGGTCGCGTACTTGCCGCTCGCAGCCGGTTAATTTCCTCGACCACCTGCTCGGGGTTCACGTCGATGCGTGCTTCGAGGTTCGTTGTCGCCCTTTGTTGGCTCATTTTGAGAGCTTTGGGAGTATAATCCTCTTCGGTAGGATCGAACACGTCGCTGTCGTAGGACGTTAGCGAGAGATCTCCTCTCCCGGAGTTATTGCCTTGTGTATCGGCTGAGGTGTCAGAACGTGCGTCTGTGACGGTTGGGTGCAGTCTAAGTACGTCGCGTTCGTTTTCGTCGCTATTCGCGATGTCGTTTTCGTCGCTATTCGCGGTTTCGTTTTCGTCTGTGCCCGCTGTATCTCTTTCGTTGTTGTCTCGGGGACCGTCGAGATCGCCTAACAGACTAGTATTCGTGAAGGAAAATTCGCGTTCTAATATTACGTTCGGGTGCAATTCGAGTACCGGTGATTCTTCGGTCGAGAATCGCGATTCTAAGTTTTGTCGGACGGAGTCTAAAACGGAGCTATCCGCATGTGATACGGCGCGAGAGTGATATCGGCTACGCTCGGTAGCTTGATGCGCTCGCTCGCTTAAGACGAACGACGCGTTTCTAGCGGGGCGGTTATGTTCGCCCTCCGACATTTACAGGGTTAGCGCCTTCAATTTCGTACGTCGGTGCTGAAACATCGCTCGCGAAAACTTTCAATTCGTCGCTCGCGGAAACGTTAGATCTCGTCGCTCGCAATATAACATGGAACGGACTTACAGTACGGTCGCACGCATGGTGTCCGCTTTCTGCTGTCGCCGCGTCGGAGTCCGGCAGGGCCGCTTCGCTGCTCCGCGTTGTCTCTGCTTTGCGGGGTCTCGCCTGCGCTGCTCCGCTGTCCGGCTGGGTGCGTCCCTGGGGCGCTGCCTCGGCTGTCGAGTCCGTGCGGTAGGTCGGGGCCTCTCCGGTGTCACTGTCGCACTCGGGGCTGCTACCGCTGTCTCCGTCTCTCTGGCTTTATGTATGGCGGGGCAGTCACCGCTGTTTCTTTCTCGCTCGGGATTCTGGCGGGCTTCTCCTCTCTGGGATGCTTCTCCGCTCTTACTAAATCGAGCTCTCTGATTTGCAGACGTCTCTTTCTCGCTCGGGATTCTGGCGGGCTTCTCCTCTCTGGGATGCTTCTCCGCTCTTACTAAATCGAGCTCTCTGATTTGCAGACGTCTCTTTCTCGGGCAGGATGTCCTCTGGTCCTGTTGGCAGGATCCCACCGCTGCCACCAAATGTTGTGCCGGAACGGGGTTGGAGCCGGCACTGGGTTCGGGATCCGTCGCAGGATGCAGAATTACACTCACTGATGCCCTTGTTTTAATTATTATTTAATAAACCGACTTTGATTTACAGAAGTTACTTAATTTCACTACCCTGACTTGCGGGTGTTACAATATTTAATTTAGACGTTAGTCGGTACGCGTTTCGGTTTAGGACTGCCCGCTCGATCCTCCGAATCGGCGGTATTTATCATATCGGACCAACGTTCCGTTGCTAACTCGGAGGCTTCCGGGTTAGCGTGGACTTCGCTCTGTGCTGACCTTTGCATCAGCGTTTTCGGTCAACCTGGAGTTGAACGCTCTGGGTTCTGGTGTCGGATTGCATCGGATGATCGTCGTCCGATGCAATCGTCAGGTTTTTCGGTTGCTAGGGTATAGGTTATATAATTAATAATTATAGGGTTGTGCGCTCACAACAATACATCGTCAAATATAACTGACACTCGGATTACCGCATTCTTTGACGCAACGGCTGAAATCGATTTTGACTCCAATAAACTTTCGTTTGATTGCAATGAACAATATTATCTCATGACATGACAAAGATGAATTAAAATTATGTTAGTGTTTATTCGTACTTTTGCTCCAATTCTATTGCTTCAGATTTAAATTTCTTCATCGTATTGTTCATTTCCTCTGTTGTCTATGTACTAACTGATGTCTACAATAGGGCGAGAAGTCCTCCGGGGCGAAGCCCGGGTAACCAGCTAGTTACGTATATGTACATATGTGTATGTGTATACATTATAATATGCATTATATTGTTGCGCCCATGCTCAGACGCCCGTTACATCGCGGCGAATCGCGAAGTGTCCCTTAGCGAACAGCTGTTATCAATCGTTATTGATTTACCAGAAATTCTCAATTGTGAAGCTTCGGTATCGAGCGGACGCGACGCGACGGCCCGAGGCTCCAGAACAATTGAGAATCTCTGGTAAATCAATAACGATCGATAACAGCTGTTCGCTAAGGGACGCTTCGCGATTCGCCGTAATCGCCGAGATGTAACGGGCATCTCAGCACGGGCGCAACAATATATATGTCTTACACCGCCTTACACTTCCGACGTTGCATATGGGTAGGAATCCAGTATATAATAAACATATACATATATATATTGGAAGAATATCCAATGCAATATTACGGAATAATAGAAACAAGCTTCGATAGTGCGTGGTGCGCTCAACGCACATACACGGTACGCGCTTGTGTGCGGCATGGATCAGTTATATTTTTGGCTACACATTGCATGTGTGCAATGTATACATGTATTTTCAATACATGTGCAACATGTACATGTATTTCCAATACATGTTTACGCAGATAAAAGTTTCATGTCAATATCTCTTTCTATTCAACACCAATATAGATAGAGATATTTATAACGTGAAACTTTTTACGTTTCTGCCGTAGGCGAAGTTACGTGATCACTGCCCAGAAATAAATCAATAATCTGAAAAACGCGGTTTAGAACCGGGATTAGAAATGTCGGTATTATCGACATTTTTAGTTCCGCTTTGGTGGCGTCGTAATCGCGTTCGAGTTTGCCTGTCACTGCAGGATCCCCTTAAGGAAATATTAAGTGAATAAGATTTATAATTAATTATAAGTCGTGATCGCATACGCGCGCGAGCAATAATTTTTTTTATAAGTGTTGAGAGATATAATTTTATGCAAGTTACTTCTTTGCTATAATTAGTCTGATCGAACTTATCGGTTTGGCGGAAAGCTCGGTACTAATAACACCGTGTAACACGATTTTTGTGTCAATGAACTTAATGACTATGTGAGTCATGTTTCTTGTGCCTATAGACGACGGAAAATCACCGGACTTTTGCAAAAAGATTGCTTTTGTGACCAGGGCTTCGTATTTTTAAAATTTTAATATTTTTCCAGGATTGGAGATAAATTTGACTCTGGGTGTGCTTTGATTAACAGGTAAAAATATTTTTGGCTTTGGGGGGTTGCCTAGACCTCCTAAACTGAGTGTTCGGAACCCGACTTCTTAATTCGGTATAAATTTTAGTTCCTTTTTAAAGCGAATATTCTAAAGAAGTTAGCCTTGATAAATGCTCGAAACGCGCTTATAAATAGCGCGTTTCTTGGAAGGCCGCATTGTTTTCTAACGATATCGATTTTCCGACTTTCTCCTCTGTTTCGAGCGACCGAGCGACGTAAACACTCGGGACAGAGGAGATTCGATAAAAACAACTGATCGGTCGTCGACCCGAGCTGAGCTGTCACATATATAATATTTCGCTATGCTCACTGGCTTGACGCCCGATTAGCCAAACACAATTTTTCGGAGAGTCCGGGGGAAGAATTTTCTCGAAAGGCTCGACTATAAAAACACCCGGACCTCCGCGCGCGCTCGCACTCGATCCGAGATTCCGAGGTGACAGTTCGATTCAGTTTTCGATTCCGAATCCTATTATCGTGTTCTGCGAGATTATTCACGTGCGTCTACGCCCGCGTCGTTCCGTTTCGCGGAATACCCGAAGCTCTCGCTGCTTGCAAAAGCTCTCGCTGCTTGCGAAAACCAAATAGAGGACTGTAAATACTTATATATATAATTTTCAAGTTTTAATTATAGACTTTGTTAAATGCATTGACTTCATATTCACTGCAAAACCCTTCTCATTCCGTTTCTTAACTCATTCGCGCACATTTTTTGGTCCTTCGAGCCGGATGTTCGCGACCGGTATTCGTGAAGTGTGTGTGATAATCTCGGCGAGCTTCTCGTGCTTCGAGTGACAGCCTGAGAAAGGAAATGAGCAAGAAAGCCTCCAAGGAGACGACCTCCAAGGAGCCGTCGCAGAATAGGGAGATGGAAGGTCTCATACGTGTCCAGCGAGACATTGCGCGCATGGACGCATTGCGCGCTCCTACGAAAACCTAAGGAAGGTGACTTTCACGGGATTAAAGCTGCGGTCAGCTCGTTGGACAGTCTCGGTCGACCCATAAGCAGCAGCGAGGATCTTCGTGTATCTCGCGGTCGAACTTCTCGATCCGCGATCGCGCCGTGAGTGGGAGAACGCGATAAGTGAATCTCCCGAGCCCCCGTCGTACGAAGTGCTCGAGCAATTCCTCGATCGGCGTTTGCACACGTTAGAGTCGATGTTGCCGGTAAAACTGGGACCGGAACTCAGAATTTGACTCGAAGTCATCTGGCGCGAAAGCAGGGGAACAAGCTCGAAGCAAAACGCGGCCGTTGTTCCCTCTGCCAGAAAGACCACATATTAATGTTCTGCGACGAGTACAAGAAAAAGACGGCGGTGGAGCGGAAAAGGTACGTGGAGGAAAACGGATTGTGCCTTAATTGCCTCGGTAAGCACAAGGTCAGTGACTGCGTCGTTAAAAGAGACTGCTCGGAGTGCGGATCTCGCCATCACTCTTCGATCCACGACGCGTGCCGCGAAGTCGAAGTCGCGAAGACATCGCATGTGGCTAACGAGTCGCCTATTAAGCCGGTAACCGTGCTTCTCGCTACCGTCCGCGTTCGTGTCGCCGACCGTCACGGAACTTGGCACCTCACACGCGCTCTGGTCGATCAAGGATCCGAATCGACGATGATTTCGGAGCGGCTCGCGCAACAGCTTCGTTTGCCTCGTTCGCCTGTCTCAGTCTCCGTCTTCGGGGTCGGTGGAAAAAGGACGGGAGTTGCGAGAGGCCGCGTCGCGTTATCTCTGGCGCCTCGAACCGGAGGACCTTCGCTATCGGTCTCCGCCCTGGTTCTCCCCGAGATGACCGTGTACGCCGGTTGCATCGAACCCGTCACGGCCGCGTGGCCGCATCTCCAAGGGTTGGAGCTGGCTGATCCGGACTTCCGTTCGACGGACCCGATAGAAGTACTTTTGGGCGCCGATATCTACGCGACTATCCTCGCTCAAGGTCTTCGCAAGGAGGGACAAAGCGAGCCCGTCGCACAGAACACGGCGTTCGGCTGGATCATCTCCGGAGCTATCGGAGAATCGGTTTCCGGGCATGTCGCCCGTGTTCACCAATGCCGTGTCGATGACGATCTCATGAACCTCGTTCGTCGGTTCTGGGAACAGGAGGAAGCCCCGTCGTCGAACGTAGCCCTCTCGAAAGAGGATCGGGAGTGCGAAGAACATTTCGTCCGTACGCATTCGCGAAAATCCGACGGGCGTTACGTAGTGCGTCTCCCCGTGATCGAACCGTTGCCGGACCTCTCCGGTACGCGTCGTATAGCCGTTCGAGTGCTGAAGAGCATGGAGGGTAGATTCGCGCGGGACGCTGCCCTCCACGCAGCGTACGTGGACTTCATGCGTCAGTATGCCAAGCTGGGGCATATGACGCGAGTGCCGCCGCTGAAAAATATAGACGGAACTCGAGTGTGCTACCTTCCGCATCATGGCGTAATGCGGGAATCGAGCTTGTCGACGAAATTACGAGTCGTTTTTAATGGCTCAGCCGTGGTGCCTTCCGGTCAATCACTCAATCGGAACCTGATGGTTGGAGAAAACCTACTGCCTGCGTTGCCGGATACGGTTCAGAAGTGGCGTAGCCAGCCCTTCGTCTTCGTAACCGATGCGGAAAAAATGTATAGGCAGATCGAAGTCCACCCGCTGGACAGGGACTTACAGAGGATACTGTAGCGGGAAGATGCCAACAAGGAGATTGAAGAGTACCAACTCAACACGGTAACGTACGGCCTGGGGAGCGCACCCTTCCAAGCCATTCGTACGAGGACTCAGCTCGCCAGGGACGAACGACAGAAATTTCCCCTGGACGCTACCGTCCTTGAAGAAAACGTGTATATGGACGACGTCTTATCTGGAGCAGACACTTCCTGAGGCGAAAGAAGTGCGAAGACAGACCGAGCAGATTTGCATGGCGGGCGGCTTCCCGCTGAAAAAATGGTCTGCCAACGACGTCGCCCTCCTGGAGGACGTGCCAGTGGAGGACCGACTGCAGAAGGAGCCCCGAGGATGGCAACCGGGCGAGAGTCACCTGACCTTGGGACTTCGCTGGCATCCGCACGACGACCAGTTCGCCTATACGACTCAGCTGGTCAACACAGAGAAGTTCACCAAGCGAACTGTGCTCTCACTAACAGCGAGACTGTTTGACCCTCTTGGGTGGCTCGCGCCTGTCACTGTTCGCGCCAAGATTTTGTTCCAGTCGACATGGTTGCTAGGGCTCGATTGGGACACGCCGCTGCCCGAGGATGACACCCGACGCTGGCAGGAGTTCCAGGCCGAGCTCCCCTCTCTGGAAGCCATCCGCGTACCGCGATGGCTAATGTGCGGGGTCAAGGGTTGTCGACTGGAGATTCACGGCTTCGCCGACGCTTCCGAGAGGGCTTACGCTGCCGTGATATATCTGCGGACTGAGGCGGAAGACGGAGAAGTGACAGTGAGGATGATAGAGGCGAAAACTAAGGTGGCCCCACTGAAACAGGTCACCTTACCCCGCCTAGAGTTGAGTGCCGCTGAAATGCTCGCTCGGCGTGTGGATCACGTGCGGCGCGTCCTCAAGGTCGACCACGCGCCGCTTCATCTATGGTCTGACTCCACGGTGGCGCTTGGCTGGATCCGCGGACATCCCACGTCTTGGAAAACATACGTGGCTAACAGGGTCAGCTCCATCCAGACGACTCTGCCGGACGCTGTTTGGCACCACGTACCGGGACGGGAAAACCCGGCCGATTATGCATCCCGTGGACTGTCGCCAAAAGAATTGGAGGCTCACCCTCTCTGGTGGCAAGGACCGTCGTGGCTCCAGAGCGAATCGGGGCCTTGGTCTGCCCATCGAACTGCCGACCGTCCAGAGGAGCTCCCGGAGCGTCTTGGCGCACGCCACGACGACCGCTCCCGAGGCGAGCAGCGAATCGCCAATACTGCTAGGATGCTCCACCCTTCAACGACTGCTGCAAGTTACTGCCTGGTGTCGTCGCTGGTTGCGGTGCTTGCCGCGAGGAAGGACCAGCACCGACGCTCCGACTAACCTCGAAGCCTCCCCCGTTCTTCGAGCTGGGGAGGTCGACGATGCGCGCCTGTACTGGGTTCGGGCGGCGCAGGAAATTTTCTTTTCCAGGGAGATAGAGGCTAGACAGAAAGGAGAAACGCTGCCGGCGCGCAACAGCCTTGCCAAGCTGAGTCCATTCCTGGATGACCAAGGCATCATGCGAGTCGGTGGCCGACTCAGGCACGCTCTCCTGGCCTATGATGCGAAGCACCCGGTGATCCACCCCAGCGAATCGCATTTCACGAGGCTCGTGATCGAGGCTCACCACCTACGAACTCTGCACGGGGGCGTGCAGATGACCCTCGGATCTATCCGGCAGGAATTTTGGGTTCCCCGAGGGCGGTCTCTCGTCAAGGGCTGTATCCGCCGCTGTTTGACGTGTTTGCGATGGCGGGCGGCATCGCCGCAGCCTCTCATGGGAGATCTGCCGCCACCAAGGGTGACCCCGGCTCGCCCGTTTCTCAATACCGGAGTAGACTACGCCGGGCCGGTGTGGTTGCGAACGTCCAAGGGCCGAGGACAACGAGCGATAAAGGCTTTCATTACTGTTTTTATTTGTCTGTGTTCCAGAGCCGTTCACCTGGATGTTGCGTCCGACTACACTGCTGACACCTTCCTGGCCGCGCTGCGCCGCTTCGTCGCTCGCCGCGGACTATGCCAAAATTTATACAGCAACTGCGGGACGAATTTTGTGGGTGCCGATGCCCAGCTTAGAGACCTCTTCTCCGCGAGCGGCCAGGAGGGCCGACGCATTTCCGCGCGCCTCGCCGAGGAAAGGATCCGGTGGCACTTCAACCCCCCCGCAGCGCCCAACTTCGGTGGCATTTGGGAGGCCGCCGTCAAATCCATGAAGTTACACCTGCGGCGAGCCATAGGCGACTCTAAGCTCACCTTCGAGGAAATGGCCACGGTCCTCTCACAAATCGAGGCGTGCTTAAATTCACGCCCGCTCCAGGCTATGTCGGACGATCCGGAGGACCTCGCCGCACTGACCCCTGGACATTTCCTCATAGGCTCAGCGCTCACCGCCGTGCCCGAGCCGTCCCTGACCGAGGAACCGACGACTCGACTATCCCGGTGGCAGCTAGTGCAAAGAATGAGGGACCAATTCTGGGACCGGTGGTCGAAGGAGTATATTCATACTCTGGCACATCGCCCGAAGTGGGTCAAGGTCGGCGAGCAACTTCGGGTCGGACGCCTGTGCCTCCTGCGGAGCGAGACAACTCCGCCGACGAAGTGGCCGCTGGCAAGGATCGAGGAGCTACATCCCGGAGAGGACGGGCACGTGCGGGTGGTTGAAGTGCGCACCGCCTCCTCGAGGTTTACCTGGCCTGTCAGCAAACTCGTCCTCCTGCCTGATAGCGCTACGGCTGAGGACGTCGCGTCGACCGATAAGTAGAATACTATGTAATACATTATTCTAAGAGGCTACTAATTGTATTCGCGCAAAGCTCGACTTCGCTTTACGCGGACTAAAGGCCTCAGGAAAAAAAAAAACAAAAAAAACCTTTTTTTCTTTCCTCGCGAAAAGAGAAAATTCGCGTACAGAAACTCAGCATTCGCTATTCATTATTTGTAATTGCATGCAATTGATTCCGTTGCGAAACTCGCGTGCGAATCCACCGCGGGGCATTCCCCCCGCGGGACATTTAACCACATTTCATTTCAGCTCGAGTTCCTCGCCAGCGAAAGGAAATAAGAGCACAATGCATATTTTCGATCTCGAATTGCCCGAATACTAATAATAAAGCCGAAAGAATATTCCGGGAATTGCGACCTTCAGGCGTGCGTCAGCTGTGTGTTCGCGACGCGTGATTGTCTCAACCGCATCTCGTCACTCGCGCGCACCTAATCGATCGCGTGAGCAGTATATTTCGTCTGCTTAATTTGCACCATACGAGGCGGGCGGAATGTTCGGAACCCGACTTCTTAATTCGGTATAAATTTTAGTTTCTTTTAAAAGCGAATATTCTAAAGAAGTTAGCCTTGGTAAATGCTCGAAACGCGCTTATAAATAGCACGTTTCTTGGAAGGCCGCATTGTTTCGTAACGATATCGATTTTCCGACTCTCTCCTCTGTTTCGAGCGACCGAGCGACGTAAACACTCGGGACAGAGGAGATTCGAGGAAAACAGCTGATCGGTCGTCGACCCGAGCTGAGCCGTCACATATATAATATTTCGCTATGCTCACCGGCTCGGCGCCCAATTAGCCAAACACAATTTTCCGGAGAGTCCGGGGGAAGAATATTCTCGAAAGGCTCAACTATAAAAACCCCCGGACCTCCGCGCGCGCTCGCACTCGATCCGAGATTCCGAGGTGACAGTTCGACTCAGTTTTCGATTCCGAATCCTATTATCGTGTTCTGCGAAATTATTCACGTGCGTCTGCGCCCGCGTCGCTCCGTTTCGCGGAATACCCGAAGCTCTCGCTGCTTGCGAAAGCTCTCGCTGCTTGCGAAAACCAAATAAAAGACTGTAAATACTTATATATATATATTTTTCAAGTTTTAATTATAGACTTTGTTAAAGAAATTGACATTATTTTCACTGCAAAACCCTTCTCATTCCGTTTCTTAACTCATTCGCGCACACTGAGAAATCTGTAGTATAGATGTGCTAAATAGAAAAAATTTTTTTTGTAACCACATTTTAAAAAAACGTTTTTTTATTTAATTGTTTATAAAAAATGTTTTTTTTAATTTGACACTTGCTACACATTTATTAGGTCAGGGGAGGTCTAGGCAACCCCCCAAAGCAAAAAATATTTTTACCTGTTAATCAAAGCACACCCAGAGTTAAATTTATCTCCAATCTTGGAAAAATGCAATATTTTTTCCAAGATTGAAGATAAAGTTGACATGGTGTTATTAGTACCGAGCTATCCGCCAAACCGCTAAGTTCGATCAGACTAATTATAGCAAAGAAGTAACTTGCATAAAATTATATCTCTAGACAATTATAAAAAATAAATCCTTAAGAACTCTCGAAAATTCAAATACAATATAATTGGCCATGAGAGTCAAACGCGGTTGGTGCGTATTTCTAATCATAACTGATTAAATTATATTTCGTAAGTTTCCAACATATTAACTGCGCGCCAATTATTTGTCGGACTTTAAACACAGCTATCATTGGAACATTAAAAATTCCCTGTCCCTTCTGTTAGATATTCAAGTATCGCGCTAATTGTCAGGCCATATTTTGATTAGCGTATTCACTAGCCTCGCTCCCGGTTTGCTTATTTCCGTCTTCTTCTACAAGAAGCCCCCCCCCCCTCCTTCTTCTTGTCTGCCACGTCCTTATCGTTCACACGCAACGAATGTATCTCTCAGTGAGTTCTGTCTTTATATAATAAACATTCTATTTCTTGAGGCTTAATCAAGGTCTATTGTTTTCTATCGCAACCCCGGATAATCCAATAGGTTATGGGCCCAGGAACGACGTCGATCCCAATCGATATCTGAGTCCGTTGCGAATATAACCTAAATCTGGCCACGAGGGATAGAAAGCCCGCTGTACCTGCGGCTATTGTAAAGAGTGAAGTCGAAGAGATTACTGTCACTGAAGTCATGGGTAGCAGTGAATTGAGTTCGAATAAGATTCATTATCTAAGGGAAGATAACTACGAGTCGTGGAAAATACACGCTGAAGCTCTTCTGTGTAATAATAATCTTTGGGAGTACGCCAGTGGAGAGTGTGCTTTACCTGGCTCAATTGCTGAAGCGGGGGCAGATGCGAGAGAGGCCGAGAGAAAGAAATTGATAAGAAATGACAGAAAGGCCAAGTCTACTCTTTTGTTGGCAATACACCCTGATGAAGTGAAAGGATTGAGCGAATGTGAGACATCGCGAGACTTGTGGTTGGAACTCGAATCCACGTATGCGTCAAGAGGTCCAGCGAGGAAAGCGACCTTGTGGAAGGAGCTTTGGATGTTAAGACTGCAAGAAGGAGGCGATGTTAAGGCTTATTTAAATCGTCTTTCTGATATCTTGAAGAAACTGAAAGCCATGGGAAGTGGTGATAGACTGTGAGTTTGAATCCATTATTGTATTATGCAGTCTACCTCCGTCATACTCCGATTTCAGGTGTGCCATGGAGAGTCGAGACGAAGTAATGCCTCTGGATAAGATGAAAATTAAAATTCTGGAGGAGACTCAGCTCAGACGTCAAGCAGATTTGGTTCAAGCATCCGGAAGTCTAGCTCTGAATCGTTGGAAGGATCGAGGGCAGAAGAAGCGAATTCAGCGTGCGGACAACAAAGGAAAGTCAGGTGCGCCGGAGAAACCAAAGTTTCGATGCTATGGGTGTCAAGGTTATGGACACGTGATAGCGGAATGCCTAGATAAGAAAAGGGGGAAGCAATCTCCGCAAAAGTCTGAGGATTCGAAACAGAAAGCTAATGCTGTCGATGAATCATATGCTGTATGTTATATGGCAGCATCTCGAGTGTACAAGCCACTAGATACACAAGGCTGGATCCTTGATAGTGGATGTACGTCACATCTATGTGGTGACGAACAATTATTTCGAAATCTGGATTCATCAGCGCAAGGACAGCTAAACCTAGCTAGCAATACGTCGACAGCCATTGATGGAAGAGGTGCGGTAATCGTCAGATCATCGGTACCTGGGGAAGAAAGGATGACTAACATTGAGCTAAAGGACACCCTCTTCGTACCGGATTTAAGAAATAACCTGGTCTCGGTTTCTAAAATCACTCAGAGAGATCATAAGGTGATTTTTGATAGGGACCGAGCAGTTGTCACTGATGGGAGAGGACATGCCACAATGTTCGCACAACGTAAGGGAAATTTATATTACTTGGATACTTATCATAATCAAGATTTGAGTGCTTTAGGCACCCAGAAAAGCACTGACTTAAAAACCTGGCATGAGAGAATGGGCCATCTCAATCAAAAGAATTTGGTAAAGGTGCTGCATGATGCCTATGGACAAGATGGACTCGAGAAGCACTCAGAGGACTTGTCGGCGTGCGAGATATGCACTCGAGGTAAGATGACCGCATTACCGTTTCCAAAAGGTGCATTACCATGTTCGGAATTACTTGAGATAGTACACACAGATGTCGTTGGACCCATGCGTACACAGGCAAGAAATGGCGCCCGGTACTTCGTCACATTTATTGACGACGCGTCAAGATGGTGTGAATTATATTTCCTAGGGCAAAAATCAGGAGTCCTGGAAGCTTTCAAGCAATATAAGAGTCATGTCGAGAGGATAACAGGTAAAAAGATAAAATATTTACAATCAGATAACGGTAAGGAATACTGCAACTCAGAGTTTGACGGGCTCCTAATACAGCTTGGAATAGGACGACGATTAATAGTACCACGAACTCCTGAACAGAATGGGACTGCCGAGAGAATGAATCGGACATTGCTGGATATGGCGAGATGTCTTTTGCTACAGTCAGGATTACCACCAAGCTTTTGGATGGAGGCAATTGCAACTGCGGGCTACATAAAAAATAGGTCCCCTACGGCGGCGCTTGCAGGATGTACCCCATATGAGAAGTTGATAGGAGAAGTACCAACTCTAGACCACATGAGAAGGTTCGCTTCAACTGCCTATGTATTGGACAAGACACAGCCTAAGGATAAGTTTGCGGCAAGGTCAATGAAAGGCATATTGGTAGGATATCCTAGAGAAACGAAAGGGTACAGAGTATGGTTGCCCGACTTGAAGAAGATAGTCATAGCAAGAGACGTGCGAGTCTATGAGAATGAGGAGAAGACACCTTCACATCTGACATCGTTGGAGTTGGTCGAGGACGAGGTAGCGTCTAACCATGAAGCGAACGATGATCAAAGTCAGATAGAAGCCGAAATTCATATGCAGGACCGTGACGCGGATTTGCAGTCACCCAAGGTAAATCAACCTCGACCTGAAGATCGAGGTGAGACACCAGAAGAAACCAGTCAGCGGGACGTGCGTAATGACGGAGACGAAGATCAAGAGGATGATCGACAATCCAATGCTCTCCGCCGGGGCCGTGGCAGGCCTAAGATTTTGCGGACTGGACAGAGAGGTCGACCGCGAAAACAACATTCCACGCTTCGTAACAGTGAATCGATGGAGTTACCGGAGAATCTTCTAACTGAAGAACTCAAGGATGATGTCTTCGCAGGGGCTGCGGAATTTTCTCTATGTGAGGTTGAAACCGTCAGTTTCAGCGTCTCCGTCGGGCAGTGGAGCGGCCAAACAGAAGGCGACAATGGAGTCGGAGAAGCCACGGATAGTGGCAGATCAACCCGCGGAGCTGAAGGTGCGGCTCGAAAGGGTGACGAGAGGGACATCGAAGCGAGTCCACAGGAGGAAGCGGAACCGAAGAGGACGCCGCCCAACGCCCTCCAAAACACCCCGGCGAGAAACGCGAGTTGTAACCCTCGACCCAGCGGACTCTTGTAAATACGCGGTTAGATATAAGTTTCGACACTAAGTATTGCGAGCGTGAAAAAATATATTAATAGTCGTAGGTTAAGTTGCGAGCGGATAGTAATTAAGTTAAAAAACAAACACGTTTCTTTTGTATCCCCACATTTAAAGAAAAGAATATCTTTTGTTCGTTTGTACGTGAGGATGAATGCGTGTATGAGAATGGAGCGCATGAAATCCGGACAAGTCATCATGAGATGACGTTGTACAGAAAGACAGAATAAAATACATTTATTTTATTATCCTAATAAATATGTCATAAACTGATATCTTCCCTGCTTCCATACGCGTTATAATATAGCTATAGATAAGCGCGGGTAAAAGTAGAGTCTTTGCGAAAGATGTCTGAATTAAATTGATTGAGTCGGTTGAAACGAAAACGAAACCGCGAATAACTATTTCGAGTCATCGTAAGAGATATTTAACTGTGATTGACTAAAACTCGTGACATCCGAAATCACGGGCGCGTTCGAAAGACAAGAGAGCGCGTCGCGATACGCAGTTAGCCAATCAGCGACGAGGAGCGGAGGCGCGCACCGAATTCGTAAGGCAAACGAGGAGCCGAGATGTCTGCGCGTTGACCGAGTCAGGGGACACGCCGGAAGCGTGTTGATATCGAGATCCGCGTAACCGGAAGCGCGCGCACCGAATTTCTTACGCGATGGACGGAGACGCATGACGAGTGACGAAAGGCCCTGAGGGGGACCCAAATAGCATGTCTAATAAGATTTCAACATGATCGGACGGACGCGTGCCGAAATCGATGCGCGGCTTCATACTTCAAAACCGAGATATTCGGAGTAACCAGGGATGACCCTGGAGCACTACCTTATCGGTGACATGATCAAAACCACCGGGCGTAAGGAGTTACATGCGCGCGAGTCAAAAGGCATATAGACCATCATTATTAGACTCATGGTGTCGGCACTGTCGGCGGAGGGCCGAGTAACCTATTTTCAGTATGTATATTCGAGCCATAACGGCGCGCAGCTAACTCCGTGCGACAAGGTCACAGGTGTGCAAGGGCATGTGCGACATGCTCGCGCGAGCGAAACGAACGTTCACGAGTCATTGTAATAGCGGCCAGTGCGGCGCGCACGAATTTCGATGCGACAAATTAAGAAGTTGATGAGCATCATTTGGGAGTGCATAGAAGCATCCGAATAGCGAGATAGAGCAAACCGCGAGCCGATAAATGCAGCGGCTTACGAGATTCATGCGCGCACCGAGCTGAAATCGAAATTCGCAATAGCAAGGATAGAGAATCGTGCGGATAACTTTATCATGGAAGCATGGAAGAATATAGCGATTACGAGCGAGAAATATCGTCGTAAAGCGAGCGGCGATATATATTTCAGATTATGTACGTAGAGATTTCCAAGACGTGAAAATACGAATTTGGAAGTTTCTATAGACGAGTAAATTATTGTAAACAACCATTGGAATGCGAGCGCTCAGACAAACATGTTTTCGCGATCGGACGACTTCGAAAACATGTTTACGCGAAACGGACATCGGAATGCGGCAATTCCGGAGTAGGGGATACCGGCGCGCAGACGCGACGAGCTCCGACGGCGAGAGCGGAGCAAGTCTCAGGGTCTTCTATCCGGGAGAGTCCTAGCGTGCGGACGTGCTAGTGTCTCTCTATTGTAAAACCGGAGATAACCCGCGAGCGAGGCGTGATATCGCTAACGAGAGTGCAACCGCGAATCGAGATAAGCGAGTTGTAATAATTAATAACATCTTTATTGGAACATTTGAGAACAATTATTAACGACGATTCACGTGTGTGTGAAATCGGAGTAGTGCGGCGATCGATAATTACGCGCGACAGTTTCGGCGGATATCGACGTGCGCGAACATTAAATAGCGTTAGCGAATTGCAACGAACCGTGAGTTATTATCGCATTGATTATTAGTAACATTCTAGCGTACGACTATAGCCGGCGCGAATATCCGGCCAGCCTTCGTGGCAACGGGCGGCCATTTTGTGAGCGCTAACGCGTATCCATATTGTGTGTAATCTGAAATAGAAATAAATTCAGTGTTAAAAGCAGAGCAAAGTGTCTGTGAATACAAAGTTATTTTCCTGTGAAATACTTCCCTGAAATCGAATCGGTTGGCGCGGGGTCCGTTGAAATCCCTGTCCAGCGACAATCCGACGATCCAACGGCGACGACGTTCCTGAGGCGACGGCGATCCGGCGACGGCGGCGATCCAGTGGGCAGCGGGGTCCATCCGGCATCCGAGGGGAACCTGAAACAGAGAAAAGCAGAATTAATATAAAAGAAGTCTACGAAAGGTCTGTGGACATTATACTTACCTTCTCGGTTAGACACGGTTAAACCGAGTGGCGAGCGTTGATAAAAGCGAATCTAGAGTCAGTGAGTCGTGATAAAATCACTTTCCGCCTGGTTAGGGAATCCGAACAACATATGCGAGAAATAGGGAGTAACCTTACCGTCGGATAGTGCAAGGTTAGGACTGGGCAGAATGTGAGTTCGGTCACAAGGTCATGGCATGCGAAGAGAGAGAAGAATGGGAGGAAGCCATAATGTCAGAGATCATCAGCTTGATTAAACACGATACGTTTGAAATTACTGACAAGCAGGGACATCAGAATGTCATTGGCTGTAGATTAGTTTTGACAAATAAATACCGCCCTGATGGAACGGTTGAAAGGCGAAAAGCCAGACTGGTGGCTAAAGGATATAGTCAGCGATACGGAGTAGACTATGAGGAAACTTTTGCACCGGTCGCACGCCTGGAATCCATCAGATTTCTCATGGCACTATCTGTGGAGTACGGGCTGAAGATACATCAACTTGATGTGGTAACTGCATACTTAAATGCTCCATTACGTGAGGAAGTAATTATGGAAGTTCCTGGCATGCTGGAGAAGATGCTGCAGAAGATCACCGTGAATACGAAGGTAGAACCAACGGTTAGAGAGAAAGCCAGCAACATGTTGAGCAAGATATGCGCCGGGAGGAGCGTATGTCAATTGAAGAAGGCTCTATATGGACTTTGGCAAGCCGGACGAGATTGGCATGAAGAGTTAAAGCAAAAACTGCTAAGTATGGGACTGACGCCTGTAGCTGGAGAACCCTGTATGTTTGTCTTACATCGTAACGGGGATATACTTGTTGTCACACTTTATGTAGATGACATATTAATAGCTGTAAGGGACGTTAGTTGGGTTAATGAGATTAAAGTTAAACTAACCGATAGTTTTGAAATTAAATATCTTGGTCTTGCAAAGTTCTGCCTAGGTCTTGAAATTCACCAAGAAGCCGAATCCATTGCGGTTAACCAACGTGGATACACCCTGGACATCTTGAAGCGTTTTGGGATGGACCAGTGCAATAAGGTGGCTACTCCTGCGGAAGCAAGTTCTAAGAAAAAGCCGGAAGAGACGACTGTCTCAACTACAGGTAAATGGCCATACCGAGAATTAATGGGTGCTCTTATGTACCTATCAGTCGCTACGAGACCGGATATCTCAAACACTGTCTCAAGGCTGGCACAATTCACGAATGAGCCCCGAGATCATCATTGGCTAGCTGCCAAGCGAGTTTTGAGATATTTGGCAGGAACATTGGACCTCGGGCTGTACTTTAAGAGGACGGGACGACCAATGTATGGATACTCAGATGCTGACTTCGCGAACGATATAACTGATCGGAAATCCTACTCTGGATATGTTTTCCTATTCGGCGGGTCTGCAATCGCTTGGAGGTCACGGAAACAACGAACTGTCTCCTTATCTTCCACGGAGGCAGAATATATCAGTTTGAGTGAAGCAGTGAAGGAAGCCATCCATCTTTAGGGTTTGTTCAAGGAGTTGAAAATTGCAGAATCGAGCGGGTCTAAAATTTACATCGACAATAGGGGTGCCGAATGTATTGCCAAAAATCCAACATCACACGATAGAGTGAAGCATATAAACGTCCGCCATCATTTTATCAGAGAGAAGATTGCAAAAGGCGAGGTGCGGATAGAGCATGTTCCGACGAATGATATGTTGGCGGACATCCTTACGAAGGCACTGGGAAGACCACAACACGAGAAGTTCGTGCGAGGAATGGGAATGAGGACGATCCAGGAAAGGAACAAATATGGGCATGCCAATTAAGGGGGCGTGTTAGATATTCAAGTATCGCGCTAATTGTCAGGCCATATTTTGATTAGCGTATTCACTAGCCTCGCTCCCGGTTTGCTTATTTCCGTCTTCTTCTACAAGAAGCCCCCCCCCCCCCCTCCTTCTTCTTGTCTGCCACGTCCTTATCGTTCACACGCAACGAATGTATCTCTCAGTGAGTTCTGTCTTTATATAATAAACATTCTATTTCTTGAGGCTTAATCAAGGTCTATTGTTTTCTATCGCAACCCCGGATAATCCAATACCTTCCCTAATTAAATCGATATCGATTTAATATTAAAATCACTGTAAAAGAACTTATTGCGAAAAATATTACCCCACTTATAAAAAAATTATTGCTCGCGCGCGTATGCGATCACAACTTATAATTAATTATAAATCTTATTCACTTAATATTTCCTTAATATTAATGTTATTAGTGCTAATATGAATTGTAGTAATGCCAATGTGTCTTTGTAATCTACAATATTAGCGATAAAATTTTAATGATTTAAATATTTCTTATTTGTAACGCTTATTTATTAACATCATTAATTTGAAATCAATATCTTGAAATCACGCGCGGTAACGTATGGAGAACACACACAATCTTTTGTCCACCGCGCCCGTCATGTCAGTATGCAATGTATGCATGCTGAAGTGCGCGCTCACTAATACTGCCGCACGCGCGACTCATGGACAAATGTCCGTCTAAACCTAGTCTGTAATTGGCTAGCTTTAAACCCTTATATCTCAAAACCCACTGTTTGAAATAAAAATTTACAAATAACTTTTTTACTTAATTTTATATATATATATATATGTACAGGGTGTCCCAAAATTCACGACTCAAAATATTATAGCAAGAAAGTTCTCAAAAATTAAGTAAAAAAGTTATTTGTAAATTTTTATTTCAAACAGTAGTTTTTGAGATATAAGGGTTTAAAGCTAGCCAATTACAGACTAGGTTTAGACGGACATTTGTCCATGAGTCGCGCGTGTGTGTATATATATATATATATATATATATATATATACAGGGTGTTTCTAAAAGACCGCCCACTAACTACATAGCGGTATTCCTTGTCAAAAACTGAGTCGAAAAGTCCTGAACCACTTTTATCTATAATGCTTAACAAAGCCGTAATCATTCAGTAAAGTTAGTCCAACCAGCGTCGTTCTTTAGCCGGGCGAACGTCGGTGAGCCGCGCGCCTGATAGTGTGCGTGAGCGCTCAGCCGCGCATCGCGCGGCGGCACGGCGGCACGACGGCACGGCCGCGGCCGGCCGTGGCGGCCGCGCTATGCCTTCACGCGCGTCGCATGCAATATTCTTACGCATTGTAATAATAGAAATAATTTTTTCATGCACTAAAAAGTAGGAGGGAGTCACCGGTTCCCGACCAAATGTGGGCGAGGGGGGAGCGGGGCGAGGGGTTTCGGCGCCGCGGAGTACTCCATGCCCGGATGGCGCGGGGTCCGCGGGGCAAGGGAGGGGGCGTGTGCACTTAGGGCGCGGGGGTCCGCGGGGTAAGGGGAGGGTGGCGGCCTACAGCGTGGGTCCGCGGGGTAAGGGGAGGGTGACGGCCTACAGCGGGGGTCCGGGGAGGAAGGGGGAGGGTCTTAGGCGCGCGCTCGTCGGAGGGTATGTTTCTAAATGCTGCGTCTTGCCCTGCATAAGCGATCATTGATATAATTTACGATCAATTATAGTGACGTTAATGTCCTCTTCACTTTTCTAGAAAGAGATGTTTATCCTAGATTATGTTTCTTTCAAGTATGCACATGCGGTCTGCATTTTTTTGCTCAAAAGATCCCTTTGTCGGGCCATGCCTTTGCGACTATAAAAAATAGCGCGAGCGCCGGTGACAGGCTGCTATAAGGAGGAGGGTCCCTAAGGCCTGTTTTCGGCACCCTTCAAAATTGGACCAAAATGGCTAGAATCACTTCCTTATACCCTTGGAAGTAATATTTAGTCAATTCCAGCCTAAACGGAAGTATTTAGAGTGTATATTTCAAGTACACATGGTGCATCAGAGCGCCCGTATCAAGCATTTCTTTGGAAAACTAAGCGGTTTTGAGAAAAATGTTTCAGATAAAAGTTGTATGGTTTCAAGGGGGACATAAAATGGTGTCATTGGTTTGACCTTGGATAGTCATTTGAAGGTTACGTGAATGTCGATTTCAATATTTTATATAGAACCCCCTATTTTTACATATCTTGTAGCTTATCTCGAGAGCTTTCCAAAACACTTATAACTAAGTCATTTTTTATTAAGTACTTTGCGAGTTATGTAAAAATAGGGGGTTCTATATAAAATATTGAAATCGACATTCATGTAACCTTCAAATGACTATCCAAGGTCAAACCAATGACACCATTTTATGTCCCCCTTGAAACCATACAACTTTTATCTGAAACATTTTTCTCAAAAACGCTTAGTTTTCCAAAGAAATGCTTGATACGGGCGCGCTGATGCACCATGTATACTTGAAGTATACACTCTAAATACTTCCGTTTAGGCTGGAATTGACTAAATATTACTTCCAAGGATATAAGGAAGTGATTCCAGCCATTTTGGTCCAATTTTGAAGGGTGCCGAAAACAGGCCTTAGGGACCCTCCTCCTTTGCCCATGCATAATTACATATAAATGTAACAGTTGGCAACTGTTAACCTGAAACTTTACTTTTATAATTAAAATTTGATTTGTGAATTATATAGGCTTTAATTCACAAATCAATTCTCATTTGTGAATTGCATCGGCTTTAATTTATAATTAAAATTTGACTTGTGACTTATATACGCTTTAATTCTGCACAAATCAATTTTTACTTGCAAATTGCATTGGCTTTAATTTATAATTAAAATTTGATTTCTGAATTACACAGGCTTTAATTCAGATACTATAAACGAGATACTAGCCTATTCTTCACAGCTAAGAAGTTTCACTTCTGTCGCGCGTGGAGGCCACACGTATTTTTTTTTTTTTTCCTTTTCGCGACGGACTTCCATAACGCAAACGCGTAAAGGTGCGCCTACATCTATCGTAACGCTGCGATCGTGGTCGTAAGCAAAGAAGCTCTCATAAACAATATTTCTATGTTAATATCAAATTAAATTAGAATAATCGCCATAACGGTCCAAGCTTAGATCTTAATAGCTTAATATTATTTTTATTGTGTGATACACATATTATCTCCTCCTTCCCTTTAGTCAAATCAATTCTTACCTCCAACCCTTGAAAACTGTGCGCCGACTAAATTAATCAGTCTTAAAAACACAGCCCCCGTTGGAATAGCGAAACAATTCAACTTATGATGTTAAAGAAATTATTGCGAAAAATATTACCCCAGCCAGGGTTTGAACCTTGAACCTCCCGTTTCCGCGCAGGCGTCGTCCCAATTCGACCACTGACGCATGTGGTAATATTTATCGCAATAATCTGTTAATATTTGAGCGTCTTCTTTCTTGGCCAAGACGTAAATAAACAATATTAAAGTTATTCGACCGTACATATCAAACCAAATTAAATTAGAATAATCGCCATAACGGTCCAAGCTTAGATCTTAATAGCTTAATATTATTTTTATTGTGTGATACACATATTATCTCCTCCTTCCCTTTAGTCAAATCAATTCTTACCTCCAACCCTTGAAAACTGTGCGCCGACTAAATTAGTCAGTCTTAAAAACACAGGTTCAAACCCTGGCTGGGGTAATATTTTTCGCAATAATTTCTTTAACATCATAAGTTGAATTGTTTCGCTATTCCAACGGGGGCTGTGTTTTTAAGACTGACTAATTTAGTCGGCGCACAGTTTTCAAGGGTTGGAGGTAAGAATTGATTTGACTAAAGGGAAGGAGGAGATAATATGTGTATCACACAATAAAAATAATATTAAGCTATTAAGATCTAAGCTTGGACCGTTATGGCGATTATTCTAATTTAATTTGGTTTGATATGTACGGTCGAATAACTTTAATATTGTCTATGTTAATATGTCTATAAACACACTTTTCTTCACACGTCGAGAAGACTGACAGATTAGGTTACTGTTGTAACGCTAGACAAGCATTGTAATCGTCAGAGTTCAAGTTGAATCAACTCATCGATGATGTTACGATAACTGTCACGACGGGCGTTACGATCGTCGTAAGGAGCTTACGATAATCATTTACGATAGATGTAGGCGCACCTTAACGCGACGCACCGAATCGCTCTCGTAGAAGGTTTGACTTTTCGTGACGGAATTCCATAACGCAAACGCGTAACGCGACGCATCGAATCACTCTCGTAGAAGGTTTGACTTTTTGTGACGGACTTCCATAACGCGAACGTGTAACGCGACGATCCGAATCACTCCCGTAGAAGGTTCGACTTTTCGTGACGGACTTCCATAACGCGAACGTGTAACGCGACGATCCGAATCACTCCCGTAGAAGGTTCGACTTTTCGTGACGGACTTCCATAACGCGAACGCGTAACGCGACGCATCGAATCACTCTCGTAGAAGGTTTGACTTTTTGTGACGGACTTCCATAACGCGAACGCGTAACGCGACGATCCGAATCACTCCCGTATAAGTTTCGACTTTTCATGACGGACTTCCATAACGCGAACGCGTAACGCGACGCTCCGAATCACTACCGTAGAAAGTTCGACTTTTCGTGACGGACTTCCATAACGCGAACGCGTAACGCGACGCTCCGAATCACTCCCGTATAAGTTTCGACTTTTCGTGACGGCCTTCCATAACGCGAACGCGTAACGCGACGCTCCGAATCACTCCCGTAGAAGGTTCAACGTTTCGTGACGGACTTCCATAACGCGAACGCGTAACGCGACGAATCGAATCACTCCCGTAGAAGGTTCGACTTTTCGTGACGGACTTCCATAACGCGACTTCCGTAACGCGACTTCCGTTACGCTTCCGGTTCGAAACCCCCCGTGCCCTAAGAAGTTTCACTTCAAAAACATTACTATAAAATACAAAAACATGGAACATCTCAATAAAAGTGCGCGCGAACTGTTGGAGCAGTCGCGCCAAGTCGCTACCTTGGGCGAGTATTTCACGTGGGCACAGCGATGCGAGGAAACCGTTGAACAGCTCGAAGAGCACTGTCGCGTCAAGCGTCCGCGGCTCTTTCCCGGAAAAAGACATTCTTTGGTGTCGAATGTCAGACTACTCGAGGGTGCGAGAACTCAGTTAGACAGACGTTTTATTCACAGCGGTGTTGATTTGGTTGTCGCGGGCACCAGTATTGGCGGCGGTGGCAATAACGCGGAAAGACTCGTTTGGCGAGAGATCGATGCCGCGTTCGAAAGCCGTATACTGACCGGTGCGGTGATTAACACAGACTATATCGAACCACGACAATTTTTGGTGGACGCTGCTAGTGTAGTGCTCGAGAAAGTGCAAGACTCTATACAAATACACAACAGCGTGAAAGCGAACACCGTGTTCAACCATGTGAGTTTGTGACGGGATTGACGGGCGATAAACTTGACAATAAGAGTTTGAACACGAATAATTATGCCCTCCTTCGTACATCCGATATGCGCGAGTGGTACGAGCGACACGTTATCGAACCCACACTGGCGAAACTCGAAGATTTCCAGGAGCGAGATAGCGGGTGGGCGCTATCGCGTATCCTCGATCTTACAATTAATATCAACAGGTACGATCCTATGCGCGCGGGATGTCACCTGGAATTACCGCAAGAGATATTGAGGAAGAAAGCGGTGATTAACATCCGGTCCATGGACAATGCGCGTTTCGCGTGGTCGGTGGTCGCCGCGCTGTATCCAGTCGAAAGGAATGTGAATCGGGAGTCATCGTACCCGCATTATACAACCGTGTTAAATGTACAAGACATTGAGTTTCCTATGTCTCTGAAAGGAATTAGTACATTTGAACGACTCAACGACGTATCGATAAATGTCTACACCATCGAGGGACATGAAACGCTAACCGTTCTACCGATACGGCTCACCGACCGGAAGAGAGAAAAGCACGTCAATCTGCTGTACGTGCAAGACTCGCGAGACTACAACGTGGGACATTTCGCGTGGATAAAGAACCTGTCCCGCCTCGTGAGCTCACAAGTCGGTAGGAAAGGACACAAGAAATACTTTTGCGATCGGTGAGTAATACAATTCTGTTAAATCAAAGTATACAATATATTATATTTTTATATAAAAGATATATGTAAAAATTGCAATTTTTTTGCAAATGTCTACACTATTTCCACACGAGCGACAAGTTGCAATTGCACACGGTAGACTGCAGTGAGATGAACGACTGCGCCATCCGACTACCGAGCGAGGACGACAAATGGCTGAGCTTCCGCAACTACAACAGGAAGGAGCGGTTTCCGTTCGTGGTTTACGCCGATCTCGAATGCACCCTGGAGAAGATGGACGCGGATGAGAGAACGTCGACGTACGCATATCAACGCCACGAGGTATTTAGCATAGGATACTACGTGCAGTGCTCGTACGACGACTCGTTATCTACGTATCGGTTTCGCCGCGATAAGGATTGCGTCGCGTGGTTCGCCAACGAACTCGAGGAATTAGCGCATCGCGTAAAGGGTATTTTATCCGCCAATGTCCACATGGAGACCCTCTCGAAAGAACAGTGGCATGCATTCCACAGTGCGACGCACTGCCACATTTGCGAAAAACCGTTCACACTAAACGACGATGAGGAGCGGATACGCGATCATTGTCATCTGACCGGTCGTTACAGAGGTCCCGCGCATTCAAACTGTAATCTCAACTATAAAGACTCATATTTCATTCCCATAGTTTTTCACAATTTATCTGGCTATGACGCACATTTTATCATAAAAGAAATAGCTGTAGCGTTTGAAGGCTCGATCGAAGTACTACCGTTAACTAAAGAAAAATATATCTCGTTCACGAAAAACGTTAAAGACACCGCCGACAAATCAGATTCGCGAAACAATATAAAGTTACGGTTCATCGACTTGTTAAAATTTCTCAACACTAGTCTCGAGAAATCGGTATTCTTCCTCGATAAGGACAAATTAAAAATTGTACATTCAAAATTTTCCGAATTATCAGTCCACGATTTAGAATTACTAACGCGAAAAGGTGTCTTTCCGTACGAATACGTGGATTGCGTGGACAAGCTGCGGGACACGCGTTTACCGCCGCGCGAATCATTTTACAGTTCATTGGTCGGTGACACTGTATCCGAGAGTGATTACGCGCACGCCGTGAACGTTTGGCAGCGGTTCTCCATTCGAACCTTAGGCGAATACAGCGATCTGTATTTAAAAACAGATGTCTTGTTATTGGCCGACGTTTTCGAAAATTTCCGTGACAGTTGCATCAAAAGTTACGGACTAGACGCAGCTTATTACTACACATTGCCAGGTTTCACATGGGACGCCATGTTGAAGCATACTCGCGTAAATTTCGAACTGCTAACCAATGGGTGCTTTCCAATTGCAATATCCCTAGACACTTTCGTGCACACGGCGACACAACTTGTGTTCCAATTACCGTAATTGTCGACACAACGCTACACATCCGTACTCGCCCGAGAGCTACTAGTCAGCTGTGTAAGCTTGTGTTCTCTAGTGACAATGAAATAGTTACTAGCCACGGCGGCTATAAATGAGTGGCCGCACATTTGTTTTTCATTTTTTTATTCAAAAAGGTGAAAAAACTATAAATCAACAAAAATATCAAGAGTATCATTGAAGTAACAAGTAATTCGAATTATCTTGTATCACAATAATGAATAACCCTACTTAAAACCGTACACAGCGTACACATTAGTACATCATTTTGTTCCAATTGAGTCGTGCACATCGCTACACTTTGTGCCTTCCTGTGTATGTTTGTGTTAGGATGTGTTAAACAATTGGAAAGCACCCAATATAGATATAGTAATGTTTATCGAACGTGGTATTCGCGGCGGTCTGAGTCAATGTTCAGGCAGATACGCGCGAGCCAATAACAAGTACATGTAGTCGTACGATCCATCGAAACCATCGTCGTACCTAATGTATTTCGACGTAAACAACTTGTACGGTTGGGCAATGTGCCAATCATTACCGTACGTCGATTTTCGATGGATCGAAGACGTTTCAAATTTTGATTTTAGCGCGATCGATACGAATTCTCCCACAGGTTATATTCTCGAGGTCGATCTGGAGTACCCACAAAATAAACACGATGCGCACGCTGACCTACCGTTCTGTCCGACGCGCGATAAGCCGCCAGGCGCGCGGCAGGTCAAGCTCCTTGCGACTGTGTGCGATAAGAAGCGCTACGTCATACACTATCGCAAACTTCAGCAATGCACGCGCCATGGCCTTCGAGTTACAAAAATACATCGCGTAGTGCAATTCGCTCAATCTCCATGGCTCCGCGATTACATCGAATTAAACACCCGATGTAGAACGCGCGCGACAAACGATTTCGAAAAGTATTTATATAAACTAATGAATAACGCGGTTTTCGGGAAAACGATGGAGAATGTGCGTAATCACGTAGACGTAAAATTATTGACTCATTGGGAGGGTAGATACGGCGCGTAGGCAATAATCGCTAAACCAAATTTCCATAGTAGAAGTATTTTTTCGGAAAATTTGGTTGCAATAGAAATGCGCAAACTCGAGGTGAAATTTAACAAACCGATCTACGTAGGCATGTGCATCCTCGACATATCAAAGATATGTCTGTACGAATTTCATCACGAGTACATGTCTCCTCTGTATAGCGACAAATGTAAAATTATATACACCGACACTGACAGTTTGATCTACCATATAGAGTGCGAGGATGTGTACGAGAACGTGAAACGTGATATCGCTAGGTTTGATACGAGCGATTACCCGGTCGACAACGCGTACGGTATACCGCTTGAGAACAAGAAAGTGCCGGGCTTTACGAAAGACGAAAATAAGGTAAAAAGGGGGGTTAATGACACTGTTGCAGTTTCGGACACTGACGGTACATTTATATTTGTAATAAATAAAGTTTTTGTCAAATATAAAAAAAATTACAGGCAAATTAAAGAGCGTTTTTTGCCATTGATTATTGCATAGACCCTTTTTTTTTTTTATGTTTCGTACGTAAATTACCGACAGTGAAATGAGCGACTCGCGCGTTTCAGTGGCTCTCGACCGGCCTTTCTAAATGACAGGTCTTAGTAGCAGCGAATGTAAAATTGCAGATTTTTAGTATCATGTAAGTATTAAAACGACATAAAAGTTATGTGACATGTTCAGCGCGAACCACATTATCGATCAGATATAGTAATAGTTTATCAGTACATTAGTTTTTCTCTTAAATTCCCGGTGTCAAGAAACTGCATCACGAATAAAGGTTATGTTTAGTTTCGGACACCGAATTTGTAATCTGTCAGAGAGAGTTGTAGAGAGTTTTAGAGGTTAACAATTGAGACGCCACTGAAACGCGCGAGTCGCTCATTAATACCTACGAAATATATCGCGCCGCGGCTTACCTGGTCTCACCTCGCGGCTCGTCATTTGTGCGTAACGCGACGGACACGGACTTCTTCGACACGGCGCACACCACACCACCAACACCGCCAAGCACACCGACGAGCACCGCCTTCACGCGCGACGATTCGCGGCACGCACTACGCACTCGACCTCGACGGCGAGACCTGTCGTCGTCGTCGTCGTCGTCGTCGTCGTCGTGCGTCTCGCGGGGACGGAAAATGCGCGAAAGAACGCGACGGACACGGACTTCTTCGACACGGCGCACACCACACCACCAACACTGCCAAGCACGCCGACGAGCACACGCATTCACGCGCGACGATTCGCGGCACGCACTCGACCTCGACGGCGAGACCTGTCGTCGTCGTCGTCGTTGTTGTTGTCGTCGTCGTGCGTCTCGCGGGGACGGAAAACGCGCGGAAAAGCGACAGGGCCCGCGCGGGAGGGGGATGCACGACGCCGCCGGCCGGCGTGTGATGAACGCGCGTTCGTTGTTTCTCGAGCCTCCCGCCCGCCCGCTCCCCGTGTAAACGGCCTACGCATGAGTGTCGGAAACTGCACACTCGTTTGTGTCAGAATCTGCAACTGAGCGGCCCGGAGAGTGTCAGAAACGCATGTAATAACGGGCATTATTAAAATAATTATTTATTTATTAGTGTTCGGGAATCGCGAAACTTGCGATCATCGACCCGCATTCCTCGCCGTGTTGTCGTTTCACGTGTTTACGCGCGGGACCTTGTCAGCGCCTGGAGTTCCCTCGAATTTCCACGAAAGCCAGCTCCGTTTCTCGAAAATACTCGCGTTATTTCTCGAACTATCTTCCCCCTCCTCGCGCGCTCTAGCGACCGCTCCGAAATTCAGCTGACATACCGCTCGCGCTCAGAAGCCTTTGTACCGTTGTAACGAACGAATAAAAGTCGATACCATTATACAGCACATCCGAATAAACGTCGTTTTCTCGATCCTACCGATCCTAATTACCTTGACTGCCGGGTCTTCTTACAAGGCTATACCAGCCCACCGCGCTCAACGAACGATACCCGGTCGCGAGTGCACATTTTTGGTCCTTCGAGCCGGATTCGGAGTCAAGACGAATCGTACCATACGACTTTCGGAGTGCTCAGTGACGATACCCGTTCACTATGGCATCATCACAAGACGAGCTCCTGGCAAAACAGAGCCAATTGATGGGATCAATATCTCGCTCTCTATCCAACTTCAAAAAATTGGGTCAAGCCAAGATGACGAAGGCGGTGGTGCAGAGCCGAATCGCAGCCCTCAAAGAGAAGTTCTCGACTTCGCGGGACTTGGACGCTAAGATCCGGGCATCCCTCGACGTGAGCACCGCCGAGGAGCTGCCGTATTACTGCAATGACCAGTTTGAAGCCTGCGAGGACCAGTTTGACGAAGCGCTGGACTACATGTCCGAGGTACTGGCCAAGGTTTCTGACAACGACGAAGTCGACCTCAATGTAAGTCACGCTTCAAATTCAATCCTCCGTCCCACGGCTCAGCTTCCGCGGATCAACCTGCCGACCTTCAACGGATCTTTCGACCGCTGGGAAAGCTTCCGCGATCGCTTTAAATCTATGATTATAGATAATAGAACTTTATCAAATGTAGATCGGATGCATTATTTATGCTCGAGTTTATCGGGAGATGCAAGTAGCGCGCTCACCCACCTCGCGATTACCGACGCGAATTTTACTGTGGCATGGAACCTCATCTCGTCGCGTTATGAAAATAAACGTCGTTTAATTAACGGCCATCTGCAAACGTTATTTTCGTTGCCACAGATCGCGTCCGAAACCTTCAAAGACCTTCAGAATTTGCGCGACAAAGCAAACACCTCGGTTCAAGCGCTTAAAAACCTCGATCGTCCCGTCGACACTTGGAGCGATATCCTCGTTTTTTTGATTTCGCAAAAGCTCGATAAATCTTCCCGGAAGGCATGGGAATTACAGATGAGCGAAACGGTCGATTATCCCACCTATAACGAGTTGGATAAATTTCTAGAATCGCGTATCCGCGCTTTCGAGGCGATCTCGCCTTCGAAATCCGAGAAAACCATCGACAGTTCGCAAAAGTCGTCGAAATCGAAATCGATCGCTTCCCATTCGACAACAGCTGCAAACCTTGCGTGCCCGATGTGCAAATCCGCGCACTTATTGTACCAATGTGCGTCGTTCTTAGCTTATACTCCGTCGCAGCGATACGAGTATGTAAAAAAGGAAAACCGTTGTATTAACTGCTTCGGGCGTAATCATTCGCTAAAGGATTGTAAAAACGTGCGGTCCTGTAAAACTTGTCATAAGCGACATCACACCCTACTACATTTCACGGACGAAGCAAAATCGCCCAGCGTAGAATCCGTTCCTACCGTCGCATCAAAAGACAGCGACAACGATAACGAGATCGCGTCTCATTTAATTTCGAAGACGATAATGCCGAAGTCAACCGTACTTTTAGCAACCGCTCGAGTGCGTGTTTACTCGCCTCAAGGTCACTTTGTTTACGCCCGCGCTCTGCTCGACCAAGGTTCCGTTGCGACGTTAATCTCCGGAAATATCGTTCAACGGTTGCGTCTCGCGAAAATAAAACAAACTACACCTATTACCGGCATTGGAGACTCGCAATCGTTGTCGCATTCCGTCGCACGTATTCGCATAACACCTTCGTTTGGCGACAAACCTGCATACTCGACTACCGCGTACGTCATTCAATCGCCTTCAAAGTACGCACCGAATCGCGCTCAATCGACGCTCCAATGGGCGCACATTTCTGACTTGACGTTGGCGGATAAGAATCCCATGAGCTCTGATCCGATCGATTTAATAATCGGAGCCGATTTGTACGGCATGCTTATTCTAGAAGGCGTCCGTAAAGGAGCCGATAACGAGCCCATCGCTCAGAACACGACACTCGGGTGGATAATTTCCGGACCGATTTCTTCCGCCCGATCCCTCCACCCTGATTCCGTTCATGCGAATCATGGAACAATCCTCGAAAGCCTTGATCTCGATCTTCGTAAATTTTGGGAGATCGAAGAAGTCCCTCACGAAAACCATTTAAGTCCCGAAGAGCGACAATGCGAAGAGCATTTTGCCGCCACTCACTCCCGCACGCCGGAGGGACGATACGTCGTGCGGTTACCGTTCAAAAACGGTCCCCCGATAGACATTGGTGAATCCCGCGCTACCGCGTTATCAAGTTTATACCGCGCGGAACGTCGACTCCTTCGAGAGCCAAATAAAGCCGCGTTATATCGCGAATTTCTCGAGGAATACGAGAAGCTCGGTCACATGACCAAGGTTAATGACACCGACGCAAAATCGAGTAACTCTCAAATTTATTACATTCCGCACCACGCTGTTTTTCGCGAAAGCAGCGTTACCACGCAACTTCGAGTCGTGTTTAACGCTTCCTGCGTTACATTGAACGGCACCTCGCTAAACCATCACTTGTTAGACCAATGGCGCGAATATCACACTAAATTGCCGCGTCTCAAACTCATTTCGATCCCTCGCTGGACAAATTACGGTCCCAATATAGCTCATTGTGAACTTCACGAATTCTCGGATGCTTCAACAAAGGCGTACGCCGCGGTCGTATATCTCCGTCTCGTACCGAGAGACGGCCCCGTTACCGTGTGCATTCTCGTCGCGACATCAAAGGTCGCTCCAATCAAGACATTAAGCGTGCCACGACTAGAGCTCTGCGGCGCGGTGCTTCTAGCACGTTTAATGTCATTCGTTCTTTCGAATCTCGACATTCAAAACCTCCAACATCACTGTTGGACCGACTCAAGGATCGTGTTAGCGTGGCTTAAACAGCCTCCGTCACGATGGAAGGTTTTCGTCGCAAATCGAGTCGCCAAGACGCAAAGTCTGCTACCGGCAGCAATCTGGCATCATGTTCCGACGGCGGACAACCCCGCCGACTGCGCATCTCGCGGTTTGCGCCCTGGCGAGCTTGCCGATTGCACCCTTTGGTGGTCAGGGCCGTCCTGGCTAAAACAATCCCATGAGCATTGGCCGACCTCATGCTCGTCTCCAACCGAGGCTGAAATCTCGAGCGAAAACCGCGTCGTCATACATGCTTGCGTCGCACGTGTTGAACCATGGGATCTCGCGACTCGCTATTCTTCATGGTCTAAGCTGCTTACCGTGACGGCCTATATTATGCGATTCACAAGAATCCTTCGCTCTCGCCTCAATTCCACACCGAAAACCGGTGCTGAGATCAATCAATCGCTCGCAATAACTCCACGCGAAATTCAAACAGCCAAGATCTTTTGGCTCAAAACCATTCAAGGTGACTTGTTTCCACAAGAGACTGCGAGTCTCAAACGAAACGAACGCGTACCTAAATCAAGTTCACTTGTCGCTCTTAATCCGTATCTCGACACCGAGGGTCTGATACGAGTCGGAGGGCGACTGCAAAAATCCGATCTTCCCGAGTCAACCAAACATCCGATCGTCCTAGCGTCCCATCCGTTATTATCTCGCATCATATCGCACGCTCACCATAACACTCTACACGGAGGCCCTCATATTACCCTCGCTTATCTCCGTACCGAGTTCTGGCTTCTGCGCGCAAGGGCAACCGTACGGGCGGTCCTATACCGATGCGTCAAATGCGCTCGCGAAAGGGCTATGGTGCCGGCGGAGCTCATGGGCAACTTACCCGACGTCAGAGTCAATCGATCTTCGCGCGCGTTTGAGCATACCGGAGTCGATTATGCAGGACCGATACTCGTGCGGTCTGCAAAGGGACGAGGGCATAAGGCTCACAAGGCCTACATCTCCTTATTCATTTGTATGACCACTAAAGCGATTCATTTAGAACTGGTAAGCGATTACAGCTCGGCGGCCTTCCTTGCGGCGTTTACCCGATTTGTCGCGCGGCGCGGACTTCCCCATAGCATGTACTCAGATAATGGTACGACATTCCAGGGCGCCGAAAGAGAACTCGCCGCCGCCTGTAACGCCGCCGTGCGCGATCCAAATTTTCTTAACAAATTAGCAGGCGATCAAATAGCATGGCATTTCCTCCCTCCTGCGGCTCCACATTTCGGCGGATTATGGGAGGCCGGAGTACGTAGCGTCAAATACCACTTAAAGCGATGTATCGGATCTCACACGCTTACATGCGAGGAGATGATTACGCTATTATGCCGAGTCGAAGCGTGCCTAAATTCGCGACCGATCACATCAATCTCCGATAGTCTCGACGACTACCGCGCCCTTACTCCCGGTCATTTTTTGATCGGCGCCAACCTTGTCGCAATCCCGGAGCCGAGCGTACTCGACATAACCGAGAATCGGCTCTCGCGTTGGCAATTAGTGCAACGAATTTCTGAAGGTTTTTGGAGGTCGTGGGTAGGCGATTATTTGCATACGCTCCAACAACGCCCGAAGTGGCGCGTCATCCAAAATCTGGCCACCGTCGGTCGGATCGTGCTAATGCGTAATCCGCTCGCTCCCCCCAGCCATTGGGAACTTGGACGCATTATTGCTTGTCATCCCGGGGAGGATGGTCTGACGCTCGTCGTCACAGTCAAAACCGCGCGCTCCGAATACAAGCGACCCATCGTCAAGCTTTGTTTCTTGCCGATCGACATAAATACCGCAACCGAAGGAGAAGCGGTCAAGGCGGGCGGCTCGCGGCCGTAATACGTTCCGTCTTTCGGGCAAACCAATGTAAGTATGTATAAAACGCAATTAGATTTAAGATTTCGCTAGATGTAAGATTCTTTAGACTTAAGATTCCGCTGTTCTTTAGATTTAAGTTTTATTGTATCCATATATCAACGTATTCAACAACTGTATTATATTTTACATTATGCGGCACATTACTGTGTGTTAATTCTCGTTTCGAATATAAATATTCGAGGCGGGCGGTATGTTCGGGAATCGCGAAACTTGCGATCATCGACCCGCATTCCTCGCCGTGTTGTCGTTTCACGTGTTTACGCGCGGGACCTTGTCAGCGCCTGGAGTTCCCTCGAATTTCCACGAAAGCCAGCTCCGTTTCTCGAAAATACTCGCGTTATTTCTCGAACTATCTTCCCCCTCCTCGCGCGCTCTAGCGACCGCTCCGAAATTCAGCTGACATACCGCTCGCGCTCAGAAGCCTTTGTACCGTTGTAACGAACGAATAAAAGTCGATACCATTATACAGCACATCCGAATAAACGTCGTTTTCTCGAGCCTACCGATCCTAATTACCTTGACTGCCGGGTCTTCTTACAAGGCTATACCAGCCCACCGCGCTCAACGAACGATACCCGGTCGCGAGTGCACAATTAGATCTAAATAATTTAACTAAAAATATGGGTAAATCTTATTCAGAAAGCTTTAATGCACGTGTTAAAATAAATTTATTTTGGGTTTGACAATATATCGCGTTCGTAAATAATAAAAAACCCGGGCCGCTCTCCTAAAGGGTACAGAAACCCCCCCACTTACCTTAACGGCACGATCATGACCGAATTCGTTGGACTCAGGGCGAAAATGTACGCCTTGCGAGTCAATGGTAAAAAAGACACTAAGAAAGCAAAAGGTGTCAAGAGTAACGTCGTAGCGCGTACTATAACGTTCGATGACTACACGCGGTGTCTGAACGACGAAATTGAAATGACTCGTCGCCAGTCGTGTGTAAGATCGAAACTGCACCAAGTGCGTACAGTGTCCGAGACGAAAATCGCTCTGAGTCCGTACGACGACAAGCGGTACATGTTACCGGATTCGACCGATACGTTACCGTGGGGACATTATCGAATACCCTTGTAACATAATGTATACAACGTATAACGTAATGTATGTATGTATGTATGTATGTATGTATGTATGTATGTATGTATGTATGTATGTATGTATGTATGTAATATAACGTATAATGTATAACGTATAACGTAACATATAACGTAATGTATAACGTAATGTATAACGTATAACGTAAAGTATAACGTATAACGTAACGTATAATGTATGTAATATAACGTATAACGCAATGTAAGTATGTATGTATGTATGTATGTATGTATGTATGTATGTATGTATGCAATGTATGAAATATAATGTTTTATATTGGACATGATGTTAATAAAGATATTATATTAGATGGGATAATAACAAAAAATGATTTAATATTTCATATTATATACTTATGTATTTCATATTTTATTTTCTACATATTTTTTTCTTAAATGTATTTTATATTTTATACTTATTATGTAATATATATATATACATATTTTTTATGTTCTACATATTTTTATACAGTAAAAATAAATGTCTTTATATATTAAATCACGTTGTCCTTGTGTATCCATGAATTGTGCGATCCATCGAATCCCAGCCATTTCGCATAAACCTCGTCACTCCTCCTGCAAAGTACTTTCTCCACGAGATACACGTCCGGATAAGCCGCGCGATGCAGCTCGTGCTCGTAGAATCCCCCGGTGACAGATTTTCCTCGATAGTCCTCGAGTAGATAGGTTACGGGATTAGTACGCTGCACTTTAACAATTTTAAAAACCTCGGTCGTCCAATTCGGCGTGTATCCTTTTTCGAAAATTGTTTTGTACTTGCTGACGCGTACCGGGTCGCCTACTTTGAACTTTGCCGGACCCGCGATCTTTATCTCGCTGTACACCGTGTTCAAGAGTCTTTCGGCGATCGCGGGAGTAACGTCGACGGGCCGCACGCCGATCGTTCCATGCTTGCGCGCATTGTAATCCGACACGAGTCGCAATAACGCGTCGACCCACTTGTAAGTCCCATTGAGCGTAAACATCTTCCACATGTCGTTCTTCAATGTGCGATTGAATCGCTCGACAACCGATGCTTTCATCACCGAATATGTAGAATAATGATTAATGCCGTGTTTTCTCATGAGACGTTGCATGTCAGCGTTGTAAAATTCCTTCCCCATATCGGTTTGCAAGTTTTTCGGGCACTTCTTGCTGTCTCGAATTATCTTAGCGATAACGTCGGCTGTCTCGCTTCCGCCTTTACTCTTGAGTGGCACGGCTCACGCGTACTTACTCAGCACATCGATGATGGTAAGTATGTAGTGGTAGCCTCTATTGAAACGCGAGTACGGACGCATCTCGACGATGTTATCCTGCCACAGGTCATCGTACCCACGCACGATTACGCGTTATCGGGGAAAATTTCTTCTCGCCGGTGCGTACAGTTCTTCGACGAGTCGTCGCTTCTCGATATTTTTACGTCCATCGGATTTCGACGTCATGTTTTTTTTAACGGTGCGTAATAATACGCGCAAAGAAATTATATCTCAAACTTTTTTTTCTGTCTTTAACCAATGACATTCAATCAGCCATTTATTTCCGTTCATCATCGCTCAATAGCGGTTTCTTCAGTTCTTTCAACTCTTCGTCGTCGTCGTCGTTGGCTTGTAGTCGTCTATTTCTGCTCATTAACCGTTCACAGCTGTTTCTGAACCATTCGTAACCGCTTCTGACCCGTTCGTTGGTCTGTTGATAGCTGCTGCTGCTCGATGACCGTTCCTGAATCGCCCGTTGCCCTTCGTCGTCATCGTCATTCGACAGCCTTTTGTAACCTTTCCCGGATCGTTTGCCGCTTGCCATCGTTACTCAGGTTTCATCGATCGAAAGATATGTGCCTCGAGCGCCTCTCGGTTCGCGTCCAACATGGATTGCGTATCTCGTTTGAGCGCGATCAGATTCGTCTCGATTTCCTCCAACTGATCTCTCAGAATTTTAACGCTATCTCTCAGAAGTCTAAGATTCGTTTCGAATTCAGTCTCCAATCGCGTTTTACGATGCTTCTCGAATTCCGCTTCGTCTCTTACACCCTTAACGCTCTGTTCCACGTACAGTTTGTTAACCGCGTCGCCGTCACCCTCCGGTTGCGCCACGCGACGAATCTTGCGCGACTTTGCGTCAAAGTCCGTAGCAGTGCGACACAGAGCGGTATCGCGCACGAAATTTCTCATTAATCCGCTCCACTGATGGTACGAAACGGCGTTTGACGCGTCTCTGCTCTGCTTGAATATACCAAATTTGTTAATCGGCATTTCAACACTGATTGAGCAGCTCGCCGCCGCGCGGCTCAATTTATAATAAGACCGACTTCGCGAAGTTCCTCGATGATCGACAGGATCTCGTTGTCGTGAGCATTGTTGCCGGCGTGACGCGAAGCGTCGAGCAATCGTAGACGATCCACCAGCTCGTTGGGGTCGTCCCAGTGCACGTAATCGATCTTATTGTTGGTTAGCGTCATCGCGCGAGGCGCGAAGAATTCTTTTCTTGATTGTTTCTCCATGGATGCGACCGGTATCAACTTCTTGATTATATTCGTGTACTTGTATCCCCTTTTGGACTTTACTCGCCCGAGAGGATCATTACTGAATCTATGAGTGCTTATCTCGAACAGTACATTCATGTACTTTCGCATATCCTCCTCCGTGTAAATGTTTTCATCAGGTTTGTTTTTAACGATCAACTCGTAAATACCGGGTGTGCCGATGTAATCTACGTCACGGATATGTATGTTATCCATGCTGTCCACCTTGAAACGTTTATTACCGAGCCTCATTCCATCGTTACCGAGATATACGCCGTACACGGTATCTATATCGCTCCTTGGCTTGACGCTCATAAGAGCACCGATGTACTCTTGGCCCACTGGACCCACGGTATCATGCAATGCTTCTCGATCCTTTCGACGACTTTCCAACTCGTTTCGAATAGATGTCGCGAGCTCCGAATCGTCAGTGAGTTCAAAAACAGGTATGTTTTCGGGTAATTCGAACTTTATTGTAGGCTGCACTGTTCTCGCTGTTACGTATAGTGGAGATGATATCGGTGGAGATGAGGTTATCGGTGTAGAGGTTATTGTGGTACATCCAGTGGAGCTTTCGATCATTTCAATTGACTAGATTTATGCGGCATCTGCGGGTGATCTAACCATTTTCTCTTTCTCGGCGTCGCATCATTGAAAAACGTTTCGATCTCAGCGTCGCTGTCCTGTTCCTCTTTCTTCACCGCGGTCGATTTTTCAACGATCTTTTGCAACGGCTCGATGAGAGGCTTAAAGTGCGTGTCCAACTCAATGTCCTTCTCGATCTTACCGGTCTTCATAGCGCGAAGTTTCTTGCGAATCGACTCGCTCGTTTTCGCAATCTTCTTCTCAACTTTCTCGCGCTCGCGGATATCCATGCTCTTGTCGATCGCGGCCATCGCGGAAATACGTAAAGTGACGCTCTCTCCGACGTTTTACCTCGACGAGGTACCGACGACAACTGACCGCTTTTGCGGTATCGCGAACATGTTAAATCCTTTTCTGTATCGGCCATTGTTGAGCGAGCTGTCCTTGTCTATCACTACGAATCCATACTTGCGCTGCCAACATTCGCTGCACAGCGCGCTGAATTCATCGTACGACATGTCGGTATTCACGTGATCGTTGTACACGTGTTTCAGATTGGTGCCATCCTGTTTGAACAGGATCAGCAGGTTCGCGTTTTCGCGTATCAGATGTTTAGGTATTATCGTGTACGTCTGACAAAAATAATAATAATAATAATGAAACTGGGGGGTGGTCCACCAACGAAGACCTACTGGCGGCACGCAGACTGAGTCCATTGTGCCTCCCCGCTGCAATAACGGCCTCCCAGTTAGGGAAGACCTATTTCCCTGTAAAAGCGAAGCAGGTCCTCCACCGGTAGCTGTCTTATCTGCTCGGGATCCAGAAAGGATGAGCCGAGCGTACGGAGTCTTTGCCTGGCGTATGCCGGACATTGACCAAGAATATGGAGACTTGTTTCCTCCTCTTCCCCACAAAGTCTACAGTCGGGTGTATTACTACAGCCCAACTTGTACATGTGGTAGTTCAGGACGCCATGACCTGTCAGCAGCTGCACTGCCAGCCTGGCGTCCCTCCTGCTCAGTGATCTAATGCTTCCTGCCAGTCCCTCCCTGGGAGAATCTCCCAAGAGAGCCCTGGCCTGTCTACATTTGCCCCTGGTTACCTCTCTCCAGCTACTAAGATGCTGGTTCCGCAGCCAGCCCCGGATCTCCCTCCTGCCTAGGCTGAAGGGGACCCCAACGGCCGGCTCCGGTCCCAGCAGTCTTGTCTCCGATCCTGCTCTAGCGAGCTGATCGGCTATTTCGTTACCTTTGATCCCCGAATGACCGGGAACCCACGTTAAGGTGACACTATTGCTCTTCGCCAGCTCCTCCAGGGTGCAGCTACAGTCCCAGACCAGCCGCGAAGTAAATTTCGGAGCACAGAGGGCCTCAAGCGCCGCCCGGCTATCCGAACAGATTCTGATACGCCCTCCCTTCCGCTTCCTTTCCAGTAAGGTTTGGGCACATCTCATAATGGCTACAGTCTCCGCTTGGAATACTGTAGCAAATTCCCCGAGTGGGACACTTTCCTTGGTACCATCTTGGGGACAGTAGAGTCCCGCGCCAGAGCCAACACCTGTTCTGGAGCCATCCGTAAATCAGACGTCCCCATTCCAGGCATTCAGCCCTTTCGGGTCCTTCCACTCTTCGCGCTTAGGGAAGCACACTCTGTACTTTCTCTCAAAGACGCGGATTGCCGGCATTCTGTCCTGCCCCATTGTGAAAACGGGGGCCAGCCAGAACCGTTCCTGGAAGTCTTGTGTGTCTAGCACCAGCCTTTCATTTCAACTCGCATCTCAGACGGTAGGCCGCGGCCGCCGCCGCAGCCACCACCACCTGGTGCAGTGGCTCAATGCCTAGCAGCACGCCCAACGCTGCCACCGGCGTGGTTCGCATCGCCCCTAGGGCCCCTCTTAAAATCAGAGCCCTGACGTGCTCCAGAGCCATTCTGGCGGTTTTCGTCTGCGTCCTGGGCCACCATACCACCGATGCATACAGAAGCCTGGGCCGGAGAATCGCCGTGTAGATCCAATAGACCATCCTTGGTTTAAGACCCCATATCTGGCCGAAAGTTCGCCTACACGTCCAGAAGTAAGAGCAAATGCTCTTACAGCGATTCTCAAGGTGCTCTTTCCATGTCAGCTTCCTATCTAGGGTAACCCCCAGATATTTTACCGACTCGGTCGGAACAAGTCTTGTTCCCCCCAAAATAGGCCCTTCCACAGGGCCCACTTTGTACTTGCGTGTGAATACCACGAGCCCGGTCTTCAGTGGGTTCACCGATAGACCGGTCCCGCGGCACCACTCCTCTACCACCTTTAGAGCTGCCTGTGTTAGCTCCAGAAGCGTCTCCAGGAAGGGTCCTCGCACAAGGATAGCCAAATCATCGGCATATCCCTGCGTAAAGAAGCCTCTATCGTTTAATGTGCCGAGTAGCCGATCAGCTACCAGACACCACAAGAGCGGAGAAAGAACCCCCCACCCCCCCTGTGGGCAGCCTCTCTCCACCCATCCGCTGACTCTCACCGATCCTGATGAGGTCGTTACTCGCCGTCCAAGCATGCCCCTGATCCAATCAACGATCTCAGGGACACCCCTCCGAGCGGCCTCTTCACACACTACTTCGTAAGGAGTGTTGTTGAACGCACCCTCCACATCCAAGAAGGTGCCCACCACAAAGCCCCGTTCCTCCAACTGCCCCTCGATAAACGACACGACAGAGTAGAGGGCGGTCTCAGTAGAGTAACCCGCGCGGTACGCATGCTGGTTCCTGTGCAACGGATGCCGTAGAAGAACAACGTCCCTCACGTAGACATCAACCAGCCTTTCTAACGTCTTAAGAAGAAAAGACGTCAGGCTGATTGGTCTAAAATTCTTGGCAGAGGTGTAACCTGTCCCGCCCGCTTTCGGGATAAACACCACCCTTGCCAGTTTCCAAGCGCTGGGCGTGTATCTCAGCGCCAGACAAGCCCTTAAAGTCCGTGTAAGGGGCCCAATGATCTGCTCCAGCCCCTCCTGTAGAAGAGCCGGAAAGATCCTATCCGGTCCCGCCGACTTGAAGGGCTTGAAGGCCATTACAGCCCATCTGACCCTGTCGGGTCTGACGATTTCGGCTGCAAGCGCCCAATCATCTCCCCGCGCTCTCCGCAGAGCCGGAGTCCCCTGCCATGCGTAGTCCTCCGACTCCTTCCGGAAGCCCGGGAAGCTTGTCTCCAGTAAGTGTGTCAGACACCGTTCACCAGTCACCATCGTCCCGTCAGCGAAACAGATGGTTTCCAGGGCTGCGTCCGGGTCCCTGGCCAAAAATTTTCACAGTCTAGCGGTCTCGGGCATGCCCTCCACTGACTCGCAGAATCTTTCCCAGCTCTTTCTTTTTGCCCTTACTACAGAGTCTCCGTAGTCCTTCTGAGCCCTTTTATGAAGGTCCCAGTCAGACCGGCGGCCCGTGTTCCTGGCCCTGTTCCGTGAACGGCGGGCCGCGTCCCTGAGGTCGCGCAGCCTTGGACTCCACCAGGAGGTACTCCTGGTGTTTTTAACTGTCCTTTCCGGACAGTTCCTCTCAAAGCTGCCTACCAGAGCTCTTTGCAGGTGATCTACGCAGAGCTCTATCTCTTGTGCGGTCCCATGTCTTTTGGGAAAGTCCCTGAGACTGACTGATAGGTCCTCTCGGTAAGAGGCTCAATCAGTTCTTATTATTTCACTGGCGGAATAAATCTCATTGTTTTTGTTTTAAACACACACCTTTGACCTGAGAAATGGTGTTCAACCGAAACGAAGGATTCTTTGTAAGCATCACTAGAAGGTTTGGATACAACACCACAAGACTGATGAAATCCTGGACTGACTCCAAACTAAGGATAGCTTCGAGTAGATAACAATTGATTTTCCTGCTCCGATGCAGGAGGAATGACGTTTACCATCTCACTTACACAACGCACGCCACCACGTAATCTTTCGAAGTAACTACGTCAAAGATAAGTTCAGAGTTCTTGAGAGACGCTACCAGAGGAGCACGTTAAATTTTGAGATTAAAGACGTCAATTCCGAGTTGAAATTTTTGAGGTCCCGCGTTAATAAAATTGAAAATCAACTCGCTTCCATTTTACCTGATTACATAGTTAAGAACTTCTTTAATTCTAATTACGACAAAGTCAACAGGTTTGACCGAAAGGTTAAATTGACGTTGATGAACAAATTTAACAATGTCATGGCTAAACAAAACGCGTTCCTAAATTCGTTTTCTAATGTCGACCGGAGCAAATGGATCATTAACGCAAGCAGTAAATCGATCCCCGACAATGTGTTGAATTTTCTGAGTTTGGGTGACAAATTTGCGTTGCCTATAAGCCCGGATAACAGGAAGGACCGTTTGAACTCCACTGTTGCCGTTGTTAAGAACGATATTATATTTGAACTCAACACGTATAAAATGCCCGACAATGTCATCGATGAGGCGCGCCGGTTAGTCACAAATTCTCTACACAAGTTCTTAAGTAAGAATAGACATGTTAACGCCGTAGACAGACACCTCACAAACGAGTTTACGAAATGTAACCGCTTCCTACGCAATAATCACGATATCTTTGTCACGCGAGCCGATAAAGGCCAAGTTACCGTCGTTATGGACAAAAACACGTACTCAAATCAGATGGCTGAGCTGCTAGACGATCGAACAACGTATAAGAAATTGAGTAAAGACCCTATTAATAAAATCACGTCCAAACTTAAAGAACTGGTTAAATCTTGGCGCGACAATGATATTATTGATGAGTTTTTGTATAATAGACTCAATTGCACTAACGGAAATTTGCCTAGATGCTACGGACTGCCGAAGGTGCACAAGGCCGGCTTCCCACTACGTGTAATTGTGTCAGGTGTGGGAAGTCCTCTATATAATATCGCCAAATTTCTCCATAAAATTTTGTATGACTCGATTCCGAAACCTAGATCGCACGTGAAGGATAGTTGGTCGTTTGCCACAATAATAAACAACGCGGAAATAAAAAACGAAGAGATACTCGTATCGCTTGACGTGACAGCTTTGTACACGAATATCCCGAAAGAACTCGTTCTAAAGGGAATCGAAAAGAGGTGGAGTCACATCTCCAAAGAAACTAAACTCACGTTGACTCAGTTCTTATACGCGGTGGACCTGGTTCTGAGCTCCACCAGTTTTTATTTTAATGGAGAAATTTACGAGCAGATTTTCGGCAGTCCTATGGGATCTCCGCTCTCCCCCATTCTCGCGGACATAGTTATGGATGACCTCGAGACTTATTGCCTAGGCCTGTTGAACTTTGACGTCCGATTATACCGTAGATACGTCGACGACATATAGGCGATTATCCCAGCGTCGGAAATTGATAACACGCTTAGGATATTCAATGAGTACCATCCAAGACTAAAGTTTACTTACGAAATAGAGACTAACTGTTCGCTGAGCTTCCTTGACACAACGGTAATTAGAAACGGTAATAAATTGATAACTAACTGGTACCGCAAACCAACCTTTTCGGGGCGGTATATCAATTTTTTCTCTAACCACCCCCTCAATTACAAAATTAATACGATAACTAATTTGGTGGATAGGGCCGTTCTATTATCCGACGAACGCTTTCACCGAGCCAACATTCAAGTTGTCAAGGAAATTCTGTCGAACAATTGCTTTCCGAAATGCGTCATCGACAAATACGTCACCAAACGACTTAATGTTCTTAAAAATCGAACCCCCCGCGATACAACTGCGGAGGCCGACAACCTCGCCCCTGACTTAAGAAGATGCATTCCGATGCCCTATGTCAGTGGTCTCAGCGACAACATCCGCCGCATTTTAGGGAAGTTTGGTTTCGATACTTTGTTCACCGTACCGAAAAAATTAGATTGTCTAATAAAGAGAGGGAAAGACAGTCTGGATGATCTCAAACAAACAGAGCTTGTGTATAGGATTGACTGCTTAAATTGTAAAGCTTCATACGTCGGACAAACGAAAAGACACCTTGGTACGCGCATTAAAGAACACCAAGCCGACATAAAGAAGGATGTCAGCAAACAGTCTGTGGTCAGCAAGCACAGGCTTACATATAACCACGATTTCGACTGGTCTAAACCTAAGATTTTGCATAAGGAGAGACGATTGAAAAAGAGGGGAATCGCAGAAATGTTTTTCATAAAGAAATGCGACAACGCCATTAACTTACAGAAGGACACTGAAAAGCTCAATGCCCTTTATAATCGCGTTATCAAGGAAACATAGGCCTTCCTTCTCGTTTCCCCTCTCTCGCTTATTTATTTTCATTTCTATTTTTATTGCTTTAAACGTGTCTTCTTGTCTTATGCCTGTCCTTGCGACCAGTCGTAGTACCACAGCCGCACGGCTCTGACATGTTTCTTCGTGTTCCATAACTGACATGTCGATTTTACATTATTATTTTTTAACACACATTGACGCTCAAATTATGTAAGCATGAATTATTGTATCTGTTCACCTACGCTATTTTTAACGTCCTCTGACTCCGAAACGTTTAGTTTTTAGATGGCTTAGTCTGGACATTATGCCAGGATAAATGATAATTTGTTAGTCTTATTCACTTGATAAGGACCGAAAGGGGCGGTCGAAACGTCGTGAGAGTATAATAAAGTATTTGCCAGTTGGTCGGCTTTAAACACACAGAGTTTAATTTCAATCAGTTCCCTTGGGATCCCTCACTCTATTCTCTTCAGACCTGGCTTTAGCCAGCCTAAAGGTAATCTGTCTGTGATCTGACAAAGAAGGCTCATTCGAGACCCTCCAGTCAGCCACTTCCCGAACCATTTGCCTGGAGCAAATGGTGAGGTCAAGCACCTCCCTTCTCGCTGTCGTGCAGAAGGTAGGTTCGTTTCCTTGTTAAGAATTTCTAGGTCCGTGGACGCCAGAAACTCCAACAGTCTCCTACCTCTCTCGTTGGTGTCAGTGCTTCCCCAGATCGTGTGATGCGGATTCGCATCACATCCTAAGATCAGGGGAAGCCGATTCCTCTGGCAGTACTCCACCAGGCGAATCACCGGTTCGGGCGGCAGTGAACCTCCCTCCTCGTGGGGGAAGTAGGCCGAGCATACCACCAGCTTCTTCCTGAGACCAGGCTCTTCGGTGACCTCTATCTCGACCGCTACTGTATCTCTGGAACAGAAATCAGGTATTAGTCGGGCCTCAACGCCCTTGAGCGCTACACACGCTCTGGGTCGTTGCTCTAACGGGGCCTTAAACAGTCTCCCGCATCCCGCCAAACCTCTGACACAACCCCGGACCAGCCAAGGTTCTTGTATCAGTGACATGGCTGTGTGCATTCCAGCTTGGCGCCTGGCAAGAACAGCCGAGGCTCCTTTACTGTGATGCAAGTTGATTTGGGTGAAGACCACCCCGGTCGGGCCCATTTAAGATCCGACCTTTGGGTTGAGCTCCCCCTTACCCATTACCGCCCCGCCTTGGGACGTCCCTCCCACCTAAAAGGTGACTTGGTCCATCCCGAGGTAAGGCTTAAAATCCAGTGCCCTCAATTTAAGGACACTGGAGGCCGAGAACCAGGTTCCTACCGTCACCGGTAGCCCCTACGTTCTCGGCAAACACTCGCCAGCCCGCCGTGCAGAGCCCCGGGTTTTGCCGCTCGAGCCGCACGAGGGTCGCAGCCGGGTCCTCAGGAGGTCCCGGGACCCAAACCACGGCCCTGTACTGCTTTTGCAGCACCTCCGGGCCCACCACTTTGAGCCTGGCGCCTTCCCATGGCACGATGACGCCGATCCGGTCTTCCAACCATTTCCATTCTGACAGAGATAAAAACAATCTGTTCAGGATTGACTAACAATGTATTTATTAATTTTATTATATGTTCAAGATATATTATTATGTAGTCATAATTTATTAATGTAAATTCATGATTCTCTTCTCGTTATGAAATATATCGAATCTCGAGTAATGTATCGATATATCCCACGCGTTCCGAGGAGCGTGCGACGCGTTCGCAGAATCGTTCGCTAATAAGAACGTCACGTCACTCCCTCCTTAAGAGACGAATTTTCGGCTGATCGATAGCCGTCGTCGAAACAAACAGCAGACGAGTTCTATCCTTGAAGCGAGCATTTTGTGAGCCGTAATTACTGTTGTCGCGAAACCCAGAGAACTTTCGAGAATCTTCGCGAGAAAGTCAAGTGCGAGTATCTCAATTTTACGAGAACGCGATCGCGATCAACGGTGCAAGTTCGTAGTGCATCGAAGTCTAGAGTTTTCGCCGACAAGTCATTTGTGAACACGATCATCGTGCCGTTATAAACTGTTAATTTCAGTGGCAGTAATAAATGTGATACACATTGTTCAACCAAAAGACGTTAATTTCAAATTGACCTTCAATCAATCCAACGACTTTATTGTTCACGCTCCAACATATCTCGCTCCAAAATCACCTTTCTCTCTCGCACTTTCCTCGCTCCGTCGCTCTCACCTCTCGCTCTCTCTGAGCGATCCCGGCATATCTCAAGTTCGTCGCGACAAATCTCGCTCGCGCGCGAACATAAATTTGGTCCTTCGAGCCGGATGAGGTGAATCTGTGCGGACATAGTGCATAGTGACTGAACTCGCTCTCATAATTGCAATCATGAGTGAGCTCTTAGCAAAGCAGCAAGCTCTGTTGCACTCAATCTCTCGATCTCTTGATAATTTCAAGAAGATCGGTAAGAACAATTATACCGCCGCGAAGATCCGATTGCGCATAGCCAACCTGAAGGAGACATGGTCTGAATGCGTTCAAGTCAACGCTAAGCTGTTGCAAGCGTGTCCCGAGGAGCAGCGAACTTCATTCGATTACTTCAAGCTGCATCAATTTGATACTCTCGAGGACATCTACCAGAATACGTTGGACTACATGGCGGAGTGTCCGGAGGAGATCGAGCCATCGTCGTGGAAAGCCGACTCTGGTAGAGCCGACACTTTGTCAGGTCATGTGCATCATTGCGAGCGTACTTCGTCCTTCTCGTTGTCGCATTTGCCGCCGATTAATCTCCCTTCATTCTCGGGAAAATGCGAAGAGTGGGAAAGCTTTCGCGACCGCTATACTTCACTCATTATCGAAAATAAAGAATTGTCAAACATGCATTTTCTATCCTCGAGTCTTACCGGTCGGGCACTCGACTCGATTAAAGATATTCCGATTACCGCGGATAATTTCGAATTCGCTTGGAAAACGCTAACGTCTCGATTCGAAAACAAGCGGCGTCTCGTCGAGTTACATGTTGCCGCATTGTATAACCTTCCGAACGTGTCCCGCGAATCATCACTCGAGTTAAACGATCTGCGAGACAAAGCAAACCGCGCCATCGCGTCATTAAAAATTCTTAAACGTTCTTCGTCGGAAATTCTTAGCGACATCCTCGTATACAGCGTTTCTCAAAAATTAGATCCCGCTACGAGAAAAGCGTGGAAACTCAAAAGCGGGGATGATCCGACGATACCGACATACGACGATCTCGATCGGTTTCTTGCATCTCGCGCTCGAGCTCTCGAAGAATTAACGCTGTTTAATAGCTCAAAAGGCAATCAATCGCAAAAGGTAACTAGCGCAACTGCATCGCCAGCAGTTACCATTTCCTGTCTGATATGTAACGCGTCTCATTATTTAAATAAATGTTCGCACTTCGTAACAAAAAGTCCGAGTCAGCGCTTGGAGATGGTTAAACAGTTTAATCGATGTATAAATTGCTTAAGTATAAAACACGACGCGCAATCGTGCCCAAGCAAGCACGCTTGCCGAACGTGTCAGAAAAAACATCACTCCATGCTACACGTTGACACCGCCTCGTATTACCACAAAAGTGCCATTTCGACGCCCTCGGTCTCGCAGCCGGCCTCAACTAATACTGCATCAATAAATGCATTATTATGTTCGACTTCAATGGTTCGCGTTCGACCTCAAGTCTTGTTGGCAACTGCTCAAGTTGCAGTCAGTTCCCCATCAGGACGCACATGCTTCGTCCGAGCGCTGCTAGACCCGGGGTCAGAAATGACATTTATTACTTCAAGACTTGTAAAAATGTTAAAATTGCGTCGCATTAAAATGCCTATCTCAATCTCAGCCGTCGGCTGCGTCAATGCCGGCACGTGTCGATATGCCGCTCAAACTCGAATCTCTTCGATAGGTAAATCACCTCCGGTTTTGACAACCACGGCTTCAATCTTACACTCTCTCACGGATTATTCTCCCGCGCCAATATCCTCTCATATCCAATGGGATCATCTGGCCGATCTCACCCTCGCAGATCCGGATCCCACGAGCTCAAATCCCATAGATATAATTATTGGCGCCGATCTCTACGGTGAACTCATTCTTGACGGAGTTCGGAAGGGAGGCATCGGCCGACCCATCGCTCAAAACACTGTTCTCGGTTGGGTACTCTCTGGTCCGATATCTGCCTCTCCTCCGTCCACCAGAACCATTCCACAGCAACATTGTTCAAGCTTACGCTCTCTCGAGCAGGAGCCTCGAACGTCCTCAAATCTGTTAAAGGTTCCTAAGCCAACGTCACTCAGCCCGGAAGAGCAGCAACCAGCGGTACATTCTCTCGCGACTCAATCTCGCTGCTCCGACGGATGCTTTGTCGTTCGCCCTTCCTTTAAAAAGAATCCTCCGATCGATATCGGGGATCCGTACACCATCGTTGACGAAGAAAAAATAAGCCGTCATGGCGGGCGGTATCAAACGCCCCGATTCTTTGTTAAACAAAACGTCATCAAATTCAATTCGTAATATATAATGTAACTAATATACTGATCGCCTCGACTATCTTTCTCTCGATTCTTTCTCTCTTGTTTTCTGTTCTCTTCGCTACACGAAGAGACTTTGTTTCCATTCGAGATCGACAAATCTTTCGAAACGATAGTTTCGAGGCGGGCGGTATGTTCAGGATTGACTAACAATGTATTTATTAATTTTATTATATGTTCCAAGATATATTATTATGTAGTCATAATTTATTAATGTAAATTCATGATTCTCTTCTCGTTATGGAATATATCGAATCTCGAGTAATGTATCGATATATCCCACGCGTTCCGAGGAGCGTGCGACGCGTTCGCAGAATCGTTCGCTAATAAGAGCGTCACGTCACTCCCTCCTTAAGAGACGAATTTTCGGCTGATCGATAGCCGTCGTCGAAACAAACAGCAGACGAGTTCTATCCTTGAAGCGAGCATTTTGTGAGCCGTAATTACTGTTGTCGCGAAACCCAGAGAACTTTCGAGAATCTTCGCGAGAAAGTCAAGTGCGAGTATCTCAATTCTACGAGAACGCGATCGCGATCAACGGTGCAAGTTCGTAGTGCATCGAAGTCTAGAGTTTTCGCCGACAAGTCTTTTGTGAACACGATCATCGTGCCGTTATAAACTGTTAATTTCAGTGGCAGTAATAAATGTGATACACATTGTTCAACCAAAAGACGTTACTTTCAAATTGACCTTCAATCAATCCAACGACTTTATTGTTCACGCTCCAACATATCTCGCTCCAAAATCACCTTTCTCTCTCGCACTTTCCTCGCTCCGTCGCTCTCACCTCTCGCTCTCTCTGAGCGATCCCGGCATATCTCAAGTTCGTCGCGACAAATCTCGCTCGCGCGCGAACACAATCAATGTTCGAAAGCCTGCCCATTAAAAAGTACTCTCTCACGGCGTCTTGCTTGTCGCAAGCCACGTCATCGAAGACGAATATCGAGTTTGGACACGCATCGCTCGGCGGAATGACGTCACTGTTGTTGGAGAACGTAAAGTAGCCGATTTCGTCGATCGACGTCAATAACTTCTCCAGATATCGATATTTCGGTTGCTGGAGCGACTTTGAGTACACGTACACGTTCTCGAAACGTACACTGTGTGGACTTTCCAACAAGCTTATCAGAACGTTGGTTCTACCGCAATTCGAGGGGCCGCAAATGATGGCGCGTATAGTGGCCGGTAGCATCGTACCGTGCCTGCGTTTTTTCGCGTTACCCGCCATCGACCGTGATTTGTCGTCGCAGTTCGTCACGCGAATCGCCAGCGGTTGTCGCACGAATCTCATTTTTTTCGCATTGCTGACCGGAGGGCTGGATCGGACGCTTATTTATAGGTGCGCGAAACCGCGAATCACTCAGTAGCGGAAAAATGTTCGTCCTGTTAACAAGACCATCCGATATTCACGATTGCAGCGCCGAGCAGCTACAATTTGTACTGAAGGCTGTTCTGTTGCAAATGTGTGGCGATCACGTCCACGACGTTTGGGACAAGCTTCCGGAACATATAAAGGCGGATTCGGAGGTTGAGAGGTTCAGCAATATCGTCGGTGCTTAAAACATTATAATTTACCGCATCATCGAATACACATCGACGGTCCGGCACCGTTGATAAAGAATTGCGGCGAATGCCAACGAAAAAATTAGGCAAAGGCCTGTTCAACAGCGCGATAAGCTCACTTCCGATCGAATTGCACATTCCCGGCTATCAGTTTTGCGGTCCGGGCACTCGGCTGAAGGAGCGATTAGCCAGAGGCGATCCTGGTGTAAATCCGCTGGACGCGGCGCGTCGCGAGCACGACATAGCGTATTCGCGTAACAAAAATCTCACCGGGAGACACGCGGCGGACAAGGTACTCGCCGACAAGTCGCTAGGACGTGTCATCGCGAGAGATTCGGCTCTCGGAGAGAGAGCTGCCGCTACAGCCGTCTGGACGGCCATGAATGCCAAGCGGAAATTAGGAATGGGTTTGCGAACCGTGTAAAAGAAGAAAAGGAGGAGAGCGTCGGAAAAACGGATACTTCCGGCGGCGAAACGAGGCGGCGTATTGCCGCTTCTACCGTTGCTGGGAGTTCTCAGTTCCATGGCCGGCGGGGCGGCCGGGGTCGCAACGGCCGTGAACGCTAGCAAAACCGCGCGACGTCAGCTGGAAGAGATGCAACGTCACAATCACGCCATGGAAGGCCGCGGACTTTATCTCGCTCCGTACAAACGCAGACAGGGAGTTGCGTCGAAGAAAAAGAAGAGAGAGAATAAGAAAAAAAAAACGTCAAAGAGACGTTGAAAATGCCCACGGGTATTACGACTAACGTGCAATTGAATCGACTGGCGAAACACATGCGCGTACCGTTCTTGAGGGGTGTTTTCATGCGTGACTCGTTACCGATCGGCGGTATACGTCAAAACGAGAGCGGTATTGTAAATTTGGACGATGCAGCGGGCCCCGGTACTCACTGGGTAGCGTACGCAAAGAGGGGAAACCGCGCGATGTATTTCGACAGTTTCGGTAATCTTCGACCGCCGAAAGAGTTGACGCGATATGTCGGACCGAGCGTGACGGAGGTAGAGTACAATCACACGCCCGTTCAGACTTACGATCAGAATATTTGCGGACAAGCGTGCCTGCGATTTCTCCTGACGATCGACGACGATCGGCGTGAATATAAAGCCTGAAGACGCGCCGTGGAGACTCAGTGTTAGTCGAACAGTTTTCCCGACATGTCTATGACATTCACGCTGACCGGGAACAGCAGCATCCTCGCGGTGCACTACTTTCCCGCCGTAGATTTGAGCGACGGTGACTACGAGCTCGGTCTAACGGTTTTTGAGACTTATCACACGATACCGAACGTTAATTCTTCGAATAATAAATTCTACTTTGACGAGGATAACACGGAAATCACGATACCCGAGGGATCGTACGAGATACGAGCGATACACGAGTTTTTGAAACGCGCTGTTTCACGGAAACGCCCGCGACGCGACCGACGCGTAGCGCGTTCCATCAGCGACAATCGTACATCGGTCGCGGATATCGCGCGAGAGGAGCCCGCTCGCACGAACGGTGACGATGACGATGACGACGACGACGACAACGCAGAGTACGAGGACGATGAGGCTGTAAAATATCCGATAGTGCTCCGTGCTAATTACAACACGATGAAAAGCGAGATCAATTGCGCTTTCAGAGTAAACTTTAGCAAACCAAACAACATTGGATCGCTGCTGGGATTCTCGTCGAAGCGTATATTGCAGCCTGGGAAATGGCACCGATCGGACCTACCGATTAATATCATCAACATAAACATTATCCGCATAGAGTGTAACGTGACCGTGGGTGCGTACAGCAACGGCAAACCCGTTCACACGATACACGAATTTTCTCCGAGCGTGCCGCCAGGATATAAGATATCGGAAACACCGGTGTAGATCATTTACCTGCCGATCATCGCACGGAGCATTACGGATCTAACGGTACGCATCGTGGATCAGGACGGACAATCGCTCAATTTTCGAGGCGAAGAGATGACCGTCAGATTGCACGTACGACGCCGACAGCGATAACGCGCGTAAGTGTGCGCGACATATATGAGATGCTCGTGTTGAACGATTCGAAGCACACGAGAGATAACACTATCTACACTACGGTAGCGGCCGACGATATCGTTCGATCATCGCCATCACCAGCGTTAGGCTACGCTAAAAAGACGAGAAAGAAGCTCACAGCGTCGAACGTTGAATTCTTACAATCTTTGGGATTCGCGGTGCGAAATATCTGAGGAAACATGACCGATATCCTTAACATCGGAAGCGAGCCGGTCTTTGACGATCGCATCGTCAAGATCGAGACTCACACGTACAACGCGTACGCCAACACAACGTTCGAGTATAGCGATGAGATACGAATACCCATACAACAGCAGGATCTGTATACGTTGCCGTGCGAAAGTTTTCTCTACGTCGAAGAAATATTGACGGTAAACAGAGTAGACGGCGAACCCTTTTATGCTTTTGCACGATGGAAGCCAGATCCAAATGTGAATATTAGCAATCCTTATCATACCTCTAACTGCTATAATTTTAAATTATATATATAAACAAAACAGCTTTTATACCCATTACATTAGAACCATTAACATATTAATTACCACAGTGTGACATACATATGTATATGACATTGCTATATAATTAATTATACTAATCTGTGCATGCTAACAATTAATTATTTTAAACAAATATATAAACAATTCATTTATTTCACAAAATTAATTCTTTTAATTTATACATATATGTATATGCTTTCGCTATATGAATGAATATGTTAGCTTAAGCGTGCTAAAAATCATGTAACAAATTACTTGTTATAAACAAATACACATAAACAAATTATTTATTTTGCAGAAATCAATTCTTTAACGACTAAAATTTAACGACTATATGTAATAAAGAGCATTCTCTAATTAACACACAAATCAATAATAAATATTCTGACTTAAATCTCTATCTTTATATGACAATTTTTGGATATATGATTACCAAACGCATGACAGATTCTATTTAATTAATTAAAGAACGACTCAATTGATTTAATCTAATTATAACGTGGTATTGGCAAATAATGCCGTCGCATTCTTGTTCGATGAGATTCGATACGAACTCGACGGCGTGTAGGTTGATCGCAACAGAAACGTAGGAATAATAACAACGCTAAAGAACTACGCGTCGCTATCTTTGGGCGCGAGTACGATTCTGAAAAACGCCGGCTGGGATATGCTCAATAACGCGGACATTACTTCTACGCAAAGAAACTTTATTTTCATGTACCGCTCAGCATGTTACTAGGATTTTGCGAGGATTACAAACGCGTGGTGATCAACTCGCGTCACGAATTGATCTTGATACGATCGCGCAACGATAACAATTCCCTAGTGGGAAATCCAACGTTGAATCCTGCTATCAACGTACTCAAGATACAATGGCGAATGCCTCACGTGCTGCTGAACGAGATCAACAAACTGTCGATGCTGCGCGCCTTGGAAAACAGACGATATCTGAGTATGAGTTTCCGTTCGTGGGATCTGTACGAGTATCCCCTGTTGCAAAACACGACCAAGCACTCGTGGGCCATCAAGACCGCGACTCAGTTCGAAAAACCGCGATACGTCATCTTTGCTCTGCAGACGAGCCAGAAGAACGTTATGACGAGAGAAATAACAACGTACGATCATTGCAAATTGACCAACGTGAAACTCTATCTAAACTCTGAATTCTATCCGTACGTCGACATGAATTTGGACTTTGGTAAACACAGATGGGCGATTCTATACAATATGTACGCGCGTTTTAGTAGAGTGTATTACGGATGCGAGCACGTCCAGCCGTGTCTCGATGTCCCGAATTTTCTATTATACTTTACGCTCCAATAGTGGTCATCGATTGCTCTCGACAAAACGAATCTGTCAAAAATGCCACCGTGGATGTCAGAATAGAATTCGATTGCATGGAGAATGTATCGCCGAATACCTCAGCGTACTGTCTCATCATACACGATCGCGTTATTCAGTACAACCCGTTGACCAACGTGGTGCGCAAAATTGTCTGAGCGTTCGCGGCAACGTCGGAAAAAAATTTTTTCTTTTTTTTTCCCGATACAATAAAGAGAGGAGGAAGAAGAGCAGGGTATACAAGAAAAGTGTCGCGAGACGTCTGCATATTTGCGCGTCATTCTTCTCGAGTAACGCCTCGAGGAGAGAGAAATCTCATGTCCGTACCAACGTTCGTGGACCTGCAAGGTTTCCTCATCGGAATGAAATTTGTCGTGAAGGAGGTGGCGATTGCTGCGAAAGGGGACCGTTCTGGCGCATTACATTTTTGAACGCTGGGGCGTGGAATCTCCTCATGAAATCAGACAAGTCATGCGCTACCTAGTTGATTAAAAATCACCATGGATTACGATGGGAAGATGGAAACGTGCCGTACAGAATGGTGAAACGTCTAATTACATCGGCCGTGTTTGGTATGGAATAGGATGATGACGACGAGACGCCGCCGACTCTCGTGTATGTCAAGGGATTCCAGAAACGAGAATGGCTGGTGGATCTGCTTGAAGATTTTGCAAGAAAAAACATGATCGTCGAGACTTTGGATGCAGACTACGAAGACATCGAATCTTTGAACACTCTTGATGCCGCTAATACTGTGCGATGCGGAAAACATACGAAGAATTGCGCGTTACAAAACGTATTTAAAATATTTAACTGGTGGTCGAAACACGAGAAAGATGTGTCATCTTTTTATAAAAATAAATAAATAAATTATACATATGTATACAATTGGTTAAGATTTGGTTGATCAGTTCTGAAGTTATAGAAATTTTAGTAAATTTGGCACAGACATACACACATACGGACAATTTTTAAAATAGCAATTTTTCGACGTTTTAGAACATTCTGAACACATTGGCAATGGCAACTAAAAAAAAAATTTTTTTACGAAAACAAAGCTTCCTCTATGAGGAAGCAAAATGACTTACATCTTTCTTCCTATGATTTATTTGATTTATTTCAGAAATATATTATAGATCAACAATCTAATGATCCATATATGTATACGAAATGTAGGTTTGCCATTTCATGTATATATGTATGTATACAGAAGAACAAATTAATTCATTGGATAAGAATGACATTATAGTTCATTTCGATGCTACTGGCTCTATTATTCGCAAGCCAAACGATATTAAGTGCAAACGTGTTCTATATTATGCACTGGTAGTAAATAAAAATGGTAGGGGAGACCCGGGCGAAACCGTCCAGAGGGTGAAACCGTCAAATCAAATATCTCGGAACCTGTATATTGTGCGAACTCGCTATTAACATTGTAAACGCGTCTTATGGTACCCATGTGACCAACGGAGTTTCGGCAGGTTACCTGCCGTGTTATGAATTTTACGAGGGCAAACGTGTTTTCGGAAGGTGAAAGTGAAATTTTCTGCGCGTGGAAATTTTGTAATATCTGCAATAATATTTGCTCTCCAAATCTCCAGGTACGTGATTATAAAGAGTAATGCATGCTGAACACGAATCCAGTGTAGTTTTTTCATTATCGTTCATGTCTAATATTTCGTGGGCGATCAAACCTGAAACTTGTGTTGAGGGCTAATTCGTCAGTAAGCACCCGGGGTGGACTTTTATAATATTGGCAAATTTTATAATTTTATTATATTTTTCAGTCCTTTCTACCCCTATTTCATATACTTTTCTTTAATATTTGGTTGATTAGTTCTTGAGTTATAGAATCCGTACACACACACAAAAACACAAAATAATGAAATTTTTTAACACTTTAATTAATAAATGTTTACATTTTTCTATTACCAAATAATTAATAAAATGTATCCTATCAGTTTTCATAATCGGAATTATGTATTTGTGGAGTGACGATTCCACCCTGCCATTTTTGAGATCTCAATTTTTCCACCGTTGTCGTTTTTGCTCTATACCGGTTAAACAAAGCGACGTAAAAAAAAATTTTCCATATAAATTTTGTAGCTAAAGGTTCACTCTTTACAATCGCATACCACATTTAACTAAAATTATTTATTTTGTTGTTAAAAATCGGCACCGAAAAAAAACTGACGGTCTCGCCCGGGTCTCCCCTACTATACTTCCAGTTGCTGAAATGATTACTGCAGTACATGACACTAATGCAATAGGTATATTTTTAAAAACATTCTGTTATTTTTTAAAAACTAAACGTTTTACTTGGCCACTATTCTCAGGTATTGTTGTCGACTGGAGTTGGGCATTAATAAATGCAATAATGAACGAATGGAATGGAACAACAGTATAAGATTACTTAGAAGAAGTTTACGTTACCCTTAATAAAAAAGAAAAATTACGTTCAAATTTAATTGTTGTACATAGCTGTTGCGCACACTTTCAAAAACGCATTTCGTCTAGTATTCATAAGAAATTTTCAAAATATGTACAAAATAAAAGTCTTATATTAGAGTGTATGGGTATATTGATACATTGTAATACTTTGGATGATTTAGATTATTGTTACGAAAAATTTATGATTATATTATTGACATCTTCTTCGAAAGAGGCTCACAACAGTATTACTGACATCAATAGACTTCATACTTTGAAACATTTTGAGAATAAGATGCACGATGTGAACTCAGATTTCGAAAGTAACGCAGACTTCTTGGATGAAAATTATAAACTTAAAGGTCGAATTTTCATCGATTCTCCATTTTTTAAAAGATACATGTCAAAACTATGTGAACTAAAAAATAATGTTGAAAATAATAGTATAAAAGATAATAAATATTATGCTCCATAAATTGCAGATTATATTACAACTAGATCATTATATGCCTTTTGCTCCAATGTGGTCAGCGTTACTATTGAAACTGATTACACCTGATACAATTCGATTGAGTAATGCAAACATTGAAGGTTTTTTTAATATTGTTAAGAAAATGTGTTAAATGATGAAACAAACTTAAAAGTTGGACGGTTTGTAAAAAGAATGAAAGATTATACTGAACAAATATGCGCTGAATTAAAATTAAACATACCTATAAAACGCAGAAAACGTAACATTAAACATCGTAATGTGCAGGACATAAATGATACATTAATAGAAGAAACGTGGCAAAAAAAACAAAAATCTTTGTACAGTCATTTTGAAGGTCGCGTATTAGGACGTATAGCTAAAAAATATAAGTTTCATACAAGTACGCCTATATCAAATAAAAGTTCAAATATGAAAGATTTGTCAGAAAGCGAAAATTCAACTCATGCAAATGCGCTTGAAAATGGGTTATTTTTGGATGTAGAATATGGAATCACCAGATCCTACATTCACAATTGGACAATATGGATCAATAAAAAGTGCGCCAGTAATAGGATTTGATACATATCTTATTGCAGAAGAATTTTGTACTTTGAAAAACACAAAATGGGTTGACGGTAAAATTATTGATTGTTTCATAATCACATTATTAAATAGCATATCTGCTAATTTTATATATGTTCCTACCAACCATTCACACTATATGATAGGTGATTCCTACAAAAAGTCTAAGAGTGCACATTGGCGTATGTTTAATATAACAAACCCTATTAGCGGTATAATGTTAATACCTTATTTGTATACATCGCATTGGTGTCTTTTAGTAATTGATTTAAACAAAAATACTATTCTGCACTTAGATCCAAAATTCGCTGAAAGTTCCGATAAGAAACGAGCGATTACAGCATTTAAAGATTATATAAAGGAAACCTCTTTGATAGATATAGATGATAAAAATATACAGGGTGTGAGAAAAGTCTGGAAACTGTCAAATATCTCAAAAACAAGACATTTTAGGAAAAATGTTTCATACAGAAGTTGTAGGGTTTAAAAAGATCTGTTTACTGACTTCATCAGTTTGATCTTAGGTGGCGTCGTTTAGGTCAAGTCAGTCACTTTAAATTTTTTAAATTGGACCCCCTATTTTTTATTGCATATTTTTGTAGCCCTTGTCGCGAAGTTTTCAAAACACTATAACAAAACTCTTTCGTTAAAGATGTCCCGAGATATTTCAAATTTTGTCATTAAACTTTTAATATAAAATATGAAATATCTCGTAAAGTATTCACTTTTTGTTGACTTTATCTTAATACTTTTATGCGTGGAATAATGAAAAGAATCGATTGTTGTAAAAAAACAGAAAAAATTATGTTAAAAAATTTGATTGCATTTTGTAGACGCATTTAATTTTACAAAATTGCAAATGTAAAAATTAATATTATTGTTCGATTTCTTTCATTATTCTACGTATAAAAGTATTATGGTAAAGTCATCGAAAAGTGAATACTTTACGAGATATTTCATATTTTGTATTAAAAATTTAATGACAAAATTTGAAATATCTCACGAAATTTTTAACGAAAGAGTTTTGTTATAGTGTTTTGAAAACTTCTCGACAAGGGCTACAAGAATATGCAATAAAAAATAGGGGGTCCGATTTAAAAAATTTAAAGTGACCCTGACTTGACCTTGCAGCCGCCCACTTCGGGACGGCGGCAAGTCGCGGCCGAGCACGGTACGAGACCAACCGAGGGAATCACCACGAGGAATATAGGAGTACCACAGGGGCACATCTTTGATCCTGGTGGACAAGCGGCTCCTGCCGCCCACTTCGGGGTGGCCGCGAGGAGCGCCACAGGGATATCTCATGGATCCCGGTCGACGAGAGGCCCTTCCGGGCAGGCGATAGCTTGTAAGTTAGGCGTACGCGAAGCCCATAGACGGCGATTATTATTGTTCGTCTCCTTTTGTCAATACGACCACGCGTTTTGTCTCAAAGTGATTTTGATTTCGCGTTACGATGACAGGCACACAAGTAGTATGTAAGATAAATATAGTTATAAGCCCATAAGGCACGGCCAGTTGGCAGTTTTGTTACTTTACATTAAAGGTAATTCATAATTCGGTTTATTTTACACAGTTCACTGTTAACTTCTCGTTTGGCTCACGCTAACAATGAAAGTGCGTTTGATTTCACGTTAACTTTACGCGTGCGAGAATCGAGCGAAAAGTCGCGTAAATAGGCACGAACCACACACAATCTCCAGTATAAAGTCACGCGAAGTCAACGACTGAGTCCCGGTACCCACTCCAGATCAAGCGGCGTCAGCGTGCGACAACGCGTTCGCGAGATAACGACGCAGGCGTTTTCTCCGAGAACAGACAGTTGAAACGCGTTATTTTAGACCTAGTACACACACCTAGTGGGTCGGCGACAATGTCCGGTGACGCGTTCTAAAATCAGAATTGATATCGGAAATTCGATAGCGGAGACGCGTTGCGAGGGACCTGGTACACGTCCAAATCGGGTCGGCGTCGAAGTCCGACAACGCGTTCGCTAAGTAGCTACCTAGATGTTTTCTCCGAGAACTAATGCTTGTAGGGTGTTCGTTGAGACCTGGTACACGTGCCTAGTAGGTCGGCGACAATGTCCGGTGACGCGTTCTAAAATTGGAACTGGTACCGGAAATTCGATAGGAGAGACGCGTTGCGAGGGACCTGGTACACGTCCCAGTCGGGTCGGCGTCAACGTACGATAGCGCGTTCGCTAAGTAGCTACGTAGGGGTCATCTCTGAGAACTGACTGCGGGGACGTCCTCTCGAGGACCTGGGACACGGGCCTAGGGGGTCGGCGTCAAAGTCGGAGGGCTGGAAATGGACCCAGCCAGTTTCCGCCTGGAAGTCGGGTGCCAGAGTGTCGAGGGGCATCCCAAAGAGGATGCGCATAGGTCGGCGTCAACATCGGAGCACCAAAACCATCCACGGGCATCTCCGAGAAAGTCGACTGCCAACGGACTAAAGAGCATCCCCGAGAGAGTGCGCACAGGTCGGCGTCAACCTCCGGCCAAAACTCCAAAAAACGAAAACCTGGTGCAGCGGTGCCGTCTGGGGAGGTCCCACACAGTGTACCTGCAGCGGAAATTTCCATGTCGGGGCCCCACGATAGGAGTTACGGGGCACACACGCGTCAACCACGCGAAAACAGCGTGTCGGCATGTGCGAAAACATGCAAAAACGGATGACGTCAGCGTGGCGTGATCGCGAAATTGAGAATAACAACCCAAGAGTGGGGATAGCCCGAGTGGTAGGGAGCCACAGCGAGCAACGTTGCTCTTGGCAGTCTATCGGATACAGTCGTAGCGTGCGGACGTTCTACGCACTGTATATAACAACCGGTAACTCCCGCGTGATTGCGCGTTAAATTTCTCGTTCTACAATAGCGAGCGGCAAATAGCTACCATCTGTAAACGACACATTGCGTGCGTGAAGTGAAACATTGTAACAAATACAAGAGTTAACGATTTATAATAAATAATTCGTCTTTAGTGAAAGTCGTGTCTCAAGATTAATTTAACATACTTACCTTCTACTCACCTTGTCCCACGGCGGTGATACAACGTTGTCCATTGACTCCTTGGTGAAGCGAGACTCCGGGGAAGTTCATCTTCGGCGACGATCCATCCTGGGCAGGAACCTGAAACAGAAGAAAATAAATTAGTATAGTTAATAATCGAGGCCAGCGGATATCCGATACGGAGAGCGCAGCGACGGTGATGGTCCACGGGGCATCCACCTACAACACGAAGCGAATATTTAATAAACGTTAATAATTAATACATGCGAGCGGTAACTTGGTATGCGGTGACGCGAGGATCCAGGGGACCCGGCATCAGTGAGCAGCTACCTGGTATGCGGTGAAGCTAGAATCCGGGGAAGCGGCAGCGACGGTGATGATCCATCGGGGATACACACCTGCAACTGAGGGGAGAAATTACCCTAACTTACATTAGAGATTATATCTCGAGCACACCTTCTCGGTAGTTATAGGTCAAACCGAGTGGCGACCGTGATTTTGGAAGTGATAACGCGACTCCCACACTCTCAGACGGCCACGTCCGGCTACAACCTAAACGACGCCACCTAAGATCAAACTGATAAAGTCAGTAAACAGATCTTTTTAAACCCTACAACTTCTGTCTGAAACATTTTTCCTAAAATGTCTTGTTTTCGAGATATTTGACCGTTTCCAGACTTTTCTCACACCCTGTATGTCATAAACCATGGCGCGAAATAATATGCAATAATAGGCCTTTTCAGAAGGATTCAATTAATTGTGGAATATATGTAATGTATTATATGTACTGTATGATTCGCGACACACCATTCGATGAAAACTTTAACCCTGCACAATATCGAATTAAAATTGCCGAAACTTTATTAACGTCATCCAGATGTATGAAAGAAGTTTGTCAATACTGTTTTAGCGATCGCAAAATACCATTAGTGATGTGTAATACTTGTCGACGTTGGGTACATCAACTTTGTCTGAAAAAGAAGTTTAATGACATGACAAACTGGCAAGATGCAAATGCCAAGTATAGATGCTTATTGTGTAACAAAGGTTTTCGTACTTGGATGCAATATGTAAAATAAAGCTTATGTAACCCCATGAAAATTTACTTTTCGTATCCCTCCTCAATGTATCAATATACAGTACAAAATTATCTTTTAAAAAAGGTAAAAAAACGCGCCAAATACACACGCAGTGTGCGTTGTTTCCTTGATGATAATTTCAATCTAGTATGCCATACAAATTTATGCTATACAAATGTATATATTAATTTATACAAAATCTGCATCTATATTTGACAATATGTTGCTGAATATACTTTATTTATTACCAACTTTTGGTCAAAATAATTATATTTACTATAGAGAAAAAGTAATGTCTTATTAAAAACATTTTAAAGTTATTGCAATGTGTGATACACGAGGTACTTACTATAACGCAACGCAAGTACTCGATGAAAATTTTTTATTGTGTAGACAGGTGTAGCAGCAAGGCAGACAAAATGCCTGCGATTAGGTGCCTGCCATTGCTTATCCTCCTTCAAGCTAAGTTCCTCAAATCTGGATCCAGCACCGTTGAACATGGATAGACGTGAATTTATTATCGCCCGTTTTCTTCTCCGACATAATCGAGATTAGCGTCGATTTGACCAGATGCAGAATGCGTACTGCTCGTAACTTGTATTCGTGAATACGAATTTCTCGAAACTCTTCTCTAACGGTAGAAAACCTTGAAAGTCGCGGTCTTCTGGCAGTGGTACTGCAACATCTATTGCATATAGCATTATATTATAAATATATCAAATTTTATTTTCTTAATTTGCGATATTTTAATACAGATCTCATGTATTCACAAACGCGAGACACTATACCGTGTCTCTTGATATAATTTATAGATTACAAATTTATGAATATGCATAAATTATATATTAAATTTTATTAAATTAAATATGCAAATAAATAATTTTACAAATAACTACATAATAATCTTAAATGCAATGCAGTAACTTACATTTATCATATTAAAATCCACCACATTTACAAGGCATTCAAAAGCACGCAAAGACTGGACCAGATGTGTAATCTAGATGTAAAGCAACTTCATCCAAAACCGTAAGTTTTATGATGATCCAATCGAGGCACAATTTTACTATAGAGAAAAAATGTCTCATTAAAAACGTAAATGTTTTAAAATTATTGCAATGATATACGAAGTACTTACTAGAAGGCAACGCGAAGTACTCAATGATGGCGACGATACGGAAGCGTACAACGACGCGAGTGATAATGCGCACTAAGTTGCACGGATGTCGATGGCACGGAAACAGACGTGCACTACGTCGCGCGTGATAAGGCGTCACGCGGATAGCGACGGCAGGAAAGCGCACAACGACGCGCGTGATATCACGTGATACAAAGGCCCAGCGCCGGCGTCGCGCGGATGGCAAGTTGGCAACGCCACGGAAGCGCGGACGCGGACTACGACTACGTTTACACGGCGGCTTATAAGCCGAAGTTATAACTGCCGTATACTATCCGATCCAAAACGTTTCTGTTGCATATGAGATACAACCATATTACAGTCCCGCCATCTATTTGAAGCTCGCGCTGGCGACTCTCGTTCGGGCTCGCGCATCGATAGATCGATCCCCCCGGTTTCCGGTCGCTCGCTCTCTGACGATTCTTCGAGCCGGTCGCTAGACGCCAGTTCCCCGCTTGTATATTGTAGTCAAAAAATAAATATACTCTTGTGTGTTATACTCTTCGGCTCTTGCTACTAATCTCCTATCTCTAACCCGAAAACACAACATTTGGTGTCAGAAGTGGGATCAAGAAGAAGGAGAACGGAAGGTCCGTTCCTGCTGGATGTGAGGTTATATTCGCCCCGACTGCATAGTCACCGTGCAATTAATAAGTAAAATGGCGGAAAACGTATCTCCTGAACTCATGCAAGCACTATGACTCAGATGCTTGTTAGTGCACTCAAGACATCCGTCGGTCATGCTTCTGCAGAATTCCAGGGACCACAGGACGGCGCCGGGGCTGGCGTATCGATGCAACCAAAACCGCCTACGTTTTCCATGTCCGAATATCGCTCGTCGGAAGAGACTTCGGTTGCAGACTATCTCAAGCGCTTCGAGTGGGCATTAAAGTTGAGTAAAATTTCCGAAGCACAATATGCGAATTATGCTCGAGTGCACATGGGTGCGGAACTAAATAACGCCCTGAAGTTCTTGGTAAGCCCTCGTGACCCTGAAGATCTTCAATTCACGGAGATACGTACAACCTTAGTAGATCATTTTGATCAAACTAAAAATAAATACGTTGAAAGCATTAAATTCAGACAAATCGTACAGCAAAAAGGCGAATCTGTCGCAAATTTTTCACTTCGTTTAAAACAAGGCGCTGCTCATTGTGAATACGATACATTTCTGGACAGAATGTTGATCGAGCAACTTCTCCACTAACTAGAATCACGGGATATGTGCGATGAGATCATTGCCAAGAAACCGACAACATTCAATGCTGCATACGAGATCGCGCATTCACTCGAGGCAACCCGAAACACGGCAAATGAGGTTAGAACGTCCAAACCAGTGACAGCTCCTGAGACTACAAACAAGTTAGGTTATGAAACGCCGAAAACGAGGAAAGGCGGACAGCTTCGACATCAAGCTTCACCACAAGGTAGCGGACAACAGCTTCAAGGTTCGTGTAACAGCTGCGGAGGTCAACATCTACGAAGTCTATGTCGATTCCGTGAAGCAAAATGCTACAAGTGTGACAAAACCGGTCACATAGCTAAAGTATGCAGAACAAAGAAATCTACGCCGCAGGACTCCCCCACTAATCAGGTTCAATCAGAAGTGCTTCCAGCTGCTCAAATTGATTCAATACAACCATTGAGCCAAATTCATGAAGTTGCTTCGCCAGGTAAGCAAATTATCAATGTCAAGATCGATGGCCGCAACCTTGAAATGGAACTAGACACCGGAGCACCGTGCGGTATAATTGGAGTGTCAAAACTACGTTAGATTAAACCTCACTTTTCTTTACAGAAAACTAACAGACAATTTTCGAGTTACACAGGACATCATATTGACTGCCTTGGTCGTATCCCAGTGAACGCAACCATCGGATCTACTACACGAAGACTCAACCTCTACGTCGTGTCAGGGGACACAGACACCCTCTTAGGACGGGAATGGATTTCGCATTTTACCCACGAAATAAATTTAAATCGTCTCTTCTCTACTAATCGGATAAATTCGCTTACTTCTGAATCACAGATAACTCCAGAACAGAATGCACGTCTCAATCAATTACTGGCAAGCTTCGCAGACATCTTCAGCGATGTTCCTGGTGAGCTGACTGGTCCGCCGGCTACGGTGCATTTAAAACCCGGCACATATCCAATCTTCGCCAAAGCTCGTGATGTTCCATTGGCACTACGGGACCAATACGCTAAGGAAATTAATGCAAAGATTGCATCGGGAGTCTACGAAAAGGTTGAGTATTCAGAGTGGGCTTCACCTACCCATATCGTCGTGAAAAAGAATGGAAAATTACGTATCACTGGGAATTACAAACCGACAGTTAACCCGAGAATGATCGTCGACGAACATCCGATACCAAAGATTGAACATATTTTTAATAAGATGAAAAGAGCTACGTTTTTTTGCCACCTCGATGTTACGGATGCATACACGCATCTCCCTGTTAATGAAAAGTTTCGTCATGTTCTTACACTAAATACTCCAACGCACGGACTGATTCGACCAAAGAGAGCGGTTTACGGAGCAGCTAACATTCCGGCAATCTGGCAGCGACGCATGGAAACCATTCTTGAAGGCCTCCCGGGTGTCACCAATTTCTTCGACGATATCATAATTCCCGCTGATGGATTCGATAACTTATTATCAGTACTCTCGGCTACGCTGGAGCGATTGAGAACTCATGGCATACGACTTAATCGAGCAAAGTGCGTCTTCGCTACTCCGACCCTGGAATGCTTGGGACACAAGATAGATCGTCATGGTTTGCACAAGTCGGACAAACACATCACAGCCATTCGTGATGCACCTCAGCCTACAACTCCGGAACAATTGCAGTTGTTTCTGGGGAAAGCGACGTACTACAGTGCGTATATTCCCAACCTCTCCGATAGAACTCGACCATTGCGAAACATGCTACTTACTGATCCTTTTAAATGGACACCGGATGCAGAAAAGGTATATCAAGACATCAAAGAGGCCCTAATTTCACCCCAAGTATTAATGCAGTACGATCCATCTCTTCCGTTGATCCTGGCCACGGATGGGAGCAAAACGGGTTCAGGAGCAGTCCTCTCACACCGACTTGAAAACGGACAGGAACGTCCGATTGCATACGCCAGCTGTACCATGTCCGCCACTGAGCAACGATATCCACAGATCGACAAAGAAGCTCTCGCCATTGTTTGGGCAGTAAAAAAATTTTTCCATTACCTATACGCTCGTAAATTCATTCTCATTACAGACCACAAGCCGCTGACACAGATTTTACACCCCGAGAAGTCCCTTCCAACACTTTGTATCAGCCGAATGGCGAACTACGCAGATTACCTAGCACACTTCAACTTCGACGTCGTCTTTAAACCTACAGACCAGAACACAAATGCCGACTACTGTTCCCGGATACCAAATCCATCAACACGAAACGAAGTCAACAAACTGTCTCTTCACGGGGGAAGAAATGTTAGCGAAGAAGATGGAATTGATCGATTTGCTCTACACCAAATTCAACAGTTGCCAGTTCGCGCTGAACACATAGCGCGCGAGACACGCAAGGACCCTCATCTTGGCAAAATAGTACAGGAGTTGGAAGCAGGTCGCAATCTCGCACGTATTGGCTACAAGGCCCCGGAAGCGTGTTACACACTCGCCGCCAACTGCTTGCTCTTTGAGCATAGAGTAGTTATACCTTCAACGCTGAGACAGCCAATCCTGGATGACCTACACACAGCTCACATCGGTATTGTAAAAATGAAGGGTTTAGCGCGATCCTTCATCTATTGGCCAGGTATAGACTCGGACATCGAACGGTCTGCTAAATCATGTGTGGAATGCGCACGCCATGCACATGCTCCGCCAAAGTTCAGCGACCACCACTGGGAGTATCCGAAGGGGCCGTGGGAACGAGTTCACATCGATTACGCAGGGCCAGTGGCAGGTGCAATGCTGCTAGTCATCGTCGATGCTAACAGTAAGTGGCTTGAAGTTAAAGTCACCAATTCGTCTACAACAGAGGCTACAATTAAAATTCTGGATGAATTATTCGCTGCATACGGTGTGCCAACAACCATCGTCTCGGACAACGGCACCCAGTTCACTGCTGCCGAGTTTAAGACCTTCCTACAAAGAAGCGGAGTGACATTCCACAAGCTTTCAGCACCATACCATCCAGCTACAAATGGCCAGGCAGAACGATACGTCCAAACGGTGAAAGACGCTTTGAAAGCGATGTCTACAACGAGAAATTCACTACAAACAAATTTGAATGAACAATATATTAAATTTCTTAATCGACGAGACCGTTAAGATATAAATTAATACAAAGGAAATAGCCATACGGTCCAAGCTTGGATCTTAGGCAGCTCAATATAATTATTTTCTATATGTATTAATACGCGTATTTTCCAACATATTAAACTGCGCGCCGATTATTTGTCGGACTTAAAACACAGCTATTGTTGGAACATTAGAAATTCCCTCTCCCTTCCCTAATTAAATCGATATCGATTTAATATTAAAATCACTGTAAAAACTTATTGCGAAAAATATTACCCCAGCCAGGGTTCGAACCTGGAATCTCCCGCATTCCGTTCGGGCGTCTTACCAATTCGACTACCGGGGCATGTGGTAATATTTATCGCAATAATCGGATAACAATAATTTGAACGTCTTTCTCAGGCGACGTGAATAAACAATAGTAGGTATACTAGGGGGATTCGAACCCAACCTAGGGCGAGGGGGGTAGAGGGGCAGGGGGGTTCCGCGACGCGGGGTACTCCATACCCGGTGGGCGAGGGGTCCGCGGGGGCAAGGGAGGGGGCCAAATGTTGGCGAGGGGGGGTAGAGGGAAAGGGGGGTTCCGCGGCGCGAAGTACTCCATGCCCGGTGGGCGAGGGGGTCCGCGGGGGCAAGGGAGGGGAAACGATGAGCGAGGGGTCCGCGGGAAAAGGGAGGGAAAACGATGGGCGAGGGGTCCGCGGGAGAGGGAAACCGCGTTTACTGACATCGCGGCGGCCCGCGGGAAAGGGGGACCCGCGCTATGGGCCGCGATGGATGCGGTGAGGGGGGTCCGGACTGCAACCCGCGTGACGTCACATCATATATCGTTTCCGCGTGCGCGCCTGCATGAATGGGCAACCCGTCATACTGACCTGTATGTCTCTACAACAAGCGGTACGTATGATGTATGTACGTATGTATGTACGTATGTATGCATGTATGTATGTACGTACGTATGTACGTACGTATCGCGGCGGCCCGCGGGAGAGGGGGAACCGCGCTACATACATACCATACATACATACATACCATACATACATACATACCATACATACATACATACCATATATACATACATACATACATATCATACATACATACATACCATACATACATACATACCATACATACATACATACGTACCATACATACATACATACATACCATACATACATACATACATACATACCATACATACATACATACATACATACATACATACATACATACCATACATACATACATACCATACATACATACCATACAATTATCTTCAAAATATTAAATTAAATAATTTTAAAAACAAAAATACTGATGGAGTGAGCGCTAAGAGATATGCGAACGCAAAGAGAATACACACCTCTGAAAGCGAAAAAGAAGATTAGGTGAGTATGAGAGAACGCGAAGAGGTAAGTGGGAAGAGAGAGAGAACGTGATATGCAAGCGCGCGGTGATGTCACGCTGATCTGCAGCCGTCGCGAGCGGGGCGAGAGCGAGAAGACGCACGCGAGTGATAATTACGCGGACCCTCCTCACCGCGGGCCACCGCGTCCTCATCCTCGCGGCCCATCTTTTACATACATACATACCATACATGTATGTAAAAGATGGGCCGCGAGGATGAGGACGCGGTGGCCCGCGGTGAGGAGGGTCCGCGTAATTATCACTCGCGTGCGTCTTCTCGCTCTCGCCCCGCTCGCGACGGCTGCAGATCAGCGTGACATCACCGCGCGCTTGCATATCACGTTCTCTCTCTCTTCCCACTTACCTCTTCGCGTTCTCTCATACTCACCTAATCTTCTTTTTCGCTTTCAGAGGTGTGTATTCTCTTTGCGTTCGCATATCTCTTAGCGCTCTCTCCATCAGTATTTTTGTTTTTAAAATTATTTAATTTAATATTTTGAAGATAATTTAATACTCCAGAAGAAATGAAATTATTTTAAACCGACTTTAGTACTTTAGATAATGCAATATTTTTTTAAATATTTTAATAAATATTTATTTTATAACAACTAATCTTATAAAATAGATAGCGCAATTTAAGGAATTGGAATAGGGTGAGGCTGAAGAATAATAAATTTAAACTTTTTTATAATCATATTATACATTTATTAAGTTTTTTAAAATTTATAACACTTAAATATAAAAAGATGATGATGCAGCGCAATTTGGAATTGGAATAGGGAGAGGTGGAAAAATAATAAATTTACTTTTTACTATAATATATACATTTAATTTTTGAAAAAAAGTTATACAAGAAATAAACGATGAACCTCCTCCTCCGCCACGTCCAAGAGGACTCGTCGCTGATCTGTAGAAAAGTAAATAATTAAATCTAAAAACCCAAAATTGCGCAAAAACGGATCCTCAATTTTAAAACTATAAAATAAGGTACTTACCAAATTATGATTTCTCACGAAGGACTTCCTCCACGACCCTACGACCAGTGGCGAGGTCCACCGTCACTTGTAGCTTGAACTCATCATATAGGGGTGGGGGCGTCCGAGGCTCAACCTCTACATACCGCGGAGACCGCGGAGATGAATTTGGAGAAGGTGATCGCGGAGACGGTCCGGCAGCGGTACGCGCGGCGGCACGCGCGGCGCGCAGCCAGTATGCGCGCATGCACACGTCGCACGTAGCCGGTGCGAACAATTTTCGACAGCTGATGCACCGCCTAATGCACCGCATCTTAATAGTACGACAGCTTCAGACAAACTGAACCAGTGAAAGAAAAATTTAAGGGGAAGGTGTAACCGAGCCATGATAAAAATTCGGAGAAAAAATAGCTTGATGAGTCCTTATTATGCAGGACACTAGCCAACGATCAGCACTTTGCGAAATCTGACCCAGCACCTTCATATGAGATATATTATATGGGTAATGGTTCCACACATACATACATACATACATACACACGTAAAGAAAATGTAATTGCATCTTCACATAGGACACATCTAATAACTATGTGGAAAGAGGGAAAAGAAAATAAAACATTTTAACGTTTATATAATTTATTTCTAAAAAGATTTCAACTTCTTTTGGCGTTGCAACCACCAGTTAAATATTTTAAATACATTTTGTAATGCGCAATTCTTAACATGTTTTCCACATCGCACAGTATTAGTAACATCTAGATTATTTAAGGATTCGATATCTTCGTAATCTGCATCCAAAGTCTCCATGATTAGGTTTTCTCTCACATCATTCTCAAGCATATCCACCAGCCATTCTCGTTTCTGGCATCCCTTGACGTACACGAGAGTTGACGTCTCGTCATCCTTTTCTGTACCAAGCACTGCCGATGTAATTAGACGTTTCGCCGTGCTGTATGGGACCATCCCGTCTTCCCATCGTAATCTATGGTGATTAGCAATCAACCATGAAGCACATGATTTGTCGGATTTTGTAAGGAGATTCCATGGCATGGGGCATGTAAAAATGTAATGCGCCAGAACGGTTCCGTTTTTCAACACCGCCACCTCTTTTACGACAAATTTCATTCCGACGATAAATCCTTGCAGATCGACAAACGTTGGCACGATCATGATGCAGCGAAGTAACAATCTATACTATAGTTTATCGCGATACATCTGTCTCTCTTATATCGAAATATTTGCAAATAGTGCAATTTACATGATTTTGCGCACTACGTTAGACAGAGGGCAATATTCGATTACGCGATCATGCAAGATGAGGCAATAAACGGTAATATTTGCAGGTACATTCTCTTTGCAGTCAAATTCTATTTGCACATCCACGGTGGTGCTCTTGACAGATTCGTTTTGTCGCGAGCAATCGATGACAACAAAAGGTCCATTTGCCAGGAATGTGGCCACGGTGCACAACGTTTCGTAGCAGTCGTATCCGTAATAAGCTTTACGAAAACGTGCATACATATCAAAAAGAACGGCGTATCGTTTTTTACCAAAATCTAGATTCAAGTCATCGTACGGATAAAATTCAGAGTTTAGATAAAGCTTGATATTGGTCAAGTTACAGTCATCGAATATGCTAACATCTCGAGACATAATATTTTTGCGACCGGCCTGCAGCGCAAAGATAACATCGCGGCTTCTCTAACTGAGTCGTAGTCTTGACAGCCCACGAATGCTTGGTCGTGCTCTGCAACAGGGGGTACTCGTACAGATCCCACGAGCGAAAACTGACACTAAGATATCGCCCGCTTTCCAAAGCCCGTAACAGGGACAATTTATTAACCTCGTTTAATGTAACATGAGGCATTCGCCACTGTACTTTAAACAATTCAATTTCCGGCTCCGTCACAGGATTTCCCACAATGCAATTGTTGTCGCTACGCGCTCGTATCAAAATTAATTCATGACGGGCGTTAACAACCACGCGTTTGTAATCTTCACAAAAGCCCAGCAACATCTTGAGCGGTACGCAAAAGTTGAAATATCCTTCCGGTATGCTCGATCCAACGTCCCATCCAGCATTTCGCATGATTATAGCACTGTCATACGTTAGCGATACATAATTCTTGATAGTACTGGTTATTCCAACGTTTCTATTGCGATCAATCTCCACACCGTTAAGCTCATATCGAATTTCGTCAAACATGAACGCCACGCAATTATTTGCAAGCGTTGCCACAGACTCGTCATTTCTTTTCTTTATCTTCAATATTCCTTCGACGTAGAGAAAGCTTTCACACGGCAACGTGTATAAATCTTGCTGTTGTATGGGTATTCTTATCTCATCGCTATGCCCAAACGTCGTGTTGTAACCGAACGGTACGTAATCGGGCTACGGGACATACTATTTTGTCCTATAAGTCATCGGTCGCCACTCGGTTTATCCTAATTCCACCGAGAAGGTAAGTATCTATGATATCATGGTTAACCAATTTGTTTAAACAATCTCCTTTTCAGCTTCCCGTCACGGATGCCGGATCTCCAGCGCCTACTCTCGGATCACCGATACTAATCACCTGCCTAAGCCAACGTGGGATCAAGATGGCTGACCACCGCTTTATCGGGTAAGTTACAGTACCAATGGTTAATCAACCTAATTAACTCCTTTTATTTTCAGGTTCTCGCTGCGGGTGCCTCATCTGCATCGCCGTCCCATGGATCATCGCTGCTGCGCGTCGCTCAGGATCATCGCGTTCACAAGATGGCCGACCACCGCTCTCACCAGGTAAGTATGAGTAACGTGGTTGATCAAATTAATTAATACTGATTATTTTTAGGTTTCCGCCACGGATGCCACATCCGCTGGTCCCTCCGTTGATGCACCGATAGTAATCCTCGACCCGGATCGCCGCTTCTCCAAGATGGCTGCCCTCCGTTTAATCAGGTAAGTGTAAGGTAAGTAATTGCGACTTCGTCGTAATTTTCACAAATGATTATTCCATTTATTCATAATGCTTGTTTTACACAGATGGTTGTTCACATTTATTTATTCCGCGCAAGATGGCGGTCGCACGTCTCGCTAAGTGCGTAATTTCCGTTTCGGCACTATAATACCGTTCGCCTTTCGTATCGGCGACTTTTAACGCGTTATGCGGGCGTTCCCGTTTGTTTCGGACGCTGGGGTAATCTAATTTCGTAAGCCGGATCACTGTCGCGATAATTACTACGACACGTCGGGACATACGCGCGAGACCGGTGTTACCTCTACGAGCGCCCACGAGAGACTGCCTCGAGTATTCCTCTGCGCTGTGGCTCCCCACTTTCGATATTCTATCCCTACTACGGTATCACGGCCGCTTTCTCTTTCGGTACTTTTCCACGCTACGCAGTTACAATAGGTGTTTACCGCTTGTGGTCACGCCAGATGTTCGTGACGGAAATTTTCACTTGTTATGCTATAAGTGCGACGCACTTTCTCGATGCCCGGGTAGTGGTTTTCCACCCCCCGGGATTTTGGACCTTTTACATCGCTGACCCGCGTGTCCGGCCCCTCTTACATCCCTATAGAGGCATCCGGACTGACTTCCTAAAAAATACGCCCCGTTCGATTTTGTGTCGCCCGACGTTGACGGCGACCCCCGGTGCTCACTTCTAGGATCCCTACTAACTACATTCCGGACTTAGTTTTCGCATCCGGTGTCCGGGTATCGAATTCGCGGACCGTCCCCGTAACTTCCGTCTGAGTGGTCAGATCTTCACGGCGACCTCCGGTGCTCGCTCCTACGATCCCTAAGAACTACCATCCGGACTTGGATTTCGCATCCGGTGTCCGGGTATCGAATTCGCGGACCGTCCCCGTAACTTCCGTCTGAGTGGTCAGATCTTAACGGCGACCTCCGGTGCTCGCTTCTACGATCCCTAAGAACTACCATCCGGACTTGGATTTCGCATCCGGTGTCCGGGTATCGAATTCGCGGACCGTCCCCGTAACTTCCGTCTGAGTGGTCAGATCTTAACGGCGACCTCCGGTGCTCGCTCCTACGATCCCTAAAAACTACCATCCGGACTTGGTTTTCGCATCCGGTGTCCGGGTATCGAATTCACGGACCGTCCCCGTAACTTCTGTCTGAGTAGTCAGATCTCGACGGCGACTTGTTCCATCGGTGTGCCGTGTCTCGCTCTCGGGGCACCGTGGGTTCTTTCCCGTGGATGACGCATGTTACGCTATCTCTTTACCCAGCGCTCGGATCGCGGCGGTCTTTGCGCGTGCCCCCATTTTACGGCTCTATGGTTTGGCACCGGTGGTTATTTAGTTGCGTGGCCCGCGCGGTTTGACACTTCGCGTCCACGCCCTCGAATGTCGTCACTGGGTTTGATTAGGGTCACGTTTTTTCGCTAATTCGGGTCCGAACGTTCCCGGTCTGGTGTCTAAGTGTGGCACGACGCCTCATGTTCTACGCGCCGCATTGCGATCCCCGCGCGACCAAATAAACAATACTCACGGCCGTGCCGGGCACTAACGTGCCAAAATAACGCAACATAAATTATTTTAACTCGGCCAAAAAGGAAAATAAATGGAACTAAAGCGAAAAATAAAAGAAAACGGTGATCCCTAATAACTAAATGAGCCGCTGCTCAGCGACCGCTGTCGCATGACTAAATATAACTTATAGCTATAGCGCCGGACGGTTCGAAATAATAAGAAAATAAAAATACTGTGAACAAGAAACTAAATCAAACCTCTATTTACACATGGGCCTCTAGCTCCCTTGTGCGTCCGTCCTCGGAGCGCTCGCGTTTTACCTATTCTATGGCGGGGACATTTTCCCCGTCCCACGAGGATTCTTCTCCGGAGGATGGGCTCAGGAATTCCTCCGAGGTCTCCTCCCGCTCGTCGGTCGTCGTGGGTCGCGCCATCGCCACCATCGTCACCGTTTCCTGCACGGTAACGACGGACCGCTGGATCTGGAAGGCGATCCCCCATGCCTCCGCCGCCCTTCGGACTCCTTCCACCTCTGCCGGGTTGCTCCGGTACTCGGCATCCGTCGTCCTCCGCTCGGCCCATTCCATCGGGGCGCCACTACCAGCCCCTGAGACTACGCTCCACCCGCTATGCTCCGCGGCTGTTCGCGGTACCGCGGTCGGTTGTCGGCTTGCCCTCTGCAGCTCCTCTGCTGAGAGTCGCCGCAGGACCACGTGGGGCTGGCCCAACAGCTGCGCACGCACCGTCTTAGCGTACGGCTGCAGTGTTAGCGTATGGATTGTATGTATGAGACTCAATCTTGACGACGCTGTCGTCAAAGATCGGTTCACCTCCAATGTTCAAGATATTAGCCATGTCGCACGACAAAACCCAATAATTTTAAAAATTCAACGTTCGACGCGGTGAGTTTCTTCTTCGGCGATCGAATTGTCTTTCTAATTATGTTTCTCGTCTGTTGCACCTGTTGCACCTGTTCGGCTTCGTTCAATATGAGCATCTCACGTTACCACTGACGTCTTCGCACATGCAGTCTAATGGTGATCTCTTCTCCACGAAAATCGATCAACCGACCGTCCTGATCCACAACGCGAATTGTTAGGTCCGTAATGCTCCGTACGGTGATCGGCAGGTAAATGATCTGTGCCGGCGTTTCCGATATCTTATATCCTGGTGGCACACTCGGTGAAAATTCGTGTATCGTGTGCACATACTTGTCGTTACTGTACGCACCCGCGGTCACGTTACATTCTATGCGAATGATGTTTACGCTAATAATATTTATCGGTACGTCCGATTCGTGCCATTGTTGCGGCTCTAGTACGCGATTCGCTGAAAATCCTAGCAGCGATCCAATGTTGTTCGGTTTGGTGAAATTTACCCGATAAGTACACTTGATCTCGCTCTTTATCGTATTGTTGTTAGCTCGAATAACCAGTGGGTACTCTTCATCTTCGCCGACATGTTTTTTTCTCGCAACATCGTTGGACCGTAAAATGGCACGTTTCAGATACGTATCTATATCACGCAGTTCGTATGATTCTTCGGGAATGGCAATCTCCTTGTCATCAAAGTAGAATTTATTGTTCGAAGAATTTACATTTGGTATCGTATAATAGGTTTCAAAATCTGTCAAACCGAGCTCGTAATTGCCATCGCTCAAATCCACAGCAGGAAAGTAGCTTACCGCGAGGATGCTACTCTTGCCTGTGAGCGTAAATGTCAGTGACATGTTTGAAATAATACTGATTTCAAACACCGCAACGCCAGTCTTTAAATTGATCGTCAACCGTCTGTAGAAAGTGCAAACACAGTTGTCCGCAATTGCTCTGATCGTATCGCTGATAAGGCGTGCGATTGTACACGATTTGCGTCACATTCTTTAGATACTGCACCGATTCCCTAGGCGGTCGAAGATTTCCAAAACTGTCGAAATATATGGCTCGATGTCCTCTCTTCGCGTATGCCACCCAGTGAGTACCCGGTCCCTCAGCATTATCCAAGTTTACGATACCACTTTCGTTTTGACCAACTCCTCCCGTTGGTAAAGTAGTACGCATGAAAATACCCCTAAAATATGGAATGCGCATACGCTTCGCTAGTTGTTGTAGTTGCACGTTTGTAGTTACACCCTTCGGAATTTTTAGCGTCTCGACGTTTTTTTTTTTCTCTTGAGACCCCGCCCACGTTTATACGGAGCGAGATAAAGTCCATGACCTTCCATGGCGCGATTATGACGTTTCAATTCTTCCAGCTGACGCCGCGCGGCTTTGTTATCGTTCACAGCCTTTGCAACTCCTGCCGCTCCGCCGACCAATGAACCGGGAACTCCCAACAACGGTAGGATCGGTAGGATACCACCGCGTTTTGCAACCGGAAGTATTCGCTTGTTCTTCTTCTTCTTTTTGTTTTTAAACCCATTCCGAGTTTTGTCTTGGTTTTCATGGCCGCCCAGACAGCTGTGGCGGAAGCTCTCTCTCCGAGAGTTGAATCTTTCGCTGTAATGCGTTTTCGCGCTTTCGCAGCGAGTATATTGTCAGCCACGTGTCGTTTTGCGAGATCGTTGCTATGCGAATAGGCTATATCGTGCTCGCGACACGCTGCGTCCAATGGATTAATACCTTGATCACCTCTCGCCAATCGTGTTTCTAAATGAGTGCCCGGACCACAAAACTGATAGCCGGGGATATGTAATTCGATCGGAAGTGCGTTTATCGCGCGATTTAATAAGCCGCGGCCTTTTACTATCGCTGACATTCGCCGCAGTTCTTTATCAACGGCGGCGGACCGTCGATATGCGTTTGATGATGCGGTAAATTATAATGTTTCAAACACCGACGATATTGCTGAATCTCCGAATCTGCCTGATATGTTCGGGAAATTTATCCCACAAATAATCTATGTAATTGTAAAACTGTCGTAGTAGAATGACCTTTGGAATATATTTCAACTGTTCGGTCGTTAAATTGTAAATATCGCTGTTATCTGACAGTAGCAAAAACATTTTGAGTACTGAGCGTCTCAGCTCTACGCTCCTGTATAAATAGGCCGGTTTTCACGATACCGTTTTACATTTGTTGTGGAGGGGAGATAACATGCGGTTCGTGCGACAATCGCGGGTGATCAAAGTGATAAACTTTGATGATAAGGTACAGTTAATGAAAGAGGTACGCAAACATGGAGACATGCTACCAATTTCTATACGCGGTATCATCTGTGGTCCACCGAATTGTGGTAGGACAAACGTGTTGATAAGCTTGCTGGAAAGTCCGCACGGTGTACGCTTCGAGAACGTGTACGTGTACTCGAAATCGCTGCAACAACCAAAATATCGATACTTGGAGAATATATTAACGCCGATAGAAGAGATTGGCTACTTTACTTTTTCGAATAACAGTGACGTCATTCCACCGAGCGAGGCGCTTCCGAATTCTATTTTTATCTTTGATGACGTGGCGTGCGACAAGCAAGACACGATAAGAGAATACTTTTCAATGGGTCGGCACGCAGCCGTCGACTCCTTCTATCTTTGTCAGACGTACGTAAAGATACCGAAGCATCTTATACGCGACAACGCAAATTTATTGATTTTGTTTAAACAAGATGGTACCAATCTAAAACACGTATACAACGATCACGTAAACACCGACATGTCTTTCGAGGATTTCAGCAAATTGTGTCATACTTGTTGGCAGCAAAAGTATTGGATTCGTGGTGATAGACAAAGACAGCGCGCTTTCAAATGGTCGATATAGAAAAGGATTTAACGACTTTGCGATACCGTAACGCGTTTAGTTGTTATCAACGCGTTGGCTGGACAACGTTGTCGCAATATGGACACCAGCAGCATGGAGACTAAAGATCGCGAGAGGATAGCCAAGCAAATTGTGAAAACGAGCGATTCGATTCGCAAAAAGTATCGCGCATTAAAAACCGGTAAAATGGAGGAAGATATCGCGTTGGAGAGACACTTTAAACCCATCATCGAGCCTTTAAAGCAGATTGTCGAAAACACCGTTGGCGAAGAACCTGAAATGTTAGAGTCGTTTGACAGCTCCAAGCGAAAACGATCAAATGCCTCGTTTGATGACGTTGTAATGGCTTCAACTCCGGTTACGTCAAAGTTGAGACAATCGAAAACAGTGCCATCTACTCTGAACGAAACAGTCAAAATTTTACAACCGCGTAAATTAAAAGCTCCACAGGATGTACCGCCGATAACCTCTACACCGTCCACGACAGTGAAAACAGTACAACCTACAACGCTTGATTCACTCGTAAACGGGGATGTTTTCGAAACCACGGACGACTCGCTCGTGACATCCGTTCGAAATAAGTTACAAACGCAGGAGGGTCGAGAAGCGTTGTTAGATCAATTGGGCCCATTAAGCCTAAAGTATCTCGTGCCTGTCCTGAGTGGCAAACAGGAGGGTATGGACAACGTTTACGGCGTTAAATTCGACGATGATGGAATGAAGTTTGGTAGTAAACGTTTTGACGTGAACAGCGCTGATAATATTTTTATCGACGGCGTACGATATGGCGGCACACCCGGTCTTTACGAGTTAATCTTCAAGAAAGTCCCCGATGACGACATCTACACGGCGGACAACATGCAAACGTATAAGAGCATGCTGTTGATGACAAGCGCGCATAAACGTAATAATGATCCGAACGATCAATTAAGTGGCAATGGGGGATACAAATACACACAAATAATCAAACCGTTGATATCGGGCCAAAAAACTGGAAGAGGTATACCGCGTGCTGTGACATTAAACGACAAAAAATCGACTATGTTCATTGGGACGACCCCAATGAGCTCGTAGACCGTCTCCGATTGCTCCAAGCTTCGCGCCAAGCGGGCCACAACGGTCACAACAACGAGATTCTATCGATTATCGAGGAACTTCGCGCGCGAGGCTGAGCTAATTATAAATTAAACCTCGCATCGGCGAACCATTCAATCAACATTGAAATGCTGATCAACAAGTTTGGAATATCGCTCGGAAGAGGCGGAGCGGAACCGTACTATCAATGGAGCGGATTACTCAGAAATTACGTGCGCGATAACGCTCTTTGCGTGGTCGCCACTGACTTCGATGCAAAGTCGCGCAAGATTCGACGTGTAGCGCTACCTGTAGATGATGGCGATGCCGCCAACAAACGATACGTGCAACAGAGCATACAAATTTTGAAGAATCGACAGGATGAATTCGAGAGAAAGATGGTAGCGTTCCAAAATAACGTGCAGATTGCCCTAAACGAGCTCCAAAAGACGATTCAGCAAATCATTACAAATCATCGCGAATAGATAAGACAGAACGTACACTCGATTTTGGCGTCATTTACTTGTCATCATGGCTAGTAAGAAGAAAACAGCTGAGAAGCGGCAGCTGGTGGAGGAACTGCACGCTCCGGCGAGAAGAAATTTTCCACGAAGACGCGTCATAGTGCGCGGATACGATGACCTGTGGCAGGCGGATGTGGTCGAGATGCGTCCTTACACGCGATTCAACAGAGGCTACCACTACATACTCACCGTTATCGACGTGCTGAGCAAGCACGCATGGGCCGTACCGCTCAAGGCCAAGAGCGGAAATGAGGTTACTATGGCGATTGCAAAAATAATTCGAGACGGTGCAAGATGTCCGAAAAATCTTCACACTGACAGGGGGAAGGAATTTTACAACGCAAACGTGCAGAAACTCTTGAAGAAACACAATATCAATCACTATTCGACGTATTCCGTAATGAAGGCATCGGTTGTCGAGCGATTTAATCGCACGCTAAAGAACGACATGTGGAAAATGTTTACGCACAATGGAAATTACAGATGGATCGACTCATTGTCGCGCCTCGTGTCAGATTACAACGCGCGAAAGCATCGAACTATTGGCATGCGACCCATCGATGTTACCCCCGCGATCGCCGACAAGCTCCTAACAACGGTGTACAGCCACGTAAAGATCGCTGCTCCCGCGCGATTTAAAGTGGGTGACTCGGTACGCGTGAGTAAATTCAAGACAATCTTCGAGAAAGGGTACACGCCAAATTGGACCACAGAGGTGTTTAAAATTATCAAAGTGCAGAAAACTAATCCCGTGACGTATCTATTGGAAGATTCCTGCAAAAAACCCGTCGCCGGAGGATTCTACGAATACGAGTTGCATCGCGTCGCTAATCCCGACGTGTATCTCGTTGAAAAAGTGTTGCGTAAAAGGGGGGATGAAGTCTATGTAAAGTGGCTGGGATTCGATAATTCACACAATTCTTGGATAAGCAAAAATAATGTATTGTAAAATTGTAAACTTGTATATATTTACTACAATATGAATATTAATAAGTCATTTTATTTACAAAATATACGTGTTCTTATTTACAAAATACATATTTACAGCGGTATTTTATAATGTCCCCATGGTAGCGTAGAATAGTCGGTAGAATCAGGCACAATGTATCGTTTATCATCGTATGGACTTAGAGCGACTTTCGTTTCGGATATGGTGTACACCTTGTGCAATTTTGATCTAATGCAAGATTGTGGTCGCGTCATTTCAATCTCATCATTCAAACACTGCATGTAATCGTCAAACGTTATTATTCTCGCGACAACGTTACTCTTGACACCTTTAACCTTTTTCGTATCTTTCTTACCGTCGACTCGCAAGGCGTACATCTTTGCTCTAAGTCCGACAAATTCAGTCATTATCGTACCATTGTTTTCATCCTTCATTAGACCCGGTACCTTTTTATTCACAAGCGGTATACCGTATGGATTGTCCGCGGCATAATCGCTTGTATCGAATTTGTGAAGGTCGCGTTTTATATTCTCATAAACATTCTCGCATTCGATGTGATATATTAAACTGTCTGTGTCGGTGTACATTACCCAACATTTATCACTATACAATGGTGACATGTATTCATGATGAAACTCATATAAACATGTCTTGGAAATGTCGAGTATGCACATTCCGACATAAATTGGCTTGTAAAATTTAACCTCTAATTTGCGCATTTCTATTGCAACCAAATTTTCCGAAAAAATACTTCTGCTATGAAAATTTGGTTTTGCAATCATTGCCTCTGCGCCGTATCTTCCATCCCATTTTGTCAGGAGTTTAACATCTACGCGATTACGCACATTTTCCATCGTTTTACCAAATACAGCATTATTCATTAATTTGTATAAATTTTTCTCAAAATCGTTTTTGGCCAGTGTTCTAAATTTCGTATTGAGTTCTATATAATCGCGAAGCCATGGAGATTGCGCGAATTGTAATATGCGGTGAATCTTTGCTATATGGAGCCCGTGACGCGTACACTGTTGCAAGTTACGATAGTGTACACGTAACGCTTCTTATCATACAAGGTTGCGAGGAGCTTGTCCTGCCGCTTACCGGGCGGCTTGTCACGTGTCGGGCAAAACGGTAGGTCAGTGTGCGCATCATGCAAATGTTGTGGGTACTCGAGGTCGACTTCAAGGATATAGCCTATAGGTGAATCAAGCGAGATCGATGATAGATCAAAACTAGACACGTCGTAGACCCATTGAAAATCTGCATAGGGCAAAGGTTGACACATTGCCCAGCCGTACAAGTTGTTTACATCAAAATACATCAAGTACGACGATGGTTTCGATGGATCGTACGACTGCATGTACTTGTTGTTGGCCTGCGCGTATCTCTTTGAACACTGACTCAGACCACCACGTATACCGCGTTCAATAAACATAACCATATCAATGTCTGTAAGTAATTCGAATGTAATTTTTGTATGTTTTAACATGGCGTCCCACGTATACCCGGGAAGAGTACAGTAATACGCAGGGTCGAGCCCATAACTCTCAATGCACTTATCACGGAAATTTTCAAATATATCAGCCAACAGCAAGACATCGGTTTTGAGGTAAAGATCGCTATAGCCTAGCGTTCGAATGGAGAACCGCTGCCAGACGTTGACCGCGTGCGCGTATTCGCGCTCGGATACAGTGTCACCGGTCAAGGAACTGTAAAACGATTCGCGCGATGGTAAACACGAGTCCTCCAATTTTTCGATGCGGTCAATGTAATCGTATGAAAATACACCCTTTTGTGTCAATAATTCGAAATGTTCGGTGGATAAATTTTGAAATTCTGATTTTAAAATTTTGAGCTTATCTTTATTAAGAAAAGATGCCAATTTGTCGAGACTGGTCGTAAGAAATTTATACGAATCGATAAAACGTAATTTAATATGATTTCTCGATTCAGATTTGTCTTCCGCAAGTTGAACATTTTTGGTAAACGAAATATATTTTTCTTTTGTTATCGGAAGTAACTCGATTCCCCCTTCGAACGCTGTGGCAATTTCCTCGATAATGAAATGTGAGTCATAACCAGATAAATTATGAAATACAATGAGAATGCAAAAAGATTCTTTGTAATTTAGATTGCAATTTGAATGCGCTGGACCTCGATACCGCCCAGTCAGATGGCAATGATCGCGTACTGGGGTGTCGTCTTGCGCGAATGGTTTCTCACACATATGACAATGCGATGCGCTATGAAACTTTACACATTCTTCGCGCGTTAAATTCACCATGGGGACGTTGGTAGATAAAATAATTTTTACACGTATTGCTAAATTTTTAAGTTGTTCTGCGAACCATGAAACACAATCTACACTACGACGAGAGTAATATGCGGATAATGAATCGTCGTACGAACAATGTACATAATACGCGATACTAAATACTTTGTGATGCTGGTATAAATTTTTTTCCATTTCCTTTTTATCCGTTTTTGTCAACACACATTCTAAGTCAGCATATACGACAAAAGGAAGCCGCTCTTTCCTGTTATAATTGCCGAATGCGAGCCACTTGTCCTTATCGCTCGGTAACTTGATCGCGCAGTCATTTATCTCCCGACAGTCAACGGTGTGGGCTTCCAATTTCTCGCTCGAGTGGAAATAGTGCAAACATCTGTAAATAATGAAATTTTTAATATATATCTTTTATATAAAAATTATTGCATAATTTTATTTAAGAATATTTACTCACCGATCGCAAAAGTATTTTTTAACTTTTTTCTTGCTCACTTGCGAGCTCACAAGGCGGGATAGATCTTTTATCCACGTGAAATGTCCCACGTTGTTGTCCTGAGGATCCTGCGTGTATAGCAAATTGATGTGTCTATTCTTCTTACTATCGGCAAGCCGTATCGGAAGAATCGAGTTCTCCTTCTCGATGCAGTATACGTTGATTGAAATATTGTTGAGATTTTCAAACTTTTTAATTTGAGTCAACGTCATTGGAAACTCAATGTCTTTAAGATTGAGCACCGACGTGTAATGGGGGTATGAGGCTACCCGTTCTACATGTGTTTCAGCTGGATGCAGAGCAGCCACCACTGACCACGCAAAACATGCATTGTTCTTTGATTGCACATTGATCACTGCTCTCTTTAGCTTTATCTCTCGCGGCATTTCCACAAAACACCCCGCATGCAAAGGATTGTACTTGTTTACGTTCACCGTCAAATTGATTATATGTGACAATGCCCACCCGCTATCACGTTCCTGGAATTCTTCCAGCGATGCTAAGGTGGACTCGATAACGCGCCGCTTGTACCACTCATGTAGATCGGACGTGTGAAAGAGTTCATAGTTTCTCGTAGCGATATTTATATTCGCGCGTTTGTCACCCGCAACAAATTTACCATTAAACATAGTATTTATCTTTACATTGTCAAGTCGTTGCATGATGTTCCACATACGATCGAGTACAATATCTTTAGCATCTTCAAGAAATTGACGAGGTTCGATGTGATTATAGTTTATAACCACACCAGTCAATATGCGACTTTCGAAAGCCGTATCGATCTCTCGCCATACAAGTCCATTTTCTCGGGAGCTACATCCCGCACCCGCGTGTACAAAGCGTCTGCGAAGCGAATTTTTCAAACCTTCGAGGTTCGATATTCGAAAAATCAGCGATTGTCGATTTCCAATCGATAATCCATCGATATCCGATCGTGAACGTTTAATTCGACTTTGCTCTTCTAATAAATTGATACACTCGTCGCATCGCTGCTCCCACACAATATATTCTTCCACCGAATTTACTCATATCGATTGCTCCCGCACATGTTGCTCCAATCGCTCCATATTGTAATGACCTTTTTTTAATAAGAAATACTTTAAAAAATATTTTTGTCTGTTTCTGTTATAAGCCTTTCAGAACAGTTTATATCACTTTGTGCAAATAGGACACAGATTACATGGCATTATTTGATACAACGGACCTCTACATTCCGAACCGAATAAACCATCGATGAGCATATATGTACCAGTGTCATGTTTTCAAACGGCGCGAAGACGTGAAAATAGTCCACTTATTCTTACAATACACGATGAGCAAAACTTTGAACGATCGGGTGTATAATAGAAATATATGCAGCACATCTTTTTTAAATCGTCTAAGGTATTAACTTCAGCTTGGTTTAAAAATCGATGTATTACTTCTGTTACATTTTCCTCCATATCGCTTTCGAAACATGAATGATCCGAAAGAATTGCATCTTCATCAGACATTTATTCTTCTTCTCCATTGACTTCAACTTCCATTTCTTCAAGAGGTGTGATATCCTTTTTTACTTTTTTACATGTAATTTGGTGCACTCATGACTTCCAGTCCTCGACTACTGAGTGTATCCTCAGACTTCTTCATTTTATATCCCGCACTAATGACATCCTATGATCTCGGCATTCATACATTGGCGCTATTAAAAATGCAAGATTTTGCACACATTTGATGAAGTCATCGCGAGACGTGTCGCGACATGTTCTTGAAAATTGTATCATTTTTTGTGTCATCTTGACTTATGTGAATTTAATCTGTATGATCACAGCAGCCGTACATCAGCACTGTCTGAAAAATGTAAGATTTGCAGTTTTGCACGTGTGATGAAATCATTGCGAGACACGTCGACTGTCCTTGTAAATGATATTATACCATTGACTTATGCAAAATTGTAAAAAAATTGAAATTATATCTAAAGTGGACTTAGTCACCATGCATGTCCGCAGCAGCCGTACATCGGCGCTTGACTTATAAATTGCAGAATTTTGCAGTTTTGCACACGTTTAATGAAGTCATCGCGAGACGCGATGACTGCCCATGAAAACGATATCATGCCATTGACTTACGCGAAACTGCAAAAATTGAAATTGTATCTAAATTGGACTTTCGTCATCATGCATATCTGCAGCCGCACATCATCGGCGCTAATGCAATATTTGCAGTTTTTCGTGTGTATAAATTATCCCAGAGGATTCTAACGCTCAGTCGAGAGTCTAAAACGGTTCAAGCACATTGTGGCATCAAAACGCTCAGCAAACAACCTCCAGATATAATGGACACTGTCGGTGCTAAATATTATGTTCCGATTGGAGACGAGTCGCGCAAGAAAGAGCATAATAAGTAAGTACCGCAAATTCTTTATATATAATTGTACACATACTTTTACATATATAATTGTATTTTTTCAGTTTTAATAAACCTCGTAATACGCCGCGTATCATGCGAAGAATATTTCCCTTAACACCCACATCTTACAAATATTTGGAACTGGGAATCAACGTGGGACCTACATCCTGTGTGGAATTAATTCATGGTGATAATCGAGGAAATCAAATAGTGTTACCACACGCAACATGGACAACGTTAATTGAAAAACGTGCTGATATTGAACGACTCCTGCAGTCAACTATTGGTTCATCGCTATCGATTCAAGATTTGATTTTTCAACTTGTTAAAATGCGTGATAGAATAAGTGTTGTAAAACTTACATTATACAATACATGCTTGTACATGAAGCCGTCAACTGTACTGTTTTTATTTGAGCTCGAACGTTGTGTCGAGCATGAATATTTGAAGCTGTGTCATAGTACACATGAGGTAGATGAGAGGTTTGATCTATTTGTCTATAGTTTGCAAAATAGTTTATTTGGTGCCGAGAGAAAAGATGCTGTCAAAATCTTGCGCGAAGTTTGTAATGAAACCTCTGTCATAGAATGCGAACTATTAGCTTATGCTGTGGATGAACTTTTGCGTGATGCCTTGAGACGGGGTGATGTACGTTAACTTTATGCAATATAAATATGCTTAAATATTCCTGAATAAATGTATATGATTAAAAAAGTTTAAATTTATTATTCTTCAGCCTCTCCCTATTCCAATTCCTTAAATTGCGCTATCTATTTTATAAGATTAGTTGTTATAAAATAAATATTTATTAAAATATTTAAAAAAATATTGCATTATCTAAAGTACTAAAGTCGGTTTAAAATAATTTCATTTCTTCTAGAAGTATTAAATTATCTTCAAAATTTAAATTAAATAATTTTAAAAAACAAAAATACTGATGGAGAGAGCGCTAAGAGATATGCGAACGCGAAGAGAATACACACCTCTGAAAGCGAGAAAGAAGATTAGGTGAGTATGAGAGAACGCGAAGAGGTAAGTGGGAAGAGAGAGAGAACGTGATATGCAAGCGCGCGGTGATGTCACGCTGATCTGCAGCCGTCGCGAGCGGGGCGAGAGCGAGAAGACGCACGCGAGTGATAATTACGCGGACCCTCCTCACCGCGGGCCACCGCGTCCTCATCCTCGCGGCCCATCTTTTACATACATGTATGGTATGTATGTATGTATGTATGGTATGTATGTATGGTATGTATGTATGTATGGTATGTATGTATGTATGTATGTATGTATGTATGTATGGTATGTATGTATGTATGTATGTATGGTATGTATGTATGTATGTATGGTACGTATGTATGTATGTATGGTATGTATGTATGGTATGTATGTATGTATGGTATGTATGTATGTATGATATGTATGTATGTATGTATATATGGTATGTATGTATGTATGGTATGTATGTATGGTATGTATGTATGTATGGTATGTATGTATGTATGGTATGTATGTAGCGCGGTTCCCCCTCTGCCGCGGGCCGCCGCGATGTCAGAAAACGCGGTTCCCCTCTACCCCCTCCCTCGCCCCCGCGAACTCCTCGCCCAGCATTCCCCCTCCCTCGCCCCCGCGGGCCCCTCGCCCACCATTCCCCCTCCCTCGCCCCCGCGGACCCCTCGCCCATCGGGTATGGAGTACCCCGCGTCGCGGAACCCCCCCTGCCCCTCTACCCCCTCGCCATAGGTTGGGTTCGAATCCCCCTAGTATACCTACTAACAATATATGTTAAGACCGATAAGATATAAATCAATACAAAGGAAATAGCCATACGGTCCAAGCTTGGATGTTAGGCAGCTCAATATAGTTTTTACAGTGATTTTAATATTAAATCGATATCGATTTAATTAGGGAAGGGAGAGGGAATTTCTAATGTTCCAACAATAGCTGTGTTTTAAGTCCGACAAATAATCGGCGCGCAGTTTAATATGTTGGAAAATACGCGTATTAATACATATAGAAAATAATTATATTGAGCTGCCTAAGATCCAAGCTTGGACCGTATGGCTATTTCCTTTGTATAAATTTGAATGAATTTTTGCGTCAGTATCGAAAAGCGCCCCACACTACCACCGGAGAATCACCATCCAAGCTGTTTCTGGGACGCAATCTGCGCACCCGCCTTGACCTGGTGAGACCACAAGATGTCAGTACCAGAATTTCGCAAAGCAACATATGGCATTTAATCCCTCCTTCCGTGAATTTCAACCGGGACAACAAGTCTACTTTCTCTCTGGAAATCCCCGCATGGATAAGTGGGTCTCTGGAGTGATAGTCTCTCGCGAAGGCGACCTCCACTACGTAATAGACTACAAGGGGAAACGTTTCAAACGCCATGTCGACCAAATTCGACTTTGCCATAACACTGAAACAAGCTCCCAGAACGAAGGGCGCCATTCGCAGGACCAACATCAAGGTGCCACACCTCGTCATGTACACTTCTACGAAGAAAACTCCATACCCCTAACAGCACCACAGAGCCCTGTAGCCAGGAATACTCCAGCATCCCCTTCCACTGCCTCAACATCGCCGGAACCTGAGTTTTTAACCCCAGATAATAGCCCACCTCACCGTGAAGAAAATCCTCCTCCACCCCCTCTTCGTCGAACAACGAGGATAAGCCGCCGGCCCATCAGATATTCGCCGTAGATCTCAATTCGTAACGGAGGGAAGAAATGTTGCATATAAGATACAACCATATTACAGTCCCGCCATCTATTTGAAGCTCGCGCTGGCGACTCTCGTTCGGGCTCGCGCATCGATAGATTGATCCCCCCGGTTTCCGGTCGCCCGCTCTCTGACGATTCTTCGAGCCGGTCGCTAGACGCCAGTTTCCCGCTTGTATATTGTAGTCAAAAAATAAATATACTCTTGTGTGTTATACTCTTCGGCTCTTGCTACTAATCTCCTATTTCTAACCCGAAAACACAACAGTTTCTTCTTTTAATCATAATAATCATTTAAATAAGAGCTTCTTTTGATTTTAAACTACACTTTCTAGTATGTATATATCAAGAGATTAATTCAAATGTTTAGAGTATGAAGGAGGCTCATATTTAAGTAATCATATTGATACGAAGAAGAAAAGTTTTGGATCGGATAGTATACGGCAATTATAACTTCGGCTTATAAGCCGCCGTGTAAACGTAGTCTACGTCGCGCGTAATACAAAGGTCCGGCGTTGCGCGGATGACAACGCGTACAACGACGCACACAACGACGCGCGCAACGACCACCTCGGACGAACTAAATTGCGACTTTTTGGTAGCGGGGTGGCGCGGCATGGATCTTCCGCTCGCTCTCTCTCCCTCTCACTCGCTCTTTCGTGGTTACTCGCTACCGAGAAACAACGCTATCCATCGATGGCTGTTCAACCGTACAAAATTTTCGAGGATCGACGACAACGATGATGACGTTTCTTAACGTGAAAATTTCCCGATTCGAATTTTGCATCGCAAAATATCCGCCTTTAGGGCACGTAGAGGAAAAATAAAAAAAAATTCATTACGTAATTCGAACCCGTTTTTAGTGAGCCTACTTAGAACTTGATCAGATCAGCCGTTATTGTGATCCGATATTCTCGGGTACTCGTAGTAACTCACCGACTCGCGTAAAGATACACGGGGTGATTTCGCGCTGCACGCGAACTTGGCGCGAGACATTACCGTGTCTCTTGATTTTTTATCTAATACCTCGGATCTTACAATTTTTTAAATTGTCTCAGAGTATTGGATTGCTCTCTTTTGTATTCCGTACGTGGCACTCAAAAGATTCTTTGTGCCAAAGGAGAAATGGGCAAAATCATTTTTAGCAAAGGCAGAATTTTTTAAGTAATCTCGGGGTAGGATTTTGTATATAAGGGTGTCTTCCGCAGGGTGTATCGTATTCCTCTATTTTATATTTCGTGTGCGGCACACAGAAGGTCCTCTGTGCCAAAGGAGAAATAGGCCAAATCATTTTTAGCAAAGGCAGAATTTTTTAAGTAATCTCGGGGTAGGTTTTTTGTATATAAGTGTGTCTTCCGCAGGGTGTATCGTATTCTCCTATTTTGTATTTTGTGTGCGGCACTCAGGAGGTCCTCTGTGCCAAAGGAGAAATGGGCCAAATCATATTTAGCAAGGGCAGAATTTTGTAAGTGATCTCGAGGTAGGTTTTTTGTATATAAGGGTGTCTTCCGCAGGGTGTATCGTATTCCTCTATTTTGTATTTCGTGTGCGGCACTCAGGAGGTCCTCGGTGCCAAAAGAGAAATGGGCCAAATCATTTTGAGCAAAAGCAGAATTTTTTAAGTAATCTCGGGGTAGGATTTTGTATATAAGTGTGTCTTCCGCAGGGTGTATCGTATTCCTCTATTTTGCATTCCGTGTGCGGCACACAGAAGGTCCTCTGTGCCAAAGAAGAAATGGGCCAATCCATTTTTAGCAAGGGCAGAATTTTTTAAGTGATCTCGGGGTAGGTCTTTTGTATATAAGGGTATCTTCCGCAAGGTGGATCGTATTCCTCTTTTTGTATTTCGTGTGCGGCACTCACACGGTCCCCTGTGCCAAAGGAAAAATGGGCCAAACCATTTTTAGCAAAGGCAGAATTTTTTAAGTAATCTCGGGGTAGTTTTTTTGTATATAAGGGTGTCTTCCGCAGGGTGTATCGTATTCCTCTATTTTGTATTTCGTGTGCGGCACTCAGGAGGTCCTCTGTGCCAAAAGAGAAATGGGCCAAATCATTTTGAGCAAAAGCAGAATTTTTTAAGTAATCTCGGGGTAGGATTTTGTATATAAGTGTGTCTTCCGCAGGGTGTATCGTATTCCTCTATTTTGCATTCCGTGTGCGGCACACAGAAGGTCCTCTGTGCCAAAGAAGAAATGGGCCAATCCATTTTTAGCAAGGGCAGAATTTTTTAAGTGATCTCGGGGTAGTTTTTTTGTATATAAGGGTGACTTCCGCAGGGTGTATCGTATTCCTCTATTTTGTATTTCGTGTGCGGCACTCAGAAGGTCCTCTGTGCCAGAGGAGAAATGGGCCAAATCATTTTGAGCACGGGCAGAATTTTTTAAGTGATCTCGGGGTAGGTTTTTTGTATATAAGGGTGTCTTCCGCAGGGTGTATCGGATTCCTCTATTTTGTATTTCGTGTGCGGCACTCAGAAGGTCCTCTGTGCCAAAGGAGAAATGGGCCAAATCATTTTTAGCAAAGGCAGCATTTTTTAAGTGATCTCGGGGTAGGTCTCTTTTATATAAGGGTGTCTTCCGCAAGGTGGATCGTATTCCTCTATTTTGTATTTCGTGTGCGGCACTCACACGGTCCTCTGTGCCAAAGGAGAAATGGGCCAAACCATTTTTAGCAAGGGCAGAATTTTTTAAGTGATCTCGAGGTAGTTTTTTTGTATATAAGGGTGTCTTCCGCAGGTTGTATCGTATTCCTCTATTTTGTATTTCGTGTGCGGCACTCAGAAGGTCCTCTGTGCCAGAGGAGAAATGGGCCAAATCATTTTGAGCACGGGCAGAATTTTTTAAGTGATCTCGGGGTAGGTTTTTTGTATATAAGGGTGTCTTCCGCAGGGTGTATCGGATTCCTCTATTTTGTATTTCGTGTGCGGCACTCAGAAGGTCCTCTGTGCCAAAGGAGAAATGGGCCAAATCATTTATAAATAATCGCTCCAAGAACGTTCCAAACTTTAATCAGCTGTTAAAGTAGCGAATTGTTGGTATATTAAGAAAAGTTATTTAAAGCAGAGAATAGAGAGTATGTGCTTCAACTTACAAAGCACATACTTGTAAAGCGCGTCACTAACCTATAGGTTAGTGGCGCGTTTTACAATTGTGTGCTTTGTATGTGCTTCAACTTAGAAAGCACATACTTGTAAAAAGCCAAAATGTCATGCAAAAAATCTTCGGAAATTAGATAAACATATGCAAAATTTACAATAATCCTAGAATTGTGATATATTAAAAAGTCAATAGATATATGAAACAAAAATTGTATTCAGTATTTAGTATTCAGTAGAATCAAAGTTGTTTGTTATATTAATAAACTCATATAAATGCATTATGAAATTGTACGTTGTGATGTTCACTGGGTAAGATTATTCCGGTGACTGAGTACTTGTATAAAGCAGTTACGAAGTAGTAATGTCCTTCACACGTACCAATTCAGAGTGTTTACAAAATTTAACTATTCTCATCTATTCTCTGCTTTAACGAAAAGACTGTTCAATATATCAACGATTCGCTGCTTTAAATAAAATTCCTTCGTTCATACATGTATTATTTCCACACATACATATTAGTCGTTCATGTCTTGTAGTACTCACAATAACTGCTATATTTGTCAAACTTTTTTTGTTAATAACTTTTTAACAAACAACGAGCGACGGCTAAAAACTTTTGAAGGTCACTCAGGGTCATGACCTTGACAAAATATGTCAAGGTCAAGGTCATCGGGGGATGGTTCCCTGATCGGTATATTTACCCCATCACAATCTCTTCGTACATTACCATCAAATTTTTCCAATAATCCAGTTGCAATATCAACATATTCTTCTTCAAATCCCCTATCATCTCTTCGTACATTATCATCATCAAATTTATGCGATGATCCAGTTGCAACATCAACACATTTTTCTTTAAATCCCTCATCATCTTTTCGTACATTACCACCATAAATACCATCATTATCATCACCATCATTACATAGCAACGATTCTGTTCCTTCTCTAAATTCCTCAAATAATATACATAATAAAACTGTATCATCGGCAATTGCTCAGAGCTCTTGTTCATCATCAGCCGTTTCTCCGATAGTTATGAAATTTCCCATATTAACAATGTTATTTGTCTCATAATCCTTATCTCTTGTAGCGTTGCGGTATTTGATGTCCTTTAATCGTTGTTTGATACAACGCTGTTAATATGGGAAATTTCATAACTATCCCATATATAAAAGACTACAGTGAAAAGATCCGTAATATTCTCAGCAACCGTGGTTTTGATGTTGTTTACACCGTACCTAAAAAGCTCAATTGCGTTATTAAGAAGGGGAAAGACAGGAGGATATGAAACAAATTGAGTTGGCTTATAGTTCAGATTTTAATGCTACGTACATAGGGCAAACGAAAAGGCATCTCAAAACACGCATTAAAGAGCATGAAACAAATATTAAGAAGCACGCTAGTAAGCATTCGGTAATAAGCAAACATCGGCTTGAGTTGAACCATGTGTTTAATTGGCAAGAAGCAAAGATCCTACACAAAGAAGAACACTTCAAAAAGAGAGAGATTGTTGAGATGTTTTTCATTAAAAAACATAATCAGGCGATCAACCTACAAAAAGATACGGAGAAAATGACAGTAATATATGACCAACTAATAGGGGCCATGTGATCAACCTCTATGTTATTTTTGTTTGTGTATGATTTTGCTTATTGTGTTGTCCGTAACCGTGGCGTGCAGACGTGCTTCTGAACACAATCTATTTTATTTTATAACGCACATAGCATGTAAGTTTTGATACATTTCTTTTGGTTGCGATCTCTTCTACGTTTTTTATTATAGTGACAAATTTTCGTTTTTTAGTCTTAGATCGGACTTGCAGGCACATGTTTTGACTAATGAATGGCTATGTAAGAATTTATTTATACACTTGAGAAGAAGCCGAATTTTGTTCGAAACGTCGTGTCGACATTTTCAATAAATGTGCCAGTCATGGTCAATTAAGTATTATTTTTGGTTATTAATCACTGGCGAAGAAATTTCTAATCATTGGTTAATTATTAATATTAATGAATGTTATATTATAATTAATGTATTTTTACACACTTATGTAAAGCATGATTTTCAATGAATTAAATTTACATTTTATGTGATTTAACTGTGTCATTTTTTTCTTAATATTATATTTTTATTAATAATTTTATGGATGGAATAAAAAATTCCAGGTAGCAGGAGAAGCTTCAATAGAGGTTTGTAATCAAACCTATTTTGCTACCTTAGCTCCTATTGTAAATCAACCTATTTTAATGCTAAAAGCAGTAAAAAGGGAAATTTAAGACATTGTTAGAGTCCAAGTAGGCGCAAAATGTATCTTTATAATTAAACCTATCTTATTATCTTAGCTCCTATTATATTGTAGAATTAAAGGTTGAAAGAAGGGTCAAAATTTCGACTCGGGATACGCCGTAGAATAAAATATTTAATGTAGCTGTAATCTTTCCGTGTCTGCAACATTTTCGGGTGTAATTTCTTAACTGATACGGGAAGGCCCCGTTTGCCTACAAATCGATTGCCTACAGTGTCGTTTGCTAACATCCCATTTGCCGACAATTTGTTTGAGCACAAAAATTTTTGCCTTCAGATCGATTGCCTACAAGCTCTATTGCGCACAAATAAAAAATTAAGAGACAAATAAACGTTTGCACACAAGACATTATTGCGCACATGTCACATTGCACACATGGTATTATTGCCTACAGATCGATTGCCTACAAGCTCTCTTGCGCACCAATAAAAAATTTTAGCACAAATGCACGTTTGCACACACGACAATATTGCGCACAAGCCGCATTGCACACATAATTTATATATCTAAAGATCGATTACCTACAAGTTTTATTGCTCGCAAATAAAAAATGACAAATTGTAACGTCAAAAGCAAGTTTTTTCTTGTGAAACATCAAAATGAAACATTTCTTTCACTTATAATATATCACTTATTTCTTATATAATAGAAATAAACTAATACAGAGTACATGAGACCAAGGAACAGATTTTAAGGGAAGAGCAGTTTAAGGAAAAAATTTATTTTAGAAATATTAACCCTTAACTAGCACACGTCCGCGAAAAAACGTTACCTGCACACGGGGGTGTTGTACACCCCCACACACTTTGGACGTTCGGTACGGCGAAATGGAGGCTCCAATAGGCTTGAAAAAAATCAAGTACATACATTAAACACTGGAAAATGATACCCATTAGCCTAAACTATGAAATTTTTAGTTTTGAGGCTTTAAAAAAATTCTTGAAAAAAATTTGTTACGAAAAATGGCTTGTTTTGCTAAAAAAATCATATCTCAGTCAAAAATTAATATTTTTTGATAAAAATTTAACACGATGTTCTTGAAATAGAGTACTTTACGAAAAAAATTATGATTGTAGTGGGTATTTAAAAAAAGGTATTTATTTTCATGATCGCCTGTGCCCCTTTTTTCTGAATCGAAATCTTGATTTTTATAAAAAAACTCATTTTTATGTTATGTTTAAGTCAGGGATAATCAATTTTACTGTAAGAGATTTTCATAGAAAGTCTTTATATTTTCCAAAACTATAATTTATTGTTATTTATTGTTATAATAATTATTGTTATTATAATTATAATAATTATTGTTATAATAATTATTGTTATAATAATTATTGTTATAATAATTATTGTTATAATAATTATTGTTATTTTTATTATAATTTATTGTTATTTATTGTTATTTATTGTCATTTATTGTCCGACTGCGTAAAACGCGCTCCATCTAAGCATGAAATTAGGTTAGGTTATTGTACGAAAAAAATTATTTCAACTTTTTATGGGATACTTACGTTCATACAACAGCGTCGAGTCACTACAAATGTAAAATGAAAAAAACTTTTTTCAATACAAAATCACGTAACCTGCACTTGGGGTGTTCAGCACCCCAGCAATTCTATACGTCTGATTCGAATTGTGTTTGGAAGGGCACTGACGATTTCTGCCAGGTGGAACGTATTGGAATGTGTTATTGGTGACTCGAACTAATGACAAATGGCACTGCGATGCGAAATTCATAGATTAACCGACCGAGAAAAATTCCTAAAGTTGACGAAATCCGTTTTGGGGTGTTTTACACCCCATAGTGCTAGTTAAGGGTTAAATCAAATAAGCCATGGTTTTAGAAAATTAAGAAAATTGACAATATATTTAATTACAATGATCATAAAAGTAAGAAATACCAGGAGAGACACAGGTCGGTGTTCGTAGTCGAATCTTATTTCAAGACCGTCTTAAGTAATGTCTTAAGACGTTAATACGGCTCTGTGATTGGTTCATGACATCTTAAGATTGCACTTGAGACGGTCTTAAATATAAGATCCGACTATGAATGCCGGCCTAAGGGTAATGGACGGATGCGACGTGTTTTTTGTAATTATTCGTGTGTTCCCGCCGATTCTCCATATAGTGGCAAAGTTTTACGTTCTGGACCACTTATTTTTTGGTAACGATGTAGGTGGAAGTAGTCGACACTTTCAATATACTAATACTCTTTATTATAAATGTCTCGATAATGTGGCATTGTGGCCACAGTACAACGATTACTCTCTTCAAGCGTCTAGTCGAAACTACGAAAATCGCGCATCGATACGAGTCGAGGAAGGCCCAGTTGGGGGAAACGATGGCACAGGGCCGTACAGTACGCGAGACCCAACAGGTAAGCTGAGAAAGACAGCGCAATTCACGTTCGTGGTTCACGCCTTGTGTAAACCGCGTATAATTCTGCGTTCACATGACGACCAGTCGGCGACGAATCCCAGCAACCGCTGACATCAACGAAGGCCGCAAGCTTGCCAAGGATACGCAAACCCGGCTAAGGTCTCTCAACCAACCAATTACGCGGCCAACAAGAAGAACGGCCAACGAGGAACGACAGCAACCACATCAACAGCCTCGGCCAACGAGGAAAAAACGACGGACCATGTCACCCACCTCGGTCAACAAGGAACGGCAGCCACCACGCCACTCACCTCGGCCCACGAGAAGACGGTCCACAATCTCGGCCAACGAGGAAACGGCAGCGACGACGCCAACAACCCTTGGCCAACGAGGAAAAAAACGACGGACCATGTCACCCACCTCGGTCAACAAGGAACGGCAGCAACTATGTCCACACACCGGCCAACGAGGAACGGCAGTTCATGTCAACAACCTCGGCCCACAATGGACGACAGCAACCATGCCAACAACCTCGGCCACACACGCCGCAGCAACATACAAGAAGGTGCAGCTAACCTAACTCGTCGGTCACCATAGAAGAAGATGGAAACTCGCTCAACCTGGACTTTCCTTCAACCAAGGGGGTCCTGTGGCGGTCTACCGATCGTACAACTAAAGCAACGCCTGCGGAACGGCAACTCGCAGTACATTCTTTCCCGAGAGCGCGCAACCGCGCCAACCAAATATATAAGCACTGGCTCCAGGGATGCTATAGCCAGTCGTGTACCTCTACCCGAGGCCACGTTCTGTGCATATGCTAGTGGGGTCAATACAGACTAGCCTTGCTTTATTAAATGCGACTACAACTGGCGCGCAATCGGATGATAATGAAATAACCCAATTCGAAGAATCGTATTTTGAGCTAATCGCGCATGCTCAGCGTCGGCTTGCGACTGTCAGGCCCCCCCGCTCCTGTCGATAATGTAAGGACTGCTCAAAATCAGCCTCCTGCACAAAACGTGACAACGAATATAAAGCTCCTTACGATTAACTTGCCTACTTTTAGTGGGATTTACGAAGCTTGGCTAGGTTTTTATGACAATTTTAAATCTATTGTTCATGATAACGCGAATCTTACGCCCGTTCAAAAGTTACAATATATAAGATCATCGTTAACAGATAAAGCCGCCCAAGTAATTTAGGCGCTAGAGACTTTCTCTCAAAATTACGACGTAGCTTGGGCCCTCGTGGTAGAACGTTACGACAATCGAAAAATAATAATTCAAAGCCATATTCGCGCGCTCTTCGATTTGCCGGTGATATCTAAAGAATCGCCAACACAATTAAGATCGTTTGTCGATGCCGCGTTAAGACACACACGAGCACTTCACGCTCTTGGTCAACCGACAAAATCTTGGGACGCATTACTTTTTCATCTGATAACGTCGAAACTCGATCGAAATACTCACAAGGAATGGGAGCGCTCTCTTGACGGTACCGATATGCCGTCTATTGATGATTTTTGGAAATTTCTAAAGAATCGTCATGTTTTGGAAAGTGTAAATCAAGAAGCCTCGACTCAGTTGAGCCAGTCAATAAAGAATCAATTACAATCGAACAATACGCGAGCTAATACAAATCAAAGGCCACGACAAACTCCTGTAACCGTGCATACTAAACTCGAGTGTACAATTTGTAAGCAGAGTGATAACCCTTTTCAATGCGAACAGTTTTTCAAAATAGATCGCGACGCGAGATTTGCCAAGGTTAAGTCACTGGGGCTCTGTTACAATTGTTTAAAACCAAATCATTTGGTAAATAAATGTAAATCCGTTACGTGTAGGAAATGCAACCGTAAGCATCACACTCTTCTTCATGCCGAAAGCGAATCGGCTGATCGAAGATCACGTAGCTCTAATACGGCAAACGCCAATCCAATCGCGGGTCTCCAAGCAATTGTTGCTTGGCAAGTTCTTTTATCTACGGCATCAGTGCATATGACGAATAACCGCGGAGAGCTCGTTAAATGCAGAGTTTTGTTAGATAACGGATCTCAGTCTAATTTTGTTACTGAGAAATTATGCAATATTTTAAAACTCCACAAGATGGAAGTTAATATTCCGGTTTCAGGCTTTAGTCAAAGCTTAACGCATATCAAACATTCTGTCGCAACGACACTTTAGTCAAAAGATGGGCGTTTTGCTGCGGAGTTGACATTTCTGGTGGTTCCTCGAAATATGGAGACGCTTCGAGCTCAATTGATTAATCGTCGTGATTTAAATCTTCCCCAAAATATCACCTTGGCGGATCCCGAATTCTGCACTCCTTCGGAAATTGATGTTCTTATAGGAGCGGAGCTTTTTTATCAATTGTTGCGTAGGTCAAATCAAGCTGAGAAACTTGGCTCTAATATTACAAAAAACATGGCTTGATTGGAATTGGATAGCCTCGGGAGCGATACATAGTAGGGGGCCTGCGTCGAATCGAATTGCGTGTAATATACATACAATAGTAGTCGTATATTCCTTATATGTTTAGGTCGCGAAATTCTGGGAAATTGAGGAAATTTCGAGCATTATGCATTTGTTTGACGAAGAAAAGGCATGCCAGAGACATTTTTCTCAGACGTACTCTAGGGATGAGAGCGGACGATATATAGTTAGGCTTCCGTTCAATGGAAAGCACGAACTTGGCGATTCCTATCAAATAGCAAAAAAAAATTGTATGCATTAGAAAGAAGATTAGCACAGGATCCTTAATTGCCCGAGGAATATACGAAATTTTTCAACGAGTATGAGAGTCTCGGTTACAATATGACTGAAATCTCAGGTTTCGATGCGATGTCACCGAAAATGGATTTCAAGCGTGACAGTCATACAACCAAACTACGGGTTGTATTTAACGCATCATCGAAGAGTAGCACTGGTATGTCGCTGAACAATATGCTTCTCGTTGGCTCAAACCGCCAGGAGGATTTGTTCTTAATTTGTGCGGATATTGAAAAAATGTATAGACAGATCAGGCTTCATCCCGAAGACGTCAAGTATCAAAGGATTTTGTGGCGCACAAGCCGAGATGACCCAATCAAAATATTCCAACACGGTAATTTATGGTACTGTTTCCGCCTCACATATCGCCGTTCAAACTTTGGAGCAATTGTCCGTGGACGAGCGTAAGCAATTTCCGCTGGCAAGCAGAGTTCTTTGTGAGGATTTTTATATTGATGATGTTCTCACCGGCGCATCGTGCATCGAGCAGGCACGTAAGCTTCGAGATGAACTCATCGAGTTAGTAGCCCGCGGCGGATTTCATCTGCGCAAATGGTGCTCAAACGTACCAACTCTTTTGGAACCATTGCTGGAGAAATCTATGGATCCCCACATCTGCTTGAGCGAATCTGAAGCATAAAAAACTCTCGGTATTCATTGGCATCTGCGTGACAATCTAATCCATATCGTGAAGCCTTTCGACGAATATCAGCGAACGACGAAAGAAACCATGCTCTGTCAAGTTGCCTCACTTTTCGACCCTCTTGGACTTTTGGGCCCGGTCATAGTAGAGGCGAAAATCATGTTACAACAGCTGTGCGAAATCAAACTAGATTGGGATGAGTCGGTTCCTGTGGACCTTGCCACCTCTTGGAACAACTATAAGGAGCAAATCGGAGTCCTGAATAACTACACCATTCCTCGCCAAATCGCCGGAGAAGACGCAACTAGCATCCATTTGCATGGTTTCTGCGATGCGAGTCAAAAAGCCTATGGGGCCGTGCTATACTTGAGATCTATAAATTCTTCGGGAGTCCATACAGTTTCATTTATCTGCTCAAAGTCTTGAGTAACGCCAATCAAAAAACTGTTTTTGCCCCGGATTGAATTGTGCGCGGCAGATCTTCTTGGAAGTTTGTATGAAGCTACCATCAAAGCTCTTGAAATCAATTTGGATCAGGTATACTTTTGGTCGGACTCTACTGTTACACATCATTGGATCCAAACTTCACCACACAAACTAAAAACGTTTGTTGCAAACAGAGTCACGAATTCAAGAAAGTACTAAATACGGAAAGTGGAGACATGTGCCGTCTCAAAACAATCCCGCTGATGCGTTGTCAAGAGGATAATTTTCCCGCAAATTTGTCAACAACCCTATTTAGCAGAATGGTTCGATCTGGCTATCTGGGGATGAAACTGCTTGGCCGTGTCGAATTTAATACCCAGTATTGAAATTCTGGAACAACGCGCAATAGTTGTCTTGTCAAACGTTCACGATGTCGATACGGACCTACTCTCAAGATTTTCGTCCTTCAGGAAGATCAAGAGAATTATTGCCTACGTTTCTCTTCTAACTGTCGATCGCTGAAAACGGGCCCGGAAGATCGCAACACGGAAGATCTCAACACTGAAGAGTTAAGAAAGGCCGAAATGCGTATTTCAAAATTAGTTCAACTTACCGCTTTTGAAAAAAAATTGCGTAATTTAAGTGAAGATTGTCCTTTAGTTAAGAAAAGTAATATATTATTGCTTAACCCGTTTGTAGACGTTGACGGAATACTGCGAGACGGGGATAGATTGAAACACGCGGAATTGGAATTTAATCAAAAGTATCCTGTTTTGCTGCCGCCCAATAATCATGTCACCAAGCTGATAACTCGCGAAACTCATATTAACCTTTGTCATGCCCCAAGTCAGGCTACTTTATATGCAATAAGACAAAATTATTGGCTTTTAAACGGAAGAAATCGCGTCAAGGGAGTAATTAGAAATAATATGTTCTCGTTGCAAGCCCTCGATTCCCGAGTATCCGATGGGTAATTTACCAAAGATTAAACTTGTAAGCTCAAGACCGAAAATGTCGGCGTTGATTTCTACGGCCCTTTCTTAATTAAGGAGAAAAAACATCGAAACCGCAATAAAATTAATGTCGCTATATTTGTATGTTTATTTACTAAAGCTATTCACTTGGAAATTGTAGGTGACCTGACTACTGAAGCGTTTATAGCCAGCTTGAAGCAATTTTTTGCACGCCGTGGAAGGGCTCGAGTGGTCCAGTTGGATAATTGCACAAATTTTGCAGGCGCAAGTAATTACTTGAAAGAGGTATTCAAGTTTCTGCAAAAAAAGGGAAATGAGCAAGCAATCAATCGTTCCCGAGTACAATTTCACAAATACAATTTCGAATCGCCTGTCGATATGGCAACATATCCAAGAAATAAAGCAGCATTTTTGGAAACGTTGGAATAAAGAGTATTTAAATAAACTGCAACAGCGTACCAAGTGGACTTTTAATAAAATTCATAGTATTAGCATAGGAGGTCTTGTATTACTCAAAGACGCCATAACACGCCACCGTTACGTTGGATCACATGGTAGAGTAATAACTACTCATCCCGGCGATGACGGTATAATCCGAGTAGTAACAGTTAAGACAGCGAACGGTGTGTGTTTTTTACCTTGCGACATTGTTGTGCATTTATTCTTAATTTATTGATTTTGAACATATTGTTCAAAGGAGGCATGTTGGGTCTCGCGTATTGCACGGCCCTGTGCCATCGTTTCCTCCATCTGGGCCTTCCTCGACTCGTATCTACTGATTTTCGGAATTTCGACTAGACGCTTGAAGAGAGTAGTCGTACTATGGCCACAGTGCCACATTATCGAGACATTTATAATAAAGAGTATTAGTATATTGAAAGTGTCGACTATACACTTCCACCTACATCGTTACCAAAAAATAAGTGTCCAGAACGTAAAACTTTTGCCACTATATGGAGGATTGACGTGAACATACAAATAATTACAAGGAACATGTCGCATCCGTCCATTACCCTTAGGCCGGTATTCATAGTCGTATCTTATATTTAAGACCGTCTTAAGTGCAATCTTAAGATGTCATGAACCAATCACAGAGCCGTATTAACGTCTTAAGACATTACTTAAGACGGTCTTGAAATAAGATCCGACTACGAATACCGGACTGTGTCTCTCCTGGTATTTCTTACTTTCATGATCATTGTAATTAAATATATCGTCAATTTTCTTAATTTTCCAAAACCATGGCTTATTTGATTCAATATTTCTAAAATAAATTTTACCCTTATACTGCTCTTCCCTTAAAATCTGTTCCTTGTTCTCATGTACTCTGTATTAGTCTATTTCTATATAAAATAAATGATATATAAGTGAAAAAAATGTTTTATTTTGATATATTTTACAAGAAAAAATTTGCTTCTGACGTTATAATTTGTCATTTTTTATTTGCAAGCAATAAAGCTTGTAGGTAATCGATCTGTAGATATATAAATCATGTGTGGAATGCGGCTTGTGCGCAATATTGTCGTGTGTGCAAACGTGCATTCGTACTCTAATTATTTATTTGTGCGCAATAGAGCTTGCAGGCAATCGATCTGTAGGCAATAATTTTTGTGCGCAAACGAATTGTCGGCAAATGGGATGTTGGCAAACGACACTGTAGGCAATCGATTTGTAGGCAAACGGGGCCCTCCCACTGATACGTTGTACAAGATATGACAAAGCCTCACGTAACCAAACGTACAAGTAAAATTAATCAAAAAATAGTTTAAAAGGGCGGTCCTGCTATTTACCATTGCATCGAGGAAATCAGTCCTCGCATGTGACGATATGTCGTAGTGCCATACACACAATATTTTTCCGTCTTCAAAAAAACGTACATACTAATATTGCAGAAATTATATGCAGAATTACTGTTAATAATATATTAATTAAAAAATTGTTGCCAGCGATGTATTATCACCTACAAAGACCGTTGTCCGCATGGGCACAAAACAAAATCGTTTAGATAAATTTTTATTATTAATTGACTACAATCAGAAATTTTCTAAAACAGCTTTGTCTTTGGGTCTGATTGTGAGTAGCATTCAAATGACTAGTTCATAATAACTTCAAAGAAAATATAACGGTTTATTCGTAATTTTTCTATCTTTAAGGTTGATAAATTTTTGGGCTTATCTTTAATCTATAAATATCTACATGTTTACTTTAAAGATGTTAGCAAAACATGCGTGGGTTAGTTTGGGATAGGATTAGAGAGCCACCAACTATTAGGATAGGATACAATTAATTTAAATAATTTGTAGGTTTTTCGCAATAATTTATTTTGTACTTTCCTTTTTTGTATTTTTACTGAAACATAACTGTTTTGAGCCGCTGCCCGCGGTTCTGGTTTCGGTAAACGATACGGCGGGTTCGCGAGATGACCTCCCGCGGGGGGGTCTAACCGGTGTATTAAGACACTCCCGAGAACGTTACCGTCTGACCGGTGGATTGAGACACTCCCGAGAACGTTACCGTCTAACCGGTGGATTAAAAACACTCCCGAGAATGTTACCTTAAGACGTCTGAGAAATACCGATGAGCGCAGAAAACCGTCGTAGAGAACACTTCCTTCACACGAGGCTGGCCGAACAATGTCTCTTCCTGTGTAGTCGGGCAGTCCGTGGTTTTTTGGCCGCAAAGTCCGTTGGTGCGGGCGAGAACCTGCCGGAGAGCAGTCGAGGGGGCTCCCGTGAGACACTCCGTTGAGACAATCCGATCACAGTCCTTTTATTTTCGGTATTCGCACAAATACTTGAGTTCGCACTCGAGACCGACAAAACACGTCTTACTTTCACCCGTGAGCGGAAACAAGATGGCACCGGAAGGCGCCGAGTGAGGATAGCGCAGTGATCGTCCGCGACAATCGATGTCGCGACGCATCGATTGTCGCCGGGTGAGCCGGTCCGCGATTGGGCGGCCAGGTAATGGCCGTGCGGTGAACTTACGATAGTGTTTTTTGAACAATAACTTTTATTATTTTATTATTATTATTCCAGATCACCTCTTTAATCAATAATATTTATTTGCTTTTCTCCTATGGGGCTCACAAAGGCGTTTTTCGAGGAACGTTCCCAAACCTTCACAGACGTCTTATGGCTCTCCCACACTGGACGTGATGCGCGATGAGCGATGAGCGATAGCCAATGAGAGCTCTGCTTTTCCGGACGTCACATCCGTCGCGAAGCTCAGCGCGACGTCTCTCAAGAAGTTGACCAAGTTTCTACTTTTATCGCTCGCGATGCGCGAAATAGCGCGAAATCTGTCGACCATAACCTTAGTGCTCGGGTTTCTGTGTATCGTAGTTAATAAGATAAATAACTTTAAAATGAGTCAAGAAGAGAATATGGAAAGTACAGAAAATGTGGATGTATGTATTTGTTTATTTATGTGCATATCTAATTTTATTATTATAAATGTGTCTTTTATTTATAATTTGTGACAAGTCAGGTTATGTGTATATGTTAGCTTACATATTAATTAATCGTTAACTTTATTTTTGAAGGAAACTGAAACAATTCTTCAGAATTCTGACGTGTTTGAAGAAATTTTAATAATGGAGGTTCGTGACAGACGTTGTCTATGGGACCAGGGATTGGATGTGCAACTACGCGGAGTCGATGCTACAAAACGAGCGTGGAATGAAATATTCGCAATTCTTGGTAAGTATATTTTTTATTTGTAAAACACATTTTATGCAATATTTTCCGTTTTTCACGCAGGTGAGGAATCGAAAATACTTCAGAAGAAATGGAAAAATCTTCGAGATACATTCCGTCGGGAGCACCAGGAAATGGAAACATACATTCCTAGTGAAAGTTCGGCTAGAAAGAAGCCAGATCTATGGAAATTTTATCACCTTATGGAATTTCTTGTGCCGACACTGCAATTCCGAAAGTACATTCACAATTTTCACATATTTAATTATTTTAACAGAATTATGAATTATGAATTTATTGCTTACGATTCTAACAATTGTCTAAACAATTAATAAATTTTTATTTTTATGCGATGCAGAACGTACAGTAACCTAGATGGATTGTCGCAGACCAGAAATTCGTGTTTAAACCGTCAAACATCTTCGAGGTTTGTGCCGATCACGACTCCCAGAGACACTTCAATTCCTTCACAGTCGCAGCCTATTGAGACGGCAGTAGTGCAAAGTATGTATATTATGTATACTGTATAGTGTATATCATTTGATTTATTATAATAACCTGAGATACTCATTACTTAAAATTTATTTTGCATGATGAAGATACGAGATCTGTTTTATTATCTCCACCGACTTCATGCTCGCTACAAATGCCAGAAACCATTGCACCACCATCAATATCAAATTCTCCGTTGACAAGTCTGTCGGAGAGAGCTTCGCCAGGTAATTCATCTGGTCTATCAAGCCCGGCCTTAGGTATTCCGCCAGATACGAGGAAGAGACGTAGCCGAAGCATATCGGTAGATCCGCAAGATGCTAAACGGATGCGTGAAGACGATAAATTTGAGGAATTGTTATCTAAAATGGCTGAACCGCGCTCTGAAGAACAGGTCTTCTGTAGTTTCTTACAATCTAGATTGGAAAAACTAGAGAAAAAATATTATCTGCGCCTTACGCATACTATAATGAAGGAAGTAATGAAGATTGAAATAGAACAATCTGAAAATCAGTAAAAGTATATATATGTGTGATTGTGATGTATTTTTATATATTTACATATAACAAATGTTACAGCTGAAAAAATAAATCATTCGAGATACAATTGAAGTTTCTTAATTGTGCAGTATCATGTCCCATTGCCACGGAACAGCTCCAGTACCAAGAAAATAGTTTTTAAAGTTTTCCCTCACAATAGCTGCATTTCGTGCATGAGTGTTGTTTCCTACTCCTCTCAGCGACTAGAATCCAGAATGTCGCACTTCTTGCCGCCATTCACCAGGATTTATTGTTCCATCAGACCGTATGGAATCAGCCGTTTGTAGTGATGTGTTTATCGCTTTACTGAGTACTCTCCATCGTGCCACCATTATGCCAAAGGCGTTTTCAATGACTCTGCGAGCTCGGCTTAAACGGTAATTATAAATTCTCTGATCATCAGACAGTGTTTTGCTCGGATATGGTCTCATTGTATAATTACTCAGCTGAAAAGCCTCATCTGCTACTAATACATATGGCACTGGATCTCCGTTTTCGACGATTGGGGAAGGTGGAAGTACATGCATTTTGTTGTCAGCAAACATCCGCCCCATTACAGAGTTTTTAAAAACTCCACCGTCACTGTGACGACCTTCAGCTCCAATGTCCACCAGAAGGAATCGATATGACGCTGAAGCCACTGCCATTAAATTTATGCTGTGAGGCCCCTTATAGTTATAAAACGTTGATCCGGAGTTTGGTGGTGCCTGAAAATTCAATCATTGAGTAAGTTTAAAACCATGTATTACATTTTCTTGTGTAAATCTAAAAATATATTTACTTTTACAACAACATGCTTGCCATCTATTGCACCTATACAGTGTGGAAAATTCCAGCGTGTATAAAACTCTTCTGCAATTTCCTTCCAGTTGTCTTCTGATGGTACAAACATTTAATTTTGCAACACGTTCCATAGGCACTCACATGTGTCTGTAATAATTGCTGAAACGGTACTATGTCCTACGCGAAACGCATAAGCAATTGAGGACATGTTATCTCCTGTCGCTAAGTATCTGCAAGTAATTAAAATAAACGAATTAATGCACCTAACGCAATCAGTTTTTAATAATTATTAACATGTGTATATCTTTATAAAAACTAACCTTAATGTTATATATAGTCTCGTGCGAGGACAAATAGGTTCTCGAAAATTAGTTTGCATTCTATCAATTGCAGGTCCAATAATTGCAAGTAATTCATCGAAGACGTCGACTGTCATACGGCAATAATTAAAATGTGATTCCACGTCCAAAAGTCGCATCTCATTAATTAGATGTTCACCATCTCCTTGGTCACCCCGGCGTTGATTTATTGGGCGAACCCACCATCGTCGTGGTTTACATACTATTGTTTGATTAAACTTTCTTTGTCGTGCCTGACGTTTCAGGTACCAGGCAATCAATAAAATAAGACGTCTCTGATCATAATACATATCAAACTGCTCTCTTTGCGCGTATAAGGACGTCAGCATTAAAAGTCGTCTTCGTCTGATGTTAATATCTGACATAGCGTGCTATACAATAACATACAATAATAAATGTGACATTTATAGGTTACGTTATTGTTTTTAGATTAATTACTTTATTTTGTTAATTTAAAGTACTTACGGTACGCAATTATACCTTGTATATGTTCCTTAACGTAACCTTTTATTTCTCTTCGTAGTAATAAACTTTTACTTATATAATAATGATTTCGCATCTTCGCTCGTCGCGTCGCTCGTCATGTTCAATCGCGTGCAGTGTGAATGAGGGAAAATATATTTTCACCGATTCATCGCTCATCGCTCATCGCGCATCGCGCATCGCGCATCGCGCATCGCGCATCGCGTCCAGTGTGGGAGAGCCATTACAATCATCCTTAACCTATCCCTGCCAACGCCGCCCGTACACACACACACGTCTCGCTCACCTGTCCTATCCTTAACCATACGCACTTAAAACTAGCTTAAAACTACTTAACTCTAGCTGGACCTCCGTTTCCTTACAATTTTAGCAATTTCTCCTCATTCACACTCTTTCCATCCTCTCATTCGACATTCCCCGCCCACTGTTCGCCTCCTCTATTGCTTTCATCCACTCCTCTCCCTCACCCTCCCCACCCAGCATCCTCCCTGCAGCCTCCTGCCATCCGTCACCCTCCCAGTTCCCCCACCTCAGACATCTCTCCCAAACATGCTCCCATAATTCCTCCTCCCTCCCGCACATCCTACATGCCCTCTTTTTCTCCTCCTCCCAATATAAACCCTCCCTAACCTCATTACCGAGCCTAAATCTTATAATCCTACTCCATCTTTCTTCCGTCCATCCCTTCGTCAAATAACCTGGAATTCCCTCTACCCTTATCTTTTTGAACCATTTGTTATATTTAGAGTCCATAATTTTTTCCATCTTTTCTTGCCATTGTCTCGTCCTCTCTCTACGCGATTTTCTCGTACTCCAATCCTTCCTCTTCACCTATATCCACGCCCATCTCCTCCATATATTCCTTTCTATCCTGCTCCCATCTTCTTATTATCTTTCCTTTCTTCCATCTCTCCTTCATCTCTTCAAGACATTTCTCGCAATTCCCCCTCCTCTTCCTCCAACTTTCTCTCAAACTTCCAGGCCCTTTTATTCGCTCTACCTCTCATCATCTCCCTTTCTACTTCATCTCTTACCATGTAGCCTGGAGTCCTCGAGTTCAGTCCAAATGTCCATCTTAGGTATCTCTCATGTATACTTTCTACCTCTCTCCTCTCTTTCCATCCCCAAACTTCCACTCCATATCCAACCACTGTCCATACGAGTGTATCGTATAGCCAGATCCTTCTCTTCCAATCCTTTCCCCACATTCTTTTCCCAATCCCCCAGACCTCTCTCATTACCAACTCCGCCTTCTTTCTCCTCTCTCTTATATGCGCCTCCTGTCCCCCGTTCGCCTTCACCGTATATCCCAGATACTTGAATTCATTACCCTCCTCAATCTTCTCTCCCTTCCATGTCCACTCGATGCTCTTCTTCCTTCCACCTCCTTTCCTAAACCTCATTATCTTTGTTTTTTCCGTGCTCAGCACTAATCCTTTCGAATCCAGATACCCCTCCAGTCTACTTATCATTGATCTCATATCTTGTTGGTTACGTAACAGGTGACCCAAGGACAAATGATCCGCGACATTTGATCCGGAGACAAAACAACCAGAAGACAATTGATCCGAACGACAAATTGTCCAAACCAATTAAATCCGCGACAAAACGCCCGTAAAAAAAAAATTCTACAATATGATCACCATATACTAATAATATTGATACTGAAAAGATTAGCGACGCCCCGTACGCAAGGTATATGACGTTCCATTCACCCAACATGTAAGATCTGTATATTTATTAAATCTTCGCCTTACCAAATAGATGAGTCTACAATATACTAAAAATAATGAATACAGAAAAGATTAGCAAGACCCCTACGCAGGTATGGCGCTGCCCCTATCCCCACAACCACCCTCCCTGCTAACAGTACCAACGCCTGTTTCACGACACTTTTTTCTACCAGATTAAGTCCTGTTTTTGTAATAGATGTTGCTTTTGCAATAAAAATGTGTTATATCAAAGTCGGGGGGGCTCCGCCCCCCCCCCGAACCCCCCTGGCCGGGGGCTTCGCCCCCTGGACCCCCGCCGGGGGGCTTCGCTCCCCTGGACCCCCCATTGGGAGCTTCGCTTACAAGTACTACATACTAAGTTCTGCAGACCAAAAATCCAAAATCTAGCAAAATAATAAAAGTTTGAAAGAAAAGTTATTTAAAGCAGAGAATAGTTGGTATATTAAGAAGTATAAACACAATTGTATGTATAAGAAAACATGAATACAAGAAAGTACTTGTAAAGCGCGTCACTAACCTATAGGTTTTGTCAATAACCAACTATTATCGTTAAATCATCCAAACCAATTAAATCCGCAACAAAACGCCCGTCAAAAAAATCAAAATTATGAAAAAACTTCTCTGTTTCGGATTGGGCGAGTTCACGCGGCGAGCCCTTCGCGACGGGTGAGGTGAACCCCACGCAATCCCGCTCTGATTGGCGCGTCGCAACCAATCAAAATTGCGCGAGCATTCGCACATCGACCCGCGTATCTATCTCGATCGATGGGCATGGTTCTTCCTCATCGCGTCGCGGCGCCGCCGGATACGCACAGTAGAGTACATCTGAAGCCGGCCGGTGAACCACACGTGTGTCTTTCGCTCTGAGAAATTTCGAGTATCGAACCGAGTGAGCCTCGCGACAAGATCTCCGCTTGTTCCGCGACAAGATCTCCGCTCGCGCCGACAGGATCTCAGCTCGTGCCGCGACAATTCCGCTCGCGTCGACACGAGATCCGCGCTCGTACCGCGACAAGATTTTCCGCTCGCGTCGCGACAAGATGTCCGCCATAGGCTCACCATCTCGCGCATCATAAAAGAACGCCCGATCATTGCTCGACATCGTGGTTCACTGCGTCGACTCAGCTTATCCGTAGTCCTGCATTGGACAGTACGTTTTGAGACGCATTTAAGTGCTCTCCGTGTAAAAGTCAAGTGCCGTGTTCGGCAGTATACAATCTCGCGAGTTGCGTGTGATCTGCGCCGCCTTCGGCCGTCACCCTTTGCAAGAAAATCGTGTTCTATCTCGCGAGTTGCGAATGATCCGCGCCGCGCTCGGCCGTCATCCCTCGCGAGAGACAAGTGCAACTTCGCGGGTTGCGAGTGATCTGCGCTGCGCTCAGCCGTCACCCCTCGCGAAAGTTCAAAGTGCAAATGCAACCTCGCGGGTTGCGAGTGATCTGCGCCGCCTCCGGCCGTCACCCCTCGCGAGAGTTCAAATTTCCAGTGCAATCTCACACGTGGTGAGTGATCTGCATAGCATCGACCGTTATATCTCGTGATATAAACTCAATTGTTACGCTGCGTGTATAAGGTGCCGTGTGCGGCAGTTCCATCGCATAAAAGACATTCTGCGATATCTCGATAAGCGCCTCGTGCGCTGTGCGCCGTTCGGCCATATTTGTGCAAAGTGCGGCGTTCGACATTTCGACCGCGTAAAGGACATTATCTCTGTAAGCGCCTCGTGCGCCGTGCGCCGTTATCGGCCATATTTGAGTCATGTGTCGCGCTCGGATATTTCGACCGCGTGAAAAAACATTCCGCGACATTTCTGTAAGCGCCTCGTGCGCCGTGCGCCGTTATCGGCCATTTTGTACAAAGTCGATGTTCTCGCTCGACACGATCATTCGACAAACAAGTGCCATCAGTCTGGTGTTCACGTGAGACCATGTTTGTGACACCGTGGCGAATAAAGACGTTCTTATAGTACAAACAACAAGACTCTAAAACTGACTGAAACTGCCTGCCCTACGATTCCACGATCCTACCGCGTACCTAAACGGAGCGCGAACCTCCCTACACCGCACCGCATTCGAAACGAATCTGGCTTCTGACTCCGGATGAGTTTCTGGTCCTTCGAGTTGAAACATTCTCCAATGTAATATAAGAAACAATATAAACATTTAATTAACTCCAGACATAATATACATTTTTTCTTGAATTATAATTATGATAGACAATAAAAAATAATACAATAACTCATGTAACATACGTAGAATTAATCAACCGACGAAACCAACGCAATAATTATAATATTTTTAATCAATTACAATTATCATAGAAATAAAAATAAAATCAGAACAATAATCCAAACCATAAATGTCTAATTATTACACAAACAGAACAGACGCTACATTTTTTAAATATTTCAATTTTTTAGCGCATTCATATTTGATCACAATATTTTTAATTCGATCATCTTTATCCGCATATATTTTTCGCTTCTTGGCAACAACATTAACCCCAGTATTCATTTGAGCAATCGTTGTTTCCGTAAGAACTTGCTCACCCTTAATCACATCCATAAAGCTACTAAATATTGCATGAGCTACGCGAACTTTGTTATTGAATGAGTGATGCCAACCCTCAACGCCATTGTTCGAACGCATAACACCATCGATAATTGCTTGATAACAATTCCGCAAGACTAAATCAAACATCGGTTTCTTGCGTTTTTTGCCAGTACGACATCGTTCACCAACCCAGGTTCGCTCAAAGTACCGAATCAAATCGTTTAATACATCATCATTATCCTCGAAAAACGGTGATACAATAAGCTCCTCATACGCCTCAAGTACATCATTCACAGGAACAAATGCTAGCGCTATGAGCATTTTAATGTTCAAACAAAAACTCAGATCCAAATTATAATTTTGCTGTAGACCACAAAATTGCACGTGACGCCAAATACACTGACTGTAATGGAAAAGGCAACCAGAAATAACACACTTAGGTAATTTACTCTTAAAAGCAATAATGAACGCACGCTCAAAATCCACCATTATTCTTTTAGGATTTAAGTTCGGTTGATGGCATTTAATAACGAAAAACGCAGATGAATACAGTTTCTCGGACTTATTAGGAGCTAGTATGTAAACAAACGGCAACAATTTATCATGATACACACCGTGGATAGTGTATAATTGTTTAAAAATCAGAGGAACTGAATTAAACGTGCCATCACAACACCAGAACTCGCATTCTGCCAACAACTCCAAGTTTTTATCAGTAGCATATATAACAAAACGATCAGCACCAACCTCACTATCATACAACAAAAATAACTCATCATCGTTAGTCATCTTGTACATATCTGGTATAACCAATTCTCGGAGTATCTTTGGATTTACTACGACAGCTTCGTCAGTCTTTCTGACCCGTTGAACGATACGTGTCAATGATTTAATTTGTGGTAGTTGAACACGGACTGGCGATGGAACTTTACTCAAAACATTAGCAATCACGACACCATTAGTCTCACAACCCTTACGCGCCTTCTTTTTTAATTTCTCTTTAACCTTCTTAGCTTCGACCTGAGCAACATCAGCAGCATGATTGTGTACAGGAGGATCACCAACAATTTCACCTATATTAAACGCATAGATTAATCGTGGAGATTAAAAAAATAATTAAATACATGAAAATAATAACACATGAAAAAGATAACACATTGAATACCAGTTCGTTTATCGCTTGTAGTATAAATCACAACGCTACATAACCTCTTCCGGTATTCAGCACAACGCCAAGTAATATTAAACTTATTCACACTTTTCTTGTTGTATAAATAACCATTATGAAGCAACATTGAAGCACCTCACTGTGATTTAAGAAATTTTAACGGCATTTTAACAATTTCACAAATGCAATTTCAACTATAAAACAAACAATACTCGAGTAGCTGTAATTTTCAGAGTACGAACAACACTAGCCTCGTGCACGTACGATCAAACTCGCATGTAATGCCCTCTAGAAGGATCAATTGACACTCGGATCAATTCTCCTAAGGATAATTTATCTCCGAATTTTTCGTCGCTGGATGAAATGTCATATGGATCAAATGTCGCGGATTATTTGTCCTCGGACCAGCGGTCGTGTCACCTATCTTGTTCCACTTCCGCCATTAGCGCTACGTCATCCGCGAACATCAGCGTGTAAACCTTCCCTCCCTTCAATCTTACCCCTCCTCAACCTCCTCTTTTCATGTACTCTTCCATGTCTGCAATCAACAAGGTGAAGAGCAGTGGACTCGGTGGGCATCCCTGTCTCATACCCTTTGCCATCCAAAATACACCTCCACAATGCCCACCCACCTTCACCCTACTCTTTGTCTCTCTTAGGACCTCTTCAACCCTGTTTATCAATCCCTCTCTCACTCCTCTATTTCTCATAGCCTCTATTAACACATCCCTGTTTACTGAGTCGAACGCCGCCTTCAGGTCATTTTTCCTCCATCCTTTCCCAACTGTCTATTGATCAAGTAATTCAGAGCATATATCTGATCCGTCGTACCAATTCCTCTTCTGAAACCGGCCTGATTATCTGGTATCAAGTTCTTTGCCTCTACTCCCACTCTTAATCTTTCTGCCAACATCGCCGTATAAATTTTGTACATAGATGACATGATTGTTATCCCTCTATACTCTCTCACATCTTGCCCTTCTCCCTTCTTTATTATCGGAACTATTTCACCTTCCTTCCATTGCTCTGGCCAGCCCTCCCCCCTCCAAACTCTCCTGCAAATCTCCCATACCCATCTCTCCATTTCTTCTCCTTTATATTTCCAAGCCTTGTTCGGTATCCCATTACTACCTATTGCTTTTCCCACTTTTAATTTCCCTATTGCTTTTCTTACTTCTTCCAGCTCTATCTCTTCTTCTACTTGTCTCTCCTTTCCCCCGTCTCCTCTCAACACCCTGCTCTCGACCCCTCCCATCAGCCCCATAAAATACTCCTTCCACTCCTCCATCTTTATCTCTTCGTTTATCCTCTTCCTTTTTTTTCTTACTCTACTAATCAGCTCCCATACTTTTCCTTCCGTTCTTGCTTCTCTCTGATCATCCTGTCCTTTTCGTCCTTCTTCTTTTCTTCACACATCTCCCTATATTCCTTCTTTCTTCTTCTATAGCACTCCGCGCTTCCCCTTTTTCCTCCATCTTCTCAATTCCCTCTTAACCTTCCGTTTTGTCACCCTACATTCCGTGTCCCACCATCCTCTTTTAATCTTTGCCTCTCCTTTACTTTTCTCTTCAGTTTCCTCTATTATCTTCCTTATCCTCGTCGTTCCCATCTCCAATTCCTCCTGTATGTCTACCACCCCTTGTTCTATAGTCCCAGCTTCTCTTTGAACTCCTTTCTTCCTTCCTCACTCCATATTCCTCTCCTCCTTGGTCCGTCACCTCTTTTCCTCTCTTCTTTCTTTAACCTACCTCTTATCCATACGATTAACGGATGATGATCTGAATCTACTCTGTCACCCACCTCCAATCTTTCAACTCTTTCTCTCACATTTTTTCTTCCCCTATTACGTAGTCTATCACTGTTTCCCCTCTCCCTCCGGTATACATAAACTCCCCTTCTTCGTCTCCTTTCATGTTACCGTTTAGAATCGTCCATCCCCTATCTTCTATAAACTCTAACATCTTCCTCCCCTCTCCGTTTATTTTCTTATCCTTGGATCTTCTTCTCCCATCCCTCTTTTGATCATCTTCCTCGTTCCATCCTCCTTCTTCTCCTGTTCTTGTGTTGAAATCACCAATCATCGTCCTTATACCCTCCTCCCCCTCTTCCATCCAATCTTTTAAACCTTCCAACTTCTTGTCCAAATCATTATTTACATATATCCCAACTATTCTCCACTTCTCCTTACCTATCTTTATTTCGCATTCCATCCTACCTTCTTCCCCCCGTTCTCTCCTCATTTTCTTCCACTATCCCTTTCCTTATCCCCATTAACATACCTCCGCTCGCTCTTCCTTTCTTGTTTCTTCTAGTCGCCTGCTGCATCTTCCACCTATATTCACTCGGTATCTTCTCTTTCAACTTCTCCCAGCCTTTCCCATCTAACCATGTCTCCATCATTATCACAACATCCCATTCCTTTTCCCCTCCCAAAACTCCTTGTCTTTATTCAGTACACCTGCTACGTTCCAAAAAGCCACCCTCCACGTCCTTTCCTCTTCTGCAATTCTTCTCTCTCCCTCTGCTCCGCTATTATCCTCCCTTTCGCTTCCTCCACAGTTCTCTTCCTCACTCTCTCTCCCTTCTTTCTCCATCTCATTTATTTCTTCTCTCACATCTCTCCCTCAATTCCGGCCTCCTCCTGCCCCCTTCCTCCCTCTCCTCTTTCACTCTCCTCTCCCTTCCAAATTATTACATCCCCGTTCCTTTCTTATTCTTCCCCCTTCCCTCTCCATATACTTCCCTCGTTGTTTCTCAAAACCCCCTCTTTCTCGTCCCATCTCCACCATACTCCATTAATCTGCATCCTACCATAGTATACCCAGACTCTTTTTCCCTCTCCTCTTTCCTTCCGTGCAATGTCTTCTAATATCCATCTCATCCTTCTTTCCTTCCATGTTGTAACCGGACATTTAGGTTGACGCGTTACAACTCATTCATCAATATCACCGAATTATCAAAAAATTCGTGAAAACACGGTCGCCACTCGATTTTACCCGTTAAATCGAGAAAGGTAAGTACACCACTAACCGTATCTGTCGACTAATTCCCCTTTTTTCTGTTTCAGGTGCTCCGGACTGCTGCTGCTGCTGGCCGCTCTCACTCGTCGTCGCTGGATCTTCAACGTGGAAGCCGCTTCTACCAACGATGTGTTGTGCCGTAACCGGGAGTTGGTGCTCAGGGCCGGCACAGGATTCGGGAATTCCGGGTTGGAGGTGGTGCACACCACGGAGTGTTTGAATGAATGTTACTTAGATATTTCCCCTCAAATATCTTTAATTAAAATACTTGACAATTGATAACGGTCTTGATTTCTTTATACAATTCCCGAGATTATTCTAAGTTTAACAATTAGTAAAGGTGACCGCACGTTCGTTAGGATTTCTTATGACTGACTGCCCGCTCGATCTTCCGAATCGGTGGTATTTATAATATCGGACCGACGTTCTGTTGCTAACTCGGGGGCTCCCGAGTTAGCGTTGACTTCTCGTCGTCAGCGCTCTGCGCTGACCTTCGCATCAGCGCTTTCGGTAAACCTGGAGTGGAACGCTCTGGGTTCCGGTGTCGGTTTGCATCGGATGATCGTCGTCCGATGCAATCGTCAGGTTTTTCGGCGGATTTCGTATTTGAGTTCAGTTGCCAGGGTCGGATTACTTATAGGTTATATAATTAATAATTATAGCGTTGTGCGCTCACAACAGATGCTTGGACCTCGCTCGCCTCGGATGGACCCACAGGATCGTCGCAGAATCTCAAATAAGTATCGTGTACCATACGCTTGTATCGCAAGCGAAGTGCATTGACTCGCACTTAATTTTTGCAGGAATATCGAATTACAAAGTATCTCCCGCATGGAAGGTGACTCAGGATAGGTCACAGGTTATCGTCGAATGAACTGACACTCAGGATATCACTTTATATAACAATGTATTTATTCATGTAAATTTGAATAAACAGTCATTACATTTTGATTCACAGGGATTTTCTCTCACTCGCGGTATCGCATCGTGATCGATAGTTACAGTTCGCTCGTAGCGCATAAAATCGCGTAAACTCGAAATAAATTGTCCAACACTCCGCAACACAGGTATCATCGGTTGTCACGAGAATACTCAGTATCCTCCCGTATGACTGTCCTTGGTTTCGTACACGGACGTCGGATTCGGAAATGTTTCGCTCGCACATACGATTCGCGAATAATTGTCGGATATCGCTCCGTACGCTGGATCCGCGGTTGTATCGAGAGACGTGTTATCGATTCGCGCTCTCCCGTCAGACTCCTGTACTCGCTACGCGTATATCTCGCACAACTTTACACTTTTGCGAAAATTCGTTATATTCGCGGTTATTTGGATATCGCTCCGTACGCGGGATCACCGGTTGTAATGAAAGCTATAACGGATACGTGTTGTCGGCACCAGCTCTCCCGATAGACTTCTCGTTAAGTATTACCGCACTATGTCGGAAAATTTATAAGTATCGCGAAACTCGTTATTCGCGATAACCCGGATATTGCTCCGTGAGCGGGTCTCCCCAGTTGTTACGAGAATACGTGTTAGCAGCTTTACATCTCCCGGCGGACTGACGATGATCGCTCGCTCGCAACGGCGTACGTCCCCTCCTGGGCGGTACCCCCACTCTTGTTATTCACATCGGTGATCACGTGAACATCGTATGACGGCAGCTACGCGTCAGACAAACAGGTCCGACAAACACGCAGGAATTTTGTTTGTCTCTTTATTATGCTTCACGCTCGCCGGAAACTATTCATAAGAATATTCGATATGAAATATAATATGATTTTACACGTTTTACATTATTACAGAATTATGGATGGATTTTCCGACCCAGGCCACGTACATCGCTCGCGCTCTACATTTATCCTTATCGCTACTCCCTGTATACGCCTATATGACATCTTTTGGGTGGAGACGCGTGCGCTGGAGTTTTCTCGCACGAACATTGAATTCGGACGGGAGTTCGATAATGACGCGGTTTAACATCTCTTAATGTCACTTATAACGCTCAATTGCATCTCGCACCCGTGTGACAGGTTTTCCGGGCACACGTGACAAATCGAAACGGGATCGCGATATTGAAGCTACTTGACATCCCTTAATGCCATTTATAATATTTATTTGCATCTCGCACCCTTGTGACAGGTTTTTCTGGCACATATGACAAATCGAAACGGGGTCGCGATATACTTGCTCTACATGGTCTCGGAAATGCACCGATATCGTTGTTATCCTCGTAGATGGTCTGGGCGTCGATTTTCTGGCACAGACGTCGCAGATCGACGGGACTCGGTGGGTCACACTCCTAGGGGCTCAATAGACCGACCGCACATGGTTGTTCCAGGGGAAGGTGCTTGTGCTGGGTGTTTCCGGCACCCAGGTCGGATCGGGGTGAAAGTCGCTAGTTACGCTATTTAGGACCTCCGCAGACCATTCCCGATGGCCGTTTGGTCCTACGAGGTGTGTGCCAAGATTTTCCGGCACATGGTTCAAAATTTTAATTTAGCGTTAATTATGCTTTAATTGGCATCCCAATAATGCGTTGCTGACGCTAGTTTACGTGAACCATACATGTGCCGTGTTTTCCCCGCACATGCCTCAAACTTGATCGGGATCGCGACCACTATGTTCGCTGATGTCTTAATGACGCTCAGAAATCGTCTCCCCCAGGAGAAGATGTGCGTGCCGGGTTTTCGCGGCACGTCGATCGGACTACAGCGAGAACACGTTAGGCGTGCTTCTCGCGGCTCACTCAGCCACCTCGAGTAATCTCCTCCTGTAGATGACGCTCGTGGTCGACTCCTGGTGCACGGTGCACCGTCGGGATTGAAAATCGCATTTCCGCCCCTATTCGACGCTTGTGAGTCGCCTCGCGGCGATATGTGACGCGAAATCTCCATGTGACGCGACTTTCACGCACGACGCATTTACTCTGTTGCAACACGCTCGGACGCGTGTGACTGCTCACGCTGACGCGCGATAACGCTGAATCACGGGGTTGTCCCCTTATCTCATATAGCATCGAGTCGTCAGAGCGACTCTTATCCACTCTCGGATCGAACCGATTTGCATACGTGATAGAAAATCAAAAGGAAAGGAAAGGAAACGTAAATATTCTTTAATCGCCATGAGTGGCCTTTAATAACACACGCAAAATAAACCGAATAATCGAAACATAATTTTGTCCCGGCCTTAGTGAAATAAGAACATAACTACATCAACGTGCCAACGGACACTTATGTATCACCCGTGAAGGTGATAAGCAAACAAAATAAATTATAATAACGAAATGTACGCTATTTAAGGCGGGAAAATTGCGAATGTATGTGTGAGCGCGCTCGCTCACACATGGTGCTTGAACGCTGTTTGCGCCCAGTCCGTCAGGTCAGCCTTACCGTCGTCTCCTCCGGTCGCCGACTCTGGCTGCTTCGTCCGCGATGCTGCCTCCGGCTGCAATGTCAGATCATAATCTAGTCTAATTCCTCTTTCTCTTAATCTCCCTCTTTCCGTTATTATGTTTCTCTTTTGTTCGACGTCTCGCAGTTTTACGACCGTCATTCTGACTCCTCCCTCTCTTCCTCCCTCTATCATTTTAGCCCTAGGTACCCGCTCCAGGGTCCAACGTACCCTATGCGTTTTTAAGTAGTGCTGTAACTTTTTTATAATGCGATTTAAACTCATGGCATAAGGGGGTAAAAAAACTAGATATTTGTGGACACAATTGGTCTGGAGAGAGAATTTTTGTACACTAGTATTGAGCTGAGATTGGCACGAAGTTGGAACAGGGTTCGTAGTACCCTGGTGTGGCTAAATTGTAATTTTTCGTCGTCCGGGGTACTTTTTTTTTACACTTAATTCTTTTTTTTCGTTCACTTGGGTACAGACGACCTCCTGTATGTTCACGTAATTTGGTTACAAACAGATTTTTCAAGTACTTGAGTTGATATAGGATGCGCGCGTCCAAACAAAGGACGCGCGCACAACGCGTCTGAACACGTTTGTCTCGTGTACGATAAATATTTATTACTCAAAACCTTTTCTAACCGTTTATTAAAATTTAATTAGTAGAATTTTACTACTAAACGCGCGATTCATCAACAATTTGAAATGTACAATTTTCGTCGTTTCAAATAAATATACTTTTTAGAGCAAACCACATCATACCAATTTTTTTTTGTTAGTTCGTAGTGGCATTTAAAAGAATCCACCGGTCGTTTTGTTTAAATTTTAATTAAAAAAATTTTACGATTTTTAATAAAAACCATCATATTTTAACTCTTTTTCGCGATATGATTTATTCTGCAGCTTATAATTTCTAAACAAATAATTTTTTCGCTTAATTTCTTTGCTATACGTCTTTTTCGGAATTCGGGGTATCGATTTCACCATAAATAAGCTTAAAAATATGCATTTAGTCAAGAGTTACAGGTCAGTAAAGTTTTAGGGTTCCACAGACCCTGGTATGGCGGGCATGGTAATCAAAAATAGGTGAGGGTACCTAAGGTTAACGTTGTTACTCTCTATCTGTAATCCTGTCTTCTTCATTATTTCATCAATCTCCGCTTCTACCTCCTTCTTTCCACCTTTTATTCCTCTTATTATCAAATTCCCCCTCCGCTCTTCTCTTTCCCTCGTTTCTATTCTCTTCTCTAATTCCTTTATCCTGTATTCCATTCTCTTATCTCCCCCCCCCCCCTTCTTCTCTCCCGATCCCTCATCCCTTTCATAATAATACTTCTTCCACCTCTGTCAGTCTTCTCTCCAGACCTTCTTTTTCACTTTGCCATCTCGCCTCATTTTCTCTCCATTGCCTTTTTAAATCCTCTAGCTACGATCTGAACTGCTCACTAATTATCTCCCTTATCTCTCCTAGCCACTCTCCAAACTCCTTTTTCATATCCTCCTTCATCTCATCCATCCAGCTTTTCCAAATTTCTGCTCTTTCTTTATACTCTCTTGGTGGCGATCTTGATACCTTCTTTGTTACACCAAAATGCCATGCCTCGGCACTTTTTCTTTTCAATAGATCCACGTTACCAGTACTTCCTCTTCTATCCCCCCCCGTAACCTTCTCCCTCCACATCTACCAACTCCGCTACTCTACCCTTCTCTTCGGCCATTATCGAATTTGATCCTGCTCTGCTTTCTATCTACCCTCTGCTCTATGCCTACCCTGATTCTACGTTCCAAGATGTATCCCACTCTCCCCTCTCTGTACTATCTGCTCTATGCCCGTGATCACACGTTGCCGTGTCCCCCACCCGCTCAAGTCGTCCCTCTATACCACACGTTACCCGCGCTACTACCGTTACTCTCTCGTCGAGTCTTCTAGTCTTAACCCTTTGACATATGGCCCTCCCCTTAACTCTTTCTCACTCTCACCTCCACTTTCGCCCTCGCTCCTTCTTCCCTACTTGCTCTCACTCACGCTAGATACCTCTAAAACACCTTTCACACCAACTTTCGCTCCGCTCACCGACACACGATCCGCACGCTTCACACCGGAAACGGAAGTCCCCAGATCACCTCTTCGATATCATTATAAAAAAATACAGTAAAAAAAAGTTCTGATGATTCGAAAAATTTGCGTCGGATTGGTTGTCTACTTCTCGAAATAAAGAATCAATTATTTGAGTGAGCCGCGCCTCATTCTGGTATGACCGTCAGGTTTCAAAGATAAAGCTTAAATTAAAGATAGTATATTGTTATCTCCTACGCCATATAGAAAAGAAGAAGAGAAAGATAATCCTGTTTACATTTATTACAGTATTTCTTACAATTAATATATGTTAAGACCGTTAAGATATAAATCAATACAAATGAAATAGCTATACGGTCTAAGCTTGGATTTTAGCAGCTTAATATTATTTTCTATATGTATTTTAAATACGCGTTTTCCAACATATTAACTGCGCGCCGATTATTTGTCGGACTTAAAACACAGCTATTATTGGAACATTATAGAAATTCCCTCTCCCTTTTCTAATCAAATCTATTGATTTATATCTTAACGGTCTTAACATATATTAATTGTTTATTCACGTCGCCTGAGAAAGACGTTCAAAATTATTGTTATCCGGTTATTGCGATAAATATTACCACATGCCCCGGTAGTCGAATTGGTAAGACGCCCGAACGGAATGCGGGAGATTCCAGGTTCGAACCCTGGCTGGGGTAATATTTTTTGCAATAAGTTCTTAGTAGGTGTAGGTCACCGATTCTAAATTACTTGTAGGCAAGGGGGAGAGGGGCGGGGGGTTTCGGCGGCGCGGGGTACTCCATACCCGATGGGCGTCCGCGGGGCAAGGGAGGGTTCGTGTGCACTTAGGGCGAGGAGGTCTGCGGGGCAAGGGGAGGGTGTTTATCATAAATAGTATAAATTCCATGTTACTTTCAAGTATGCACGTGCGGTCTGCACGTGCAGTCTGTACGGTGGAAATTTTTTTGAGTGCTTCTCTCCACTTTAACTCAAGGGTTTTGGTGCGACAAATACCCGTCGCATGATTTTCTTCTCGAAAGAGCCCTTTATCGGACCATGCCTTTGCGACTATAAACAAATAGCGCGAGCGCCGGTGATAGGCTGCTATAATTTACGATCAATTATCGCGGCGCCGATGTCCTCTTCATTCTTCTAGAAAAGGACGTTTTATCGGCGAGCGTGTCAGGACGTTTCGTGGCGCCATTCAGTTAAAATTTTGTATATAAATATCACATAAGCAGCAACGCCACTAAGCGTCTAAGAGACCACTTCTCTGCGATGTAGGTATACTAAACATCTGATGACACTATGCACTAAACAGAAAAAGAAACGATACACAATGCTCTAAAAACGAGAGAAGAAGCTATAGAAGAAAAAATATATAACGAAGAACGAAGAGCGTCAAAACCACAGTCTGTAATTTGAAAGCCAACGCATCGGTCGAAAAAGTATATCGGTCGAAAAAAGTGTAACAGTTATTTAATTCATAATTTTTTGAAATGTGCAAGAGTTCAATATGGAAATAGACGATATGGAAATAGACAATAATTTTGAACAAATTTTAGATGAAAGATTGTGTTGTCGGATGACAGTGATTATATCAGCGATCATCAAGGAGATGATCTTGTTGAAACGACTGAAAAAATAGTGTCACGCTCAGAAATTTGCGAGCTAAATAGACGCACCAAGTTTTGCGCGGTATATTGTTACTACACCACGGGTGATAGTTTTGTTGCATGTGCATCGTGCATGATAGCAATAGCGGACGCAGATTACGGATATATGTATGCTGTGCGAAAACATGTGATTGAGCTGTACGACGCGATAGAAGACCGGTCCTGCTCCAATTGCAGATTTTTGGTGTATCAAATCTTTCCATGCAATATGTGTCCAATTTGTGTACACTGAAAAAAAAACATTGCCGTGAATTGAACAATATAAAGTGTACGCGAGCAACATGGAAAGAATCCGCTTTTACGAATACTTTAATGACTCTGTCAAGTATGCTCATCCTTGTAGACAAGATATCATCGATGCTTTAAAGGACGATAAAGATCGGCGAGGAGAAACGTGTGTGCAACAAATATCACCAGTGCAGTTTCTTCGCGATCGTGAACTCGGTATACGCGGAACCAGTGAACGCGTAGTCAGACAAGGAGTTGTTATCGACACTGAGCATCCATATGACTGGCCTTATCACCTGAGACGTAAAGCGTACAGACAGTTGTGGGATCGTACAATAGAGGAAGAAGAGGAAGAAGAGGACGAAGAAGACCTAAGAACGTTAAGAAGTTGTATGAGACGTCGTTATATTCCATATTATTTTGGTGTACGCAATGAAGCGTAATATAACCGTTGGGCGATGGAAATTATTCAAAAGATCGAGTCTGGCTTTGATACTCTGTACATTCAGATTCGTACAGGTATTGGGAGGTGCGCCGAATTGGCGGTAATGAACAACTTGCAGTCTTCGGTTTATAGATGCAATTTTAATTATCCAGCGATTATGCTTGAAAACGCTTCTAATGATAAAATTGATGATTGTGACGATATCGATGATATTGATGATGCTCTTTGGCGACTTATTTACAAAGATGCCCGCCACTTCAATCTTTATCATTTTATGAGTACGCACTATCACGTTCACGGGTGTCAACGATTTATCTTGTGATCGAGTCACGTGCAAGTGCTCCGTAGAAGTTTGTGACGTGCTTTAAAAAATAGTGTGTAAAAAGACTCAAAAACATGGAAGACCCTGAGCAAATTAAACGTGACCTGTTGGAGCTGTCGCACCGAGTCGCTACCTTGGGCAAGTATTTCGCGTAAACGCAGCGATGCGAGGAAGTCGTTGGACTAGGGGTGTGCGAACTATTCGAAATACGAACTGCTCGACTCGAACTCGAACCGAACTGTTCGGTTCAAGTTCGAGATAAATAAATCCAAATTTTATCTCGAACTCGAACCGTTCGAGCCTTGTTACTGTTGACTCGAACTTATTTTATTTCTTTCGATAACATTCGGAACATTCCGTTTTTGAGTGCACCAGTGTGCAATTGAGGTCAGACCACCAGTTCAGCGTGTGCAGCACTGCAGTGGGCAGCCTGCGCCCTGCATGTAGCAATAGAAAACCTTTCATATCACGATTTGCCGGCAATACCGGCGCGCTGACGAATTAACGGTAGCATTGATAGCAAGAAAAGTGGAAGAATATAAGATATTTCTTCAAGCAAGTTTATATTCAAATTTATATTGACTTAGAGGTTAAGGTTAGGGACCTATTCTGTAAACATTAACGATATCATTACTCATTATGTGCTTTGCGCAGCTTTTCTATAGTATATTATATCTGCGTAAAACACGTAATGATGTCAACGTTTACACTCAGAATAGGCCCTTTAGTATACTTCTATTTAATGATATTATCGTCTTAGTTTTTGTGTGTACTTATAAATTATAAGTGGAAAAAAGGTTGTGATTTTTTTTATTATTTGTAAGCTTACATAATTCTACTGCTGCTTTTGTTCTTTTATTGACATATTACTTCCTTTTATTGACATACTGATTTAATTTTTCTATATCTTTATTTCAGTACTATCTATTCTATATATATCTTTATTTCAGTATTTCAAAAGAAAAATATAGAAAGAAATGGAATTTGACAATTCGGATATTTCGGATATTGACTCCCCTGAACCTCTTCCCAACAATGATGAAGAAAATAACAATAAAGTCAATGAATCACAGCAGCAAACACAGCGGCATTACCAACAGAAAAAACAAAAGCTAAAATCAAAAGGTTGGAAAGATAAAAAAAACAAAAATAGAAATATATTAGAATATGTGGTAGAAACTGTAGAAAGTGTAGAAACTAATGTAAATAAACAAGACAATAATATATATGAACATGAACATAAAAATGATGATGAAGTAAATGAAGATAATAATCAAGGCAAAGATTTTGGTAGTAGTGTTGTATGGGATTTTTTCAAGAAGATAGATAAAAGTTCTGCTCAATGTAAAGTAAAAGAGTGTTTAAAAGTTCTCTCAACACCAAAGAGCACTACGTCTACATTGAAGCGGCATCTTAAAATGCACCTTGAAGAAAACAAGAAAATGTTAGAACTTGAAGAAGAAAGAAAAAAGCTGAAATTAAAAAGACAAGCAAGCAATAACAATAACGTTTTAACGCAGTCTTCTTTGCCTAATATTTTTCAAAAAAATGCTCCTTATTTAGAAAATGCCTCAAAGAAAACGAAGCTGGATGAAGCAGTGGGGAGAATGATTGCCTTAGATTTTCAACCTTATTCTATTGTTGAAGATCGCGGTTTTAGAGAATTTATTTACGAGCTTGACCCAAAATATACACCTCCCTCTCGCAGTAAAGTTGCAAAAAACATAGTACTTAATTTGTATGAAGAAGTGAAAAACAGTATCGAAGAAATCATTGATAAAGACAAGCTAAATGTCGAATCATTTTGTTTTATGACTGATCTATGGACATCACGAGCAGGGCATCATTATATTGCATTTAATTGCCAGTATATCAACAGTAACTTCTTTCTTATCAGTAAGACCTTAGGCTGTTACAATTTTCCAGAGCCTCATACAGCAAAAGCTATTTCAGATAAACTTAAGGACATGTTGTCAGAATAGAAAGTAGATATTAAAATTCCATTATACACAGTTACTGATAACGCTGCTAACATGATTGCTGCGTTGTCCTCTCTAGATAATTTCAATCACTTGTTATGTGCTGATCATACTCTTCAACTATGTATAAGACATGCAAGAATTGGCTTAGAACTCGACACAATACCGGAAAAATTACAGCGGATTGCAACAAGATATCATCGAAGTTCAAAAGCCCGTACGAGATTGGAATATTATCAACGCCTTTACAAATTACCTCTTCATGAGATGATTACAATGGTCAAAACACGTTGGAATACAGAATATCTGTTATTAAACCGATCGGTAGAACAAGAGAAAGCAATTGTTGCAGAGCGATATGAGGCAGGGAAGGATAATCTAACTCATGCTGAACGGAATTTAGTTAAAAGTAATTTCTTATTCTTGGAATTTAGTAAAATGAAATTTCTTATTCTGGAGAGAGAATTTCTTATTATGGAATTTAGTAAAAAGTAATTTCTTATTCTTTTCTGTTTCGCTCCTTCTATAGTCATTATTGCAAAATTTTATAGTCATTATTGACAAATTTTACTTTTTATTTGGTTTTTCAACAATTTTCAATAACAGTTTGTGGTCACATTTATAAACTCAATATTATGGATATGGAACTAAGAATTATTCTTTTTTGCAGATGTGACCATTATTTTAAAGCCTATTGCTGATGTCACTGCCCCTCTCGGCAGTTCAAATTTACCAACAGCTTCAATGTTGCTTCCAGTTATTTATAGTATTGAAACTGAACTCAATAACTTTATTGATATTAAAACCCAAGGCAGTGCTGATACTGACACTAGCATAATATTTGCTCGAAATCTGTTAAAAGAAGTTCAAAATCGTTTTAGAGCTTATAAAAATAATGATGTGTACATTCTTGCTATGGCAGTCGATCCTAGATATAGATTGGCAATATTAACAGATTCTGCAGAAGTTGAATCAGCTACAAAGAAGTTGAAGAATGAGGTTCATAAAACATACGATAAATCAATTAGAACAAACACAAGTACTCAAATCACTTCAGATCCTAAATTAAATCAAGAGCAAGTATCAGGATGTCAACAGTCCATGATAACTGAAACTACTTTAGTTGGCCAGTCCTCCACAAATTCTGTTTGGGATGCGGTTCGAGAGAGATGCACTATCAAGAGACACGGTAGTGTCTCGCGCCAAGTGCGCGCGGAGCGAGACAGCCGTGGCTCTATATACGCGACGCGACGAGTTGCGAGTACCCGAGATTTTTAGATCTCGATAACCAGCGAATGGATCAAGTTCTAACTAGGCTTATCGTAAAGCTTGGACCAAATTTATATAATAAAAGTGTTTTTATATTTCCGCTACGTGCCCTACGAGCGGAGATATTACGATGCATAAGATAAAGTGTGAAATTTTCAATTAAGATACGTCATCATCGTCCTAGACCGTAACTTTCACAGTCTCACCACGGCGCGGCGGTGACGCTGGGGGGTCTGATTTTTTTGTGGCTTTCATGTCCTTGCCGTTATGCGGCGCTGGTTCTACGCGTAGAGATGCGTTAGTTCGATCGATTAATCGCGTTCGCAAGAGAGATCGATCTGAGTTGCGTGACAGTAAACATAACCGTAAAACGGCCCATACACGTTGCGAGTCCGGCTCGGCTCGGTTTCTATTCGTTCGTGGGTGGGATGTCACGAGACGGGCTCGGCGTCCGACGAGCTAAATTTCGGGACTGTTCGGGAGTGTGTGTGTGGTGAAAAACGTTCGAGTCCGGCTCGCGAATCAAACTCGTACATGTAATAATGAGCCGCTTTAGACGTCCGCGTCGTCGAAAAATATTCCGTCCGCGTCGTCGCGTCCGAACACTCCGAACGAAGTGCATGATGAGTGCTAGAATGACAGAGTTCGCGCCTTGCGGATGGCTGGTTCCTGGGATACACCCTGAGCGAGGATGGCGAGGTTATATCTATCGTACGTATTATCACTCTTTCTCGCGGTCACGCTCGCGTTCCCCGTTCGCGTTGCCCGTTCGCGTTTCCCGCTCGCGTTCTCTCTCTCTCTCTCTCTCTCTCTCTCTCTCTCTCTCTCTCTCTCTCTCTCTCTCTCTCTCTCTCTCTCTCTCTCTCTCTCTCTCTCTCTCTCTCTCTCTCTCTCTCTCTCTCTCTCTCTCTCTCTCTCTCTCTCTCTAATAATAACTATCGAATATATCTGATAAAATTAAATCTAAATATTTTTTATATTATAACACAAAAATTATATCTGACAGTGACATCCTTAATTAAATGTGCAGTGTAGTTTGTATTTTATAAATCATTTAAAAAATTAAGACATAAAATATGAATATATCACGCAAAGTCACGAGCAAAGTCAAGTTTGTCGAGAGCATGCAGTGTTTTGCTATACATAAATTTTGTTGAAAAAAAAAACTACTGATTTGTTACAGGATTTGGCATATATGTGCAATGTTGTTGGCAGAATGTTAGGTAGTAGATAATATATGTATAGTAAAATAAAGCAATTAATAATTTATAAGTAGGTACAGCTTGTCAGTACCATATAATTCGATGCAGATTAGCGACAGAAACAGCAGAATCTACGTTCGACAATGTCAATTTACTTCTAATTTTTTGTTAGATATAAAATATCAGACAGCTCCTCCGACTGTATCTCCTCTATTTCCATAATATTTGTTTATATATGTATATAAGTAAATATCTAAAATAATCGTTTTCTTGTCACTTATTAATTAATTAACTAATGTTTTGAAATGAAATTTTTCATACATATCCTTTAACTTATTATACCAAAAATATCTTATCTAATAACAAATTAACAGTAAAATGGCATTGTCGAACGTAGATTCTGCTGTTTCTGTCCTATATAATCTGCATCGAATTATATAGGACTGTCAAGCTCTACTTATAAATTATTAATTGCCTTATTTTGTTAAAACTTTACTATACATATATTATCTATTATAAATTTATAACATTCTGCCAATAGCATCGTACATGCCAAATTCTGTATCAAATCTATTTTTCTTTCGACATAATTTATTTATAGCAAACACTTTGCATAATGTGCTCTCGACAAACTTGACTTTGCCTGATATATTCATATTTTATGTCTTAATTTTTTAAATTATTTATAAATTTATACAAAGTACACTGCACATTTAAGGATGTCAAACTCTCAGATATAATTCTTATAAGTTATAATACAAAAAATATTTACATTTGATTTTATTAGACATAAATGTCGATGTCGATAGACATTATGGCGTTCGGTGTATCTGTAACTACAAAAAGGGGTGATATCTGTACAAAATTATCTTTTACAAAAAGGTAAAAAAAAGGCGCCAAGCACGCGTGGTGTACCTTGAAAAAATCGAAGTAGTTATCTTTGTACCTCCAAAAAAACCAAATAATATCTTTATCTTGAAAAAAATCGAGGTAATATATTTGTACCTCGAAAAAACCTAAGTAACAAGTGGTACACGTAGTTATCTTTGTACCTCGAAAAAATCCAAGTAATATCTTTACCTTGAAAAAATCGAAGCAATATATTTATTACAAAAAAAAGAAATGATATCTTTAAATTGCGCCAATTGAATATATATTATATCGAAAAATAACTATTGTTTTTTTGAAAAATTAAACCCAAGGGGTAGTATCTTTACAAAAAAAAAAAAAGAAGAAATGAAATCCAAGTATGTATCTATATGTATTCCCATTGAAGTGAAAAAATTAATATAAAATGTGAAAAATTTTAGTGAAAATAACTTTGCGAGAGGGTGATTGGCCCTCGGAGCCCTACATCACCGTGAGGACGTCACCGTTTTCACGCGACGACCCGAAAGGAACGTTACATGTTTTCGCTCGCTTTGTTTATAACATGGATCTTCCTTTTGTGTGAGAGCTGTTGCTTGACTTTATTTGGGCGACCGGTCATCCGTGGCTGTGTTATTGCTACCAACTAGCAAACTTTCCGGAATGTAACGAAAGATCCATGCTATAACTTACGAATCATGCAATTTAGGCAAGAATAACTTTTATTGACTGCGCGCGATTGCAGGCATGCAACCGAGCGTGATTGTACATCTCCTAATCTCAAACAGTCTATGTGTATGCAATTTAAAAATATTTATATTTTTTAATAGTATTATATTAGTATTCCTCTCTTCCTTATTATTTCTAATTCTAAGAGATAGTAAGTTTGCGGAATTTACTAAAGTATTTTAATTAACGTCACAATTTTAAGTCATAACATTAATTTATCTTATATGTATTTTTTTGTTTTAAAAAGCTCCTTTATGATTTTTTTGTAAAATTTCAAGCAATAAATATGTACAACTCACAACTGTTATTATAATATTATTTATTCTTGACTTTTGGTTTCAAATTTAGAAAAATGTAAAATTAAAGCATTGTAAGAGTAAAAGCGTTTAAGTTTTAATAGAATTTTATCTGTACATAGATTTAGCTAATATTATCCTGACTCTTCTCTTGACAGTTTTTGCTTTTAATGATCTTTTACTTTATAATATAAAATATTAAATGAGCCCCGTGAGCCTTAATGAATGCTTCCGCACGAAGAATTAAATTTTCTCGTACGCGTCGAAGCATCAGTCCATCGACAGTTTGAACAGCTATGTATTTGCATTCTTGCAATGACCGGATAAAACGGCCTCTGTTACGTATAAAATTCTCTTTAAATGACTACAAAGGAAGAAATCTATCGGTGTGAGATCTCTCTCTCGGGTGAACTGTTAACAATCAATATGAAAAGTATTAGTGCACTTTTTTCTACATTCTTTTTCCTCTTCTATCTTTATTAAAACCTTTTCTTACCGTGCGGGCCATCTGATTGGTACATGTTGCGCTATTCAACGGAAACTCATTTAAAAAATTAAGAAAAAGGATGCAGAAAAGAGTGCATTAATACTTTTCATATTGATTGTTAACAGTTCACCCGATCTCACACCGTTAGATTTTTTTCTTTGGGGTCATCTGAAGAAGATTGTGTAATTATACAGTAATACGGACCACCCTCCGATGACCTTGACCTTGACATATGTTGTCAAGGTCACCCTCCTGAGTGACCTTCAGAAGGTTTTAGTCGTCACTCGTTATTCGTTAAGAAGTTATTAACAAAAAAAGTTTGGAAAATATAGCAGTTATTTTGAGTACTAATAGACATAAATGACTGATATTTATGTGGAAATAGTACATGTATGAACGAAGGAAAGTTAGTTAAAGTAGCGAATTGTTGGTATATTAAGAAAAGTTATTTAAAGCAGAGAATAGAGAGTATGTGCTTCAACTTACAAAGCACATACTTGTAAAGAGCGTCACTAACCTATAGGTTAGTGGCGCGCTTTACAAGTGTGTGCTTTGTATGTGCTTGAACTTACAAGTATGTGCTTTGTATGTGCTTCAACTTACAAGTATGTGCTTTGTATGTGCTTCAACTTAGAAAGCACATACTTGTAAAGCGCGTCACTAACCTATAGGTTTTCTCAATAACCAACTATTATCTGTTTTAACATGCTTTTGCCATGATTAAAGCAGAGAATACTTGTATTCACGCTTTCTAATACATAAAATTGTGTATATACTTTTCAATATACCAACTATTCTCTGCTTTAAGTAACTTTCCTTTCAATATACCAACAATTCACTGCTTTAAATAATTTTTCCCACCACATTTTCTTTGTTTATAACTTTTTAATAAACAATGACCGCCAGCTAAAACCTTCTAAAGGTCACTCAGAAGGGTGACCTTGACAACATATGTCAAGGTCAAGGTCGTTTATGTCTTCAATACTCAAAATAACTGCTGTATTTTTTAAACTTTTTTGTTTATAACTTTTTAACGAATAACGAGCGACGGCTAAAAACTTCTGAAGGTCACTCAGGAGGATGACTTTGACAACATATGTCAAGGTCAAGGTCATCGGAGGGTGGTCCGTATTACTGTATAATTACAATATAATATAAAAATCCCCTTTTGACTATAAATTTCATGCGTAACAGTCCTTTTCAGGACTAAACAACGGCTCCTTTTAAAGCTAGCAGTTTACTGAGTAACTAGGCAAAACTCGTAGAAAGATTCAATAAGTGCTTTGTTTTATATTTTAATTTAAGTTAACGCAAAGATATCTAACGAAACGGATTGTTTAGAGAATAATTTTTGTATTGTAAAATTTTGTGTTGTAAAGTACATACACAGTATAATTTTTTATATTTGTTTAAACTTTTATATGTTGATAATAGTTATGTTGTAACCGGGCACGTTAGGACACGCGTGATACGACTCATTCATCAATATCTCCGAAAATGTAGAAAATTCGTGAAACACGGTCGCCACTCGATTTTACCCGTTAAATCGAGAAAGGTAAGTATACAACTAACCGTATCTGTCGACTAATTCCCCTTTTTCTCTGTTTCAGGTACTCCGGACTGCTGCTGCTGCTGGCCGCTCTCACTCGTCGTCGCTGGATCTTCACGCATGGAAGCCGCTTCTACCAACGATGGATGGACCTCGCTCGCATCGGATGGACCCTCAGGATCGTCGCAGAATCTCAGGTAAGTATCGTATATCGTAAGCTTGTATCGCAAGCTAAGTGCATATACTCGCACTGGAATTTCTTTATTTCGCAGGAATATCGCGTCTACGAAGTATCTCCCGCTTGGAAAGTGACTCAGGATCGGCCACAGGATATCGTCGAATGAATTTGTACACTCAGGATATCACTTTAATAACAATGCATTTATTCATGTATATTTGAATAAACAGTCATTACATTTCGATTCACAGTGATTTTCCTATCACCCGCGGTGTCGCGTCGTGATCGTTAGTTACAGTTCGCTCGTGGTGCATAAATCGCGTTAACTCGGAATAAATCGTCCAACTATCCGCAACACGGGTATCACCGGTTGTCACGAGAATACACAGTATCCTCCCGTATGACTGTCCTTGGTTTCGTACACGGATGTCGAAATCGGAAAATTTCACAAGTGTCGCTCACACACACGATTCGCGAATAATTGTCGGATATCGCACGGTATGTCGGATCCGCGGTTGTATCGAGAGTCGTGTCATATACGATGAACGCTCTCCCGTCAGTCACTTATACTCGCTTCGCGTATATCTCGCACAATTTCGTAACGTCGCGAAATCCTATGATATTCGCGGTCTGCCGGATATCGCTCCGTACGCGGGATCACCGGTTGTCATGAGAGCTATAACGGATACGTGTTGTCGGTACCAGCTCTCCCGATAGACTCCTCGAGTCTTCGCTGGTCGATGGGCGCGATCCCCACCTAGTGGGTATCCCCACTCTTGTTATTGCATCAGCCGTGACGTAGACATCGCCTGATCGTAACTACGCATCAAATAAACATGTTCGACAAACACTCAGGAATTTTGTTTGTCCGCTCGTCATGTTTCTTGCTCGCCGGAAACTATCTCTTATACCGCTCGAACGTGTAATATAACTCGATTTTACGCGTTATACCCGAATATCGGATTATGTATGAATTTACTAATCTAGGCTATGCAGCTCGCTCAGGCTTTGCATCCGCGCTGATGACTGTTCGCTGATTACGCATATATGATTAATTTTTAGCTCGTACATGTGTGCCAGGTTTTCGCGGCAACTTCGTCGGATTCGCACGGGACTGCGATATTAGCGTTACTCGGCACCTAATTATGCCCCTTGATATAACTTTTATTAACATCGTAACGATTTAACATAACTTTCGGGCACAATCGACGGATCGATACGGGACAACGATATTGGGACTCGCAATGGGCTCGTAAAGGCATCCCCGGTGGTCCGTTCCCCGTAGATGGTCCTGGAGTCGAACTTCCGGCACATTCGTCGGAGGTCGACGGAATCGGTGCGCTTCACTCCTGGTGGCCCGTTGAGATGTGCGCACACGGTTGTTCCAGGGGAAGGTGTTCGTAGTGGGTGTTTCCGGCACCCAGGTCGGATCAGGGCGAAAGTCGCTAGTTATGCTATTTAGGACCTCCGCAGACCATTCCCGATGGCCATTTGGTCGTACAAGGTGTGTGCCAAGATTTTCCGGCACATGACGCAAAATTCTAATTGACCATCAAATGTCCCTTAATTAGCATCCGATTGACACGCTAACGACGTTAGTTTGCTCGGACTATGCATGTGCCATGATATCCCGGCACAAGCCTTCGACTTGGTCGTAATCGCTATCGCGGTGTTTGATGACGTCATAATAACGCTCACGAGTCGCCTCGTCGCGATATGTTTCACGTGACTCGATTTCTCGGCACGATGCATCTACTCGGCTGCAACACGTCGGACGCGTGCAAGAGTACGCGCTGACGCGCAATAACGCTGAATCATGGGGCTATCCCCTTATATTATATATAACATTGAGTCGTCTGAGCGACTCCGATCAACTCTCGGATCGTATCAATTCGCATGATCGATGGAAAATCAAAGAAACGGAAAAGGAAACATAAATAACTATTTATCGCCATGAGTGGCTTTTAATAATCATGGAATAACGAAAATATATCCTTAATCTAACGGCAGTCGGCCGTACAATCTTGAATCGCGTACTCGTATCGTACGCCGGTACAAAATAACCTTAATATTTAGACTCTCATCACATAAACGCGAATCAAGGATTAAATCAAATAACCGACAAAGAAGAAAAAACAATCAAAGTAACGCATCTCGACGTGATCGTATATAAATGGAAAACTGAACGAAATGGAACGATTTATCGTCGGCAAGCGATTGTAAATAACTCCCGACATAGAGAAAAGCACGAATCGGAACTCTGGCGCCTCTCGACTTACTCGGGCGGGCGGATGACCACCCTTTTGGCGCATGTCTCCACGCCGACAACCCTCGGCAGGACTCTGGTCGGCCCAGCGCTGGTCCGGTCTGCTTCATCTCCCCGTTCCGCCGTGCGCTGTCCAGACAGCGACGTCGCCAATGCAGCTTCCGGCTGCAATGTCTTGGCAAAAGTTTTATCCGTTATCAAAATTTTCTGCAAGGAGGTACTCTTGACAGGAGTAACAAGTGACTTTTAGTGCAAGAAAAAATCATTTCTATTATTACAATGCGTAAGAATATTACACGCGACGCGCGCGAGGGCATGGCGCGGCCGCCCGCATCGTGCCGCCGCGCGCGGCGGAGCGCTCACGCACACTATCAGGCGCGCGGCTCACCGACGTGCGCCCGGCTAAAGAACGGTGCTGGTTGGACTGACTTTACTCAATGATTACTGCTCTGTTAAACATTATTGAAAAAAATGGTTAAGGACTTTTCGACTCAGTTTTTGACAAGGAACACCGCTATGTAGTTAGTGGGCGGTCTTTCAGTAACACCCTGTATGTGTGTAGACGGCACTTCGATTGGATAGATAGGTGAAATAAAGCTATTAGAGAAAATACATTTTCCTTCCTCATTAGCAAAATAGATAACATGTGCCGAAAACACTATTAAAACGTGAATAATAAATAAAAAATTGTTCAAATTCACACATGCCTAAACACCAATTCTCAAGGTTATTTTCCTGCTTTACGAGTGACATGATTCAAAGTCAAACGCGTCGTAAGAATATCGTGAGCGTAATACAGGCGATCACGCGAATAAAGTGAATACGGTGACCTCCTCAAGGTCACCCGAACGAAGATTAAACCGCGAGACAATTCATGTGTAGATTGGCGTTGCGGCGCGTGAGTAATGTCCAACGACCTCGACAACGGACATTACGATCATCAGGATCATCGGAGAGATCCTATACGACCATCCGACAGCCCGCGGCAAGGACGGGGCGACGAATCGCGGAAAGAAATCATGTGGAGCACAGCATTGAGATCGATGTGCCGTGGGATGATAGAAAGATGCGTTTGAACGGTCAAGGCCATAGGGAAAACGCGAAATCCGCGAGAAGTAAGGCCCAAGGTCGTTTGAAGGGCAAACTCAAGCGAATGGTTTGTCGAGCGCGTAAATCACGCAAATTCGATTAGGGGCGCGTTTGGATGGCTCGAATAGGCCTTCTCGAATAGAGTTTCGTGTTCTCGCGTACACGTGGTCGTAACATCCCGAGATGACCGACGCAAAGTCATTCGGACTGAGCGTAATCCGGACCGAGTGACTCGGCGGGCGAGCGGGCGAAATGATGGCGGCGCGACATTGGCACACTCGAGTTTCAAAATGGCGGCTTTCGATTGGTCGAATCGCGTAAACGTCGATTCAAGGTCATTAGGACCAAATGCCTGGAAGATGCGGAGGCATTGTAGATCGGGAGGATGACCTGGGCGTGAGCAGGTCACCGCGAATCAAGTTGATTCGACTATAGGAAACTCGGCCCGATGCTCGTGAGAGAGTTGCATACGTGCAACAGGTGGAGTGTAACGCGAGCATCGTGCCTATCCGCAATCGGCGTGCGCGCATGTCGCGAGTCAGGCTGAGATGGCTAACGAAAGCGTCAAGGTCATTCGATTGAGCGAAGGCAAGTTTCAATATTAGAGCGCGTATAATATACCAATGGAAATTTCCAGAAACGTCGAAGCGTTTCATGTGCGATGGAATGCGGCAAACAACCGCTAGAAAAACTCGTTTTCGCCAAATCGAACAAAGGAAATACAATGGCCACCCGTGATCGAAGGGAGCCATTGCGCGTTCGCGGCCTGAAGAGAAGGCACTCTCGAACGAAGGATTCGAGGAGTTCCTCGGCAGACTTGATAGCGAGCGGACGTGTCGACACTTAGTCTCAGGAACAAATAGTTTCTCGGGAGACAACGAATTGTGCGGGCGTACCGATACATAGTCTTAGCGAGAACCGAGGTCTATCCCGCGAACCGAGCGCGTTATCCGGCATAGTTATACGCGAGCGATTAGATATCGTAGTTAAGCGATAACATATCGTAAATTATCGGAAGTGGAGTTTCTCGACGAGCGCCTACGAGTGCGAGAACCGAGATCATTCCGTGTATGGTCGTGGTAATCGACTTACAGGCGAAATAGCTAAAGCGCGAAGATATAATTCCGCGAGATACAGTACCGCGATTTGAGGTGAAGTGAATCGTAACGCGACAATTCGGATTAGCAACGCGAAACGTGAGTAACCGAAGATAGTCGTATTGTGAACCAGCAGAACGGCCATCTTGTCGAGAACGGAACTTGATCGTGTAGGTATGTTGTTGTCTGATATGATTTTATTTTATTATATTAGGTGTACAACTTTGCTTCCGCCGTTTTTCGATAGATGGCTGCAGCGATAAGTGCTGGTCGAAATAGGTAGATCTAAAATGTCACACAGTAAGCTTGGACATCTGTCAACATAACGACAGCACCACATTAGTGAATTTGTGTTTGCATTATAAATTTATTCTCGATCGAAGATGTCAGTTTTCGAGCCAAATTCTCGTCATTTGCGGGAAGTTTTAATTTTCTGCTTCCATTTGAATAAAACTGCGGCTGAGGCTCATCGAATGCTTTCAAGTACTTACGGTGAGGCTGCTTTTAGTGAAAGAAGTGTCGTGAGTGGTTTCAACGCAACAGCGGTGATTTTGACGTCGAAGACCGGCATGGCGGTGGAAGAGAGAAAATTTTCGAAGATTCCGAATTGGAGGCATTACTTGATGAAGACTCGTGCCAAACGAAAGAAGAATTAGCAGAATCATTGGGTGTGACTCAACAAGCCATTTCGAAACGCCTCAAAGCCATAGGAATAATTCAGAAGCAAGGAAATTGGGTTCCGTACGAGTTGAAGCCGAGAGATGTTGAACGGCGTTTCTTTGCTTGTGAACAGCTGCTTCAAAAACAGAATCGGAAGGGGTTTCTACATCGCATTGTGACCGGTGACAAAAAATGGGTCCACTACGATAATCCCAAGCGCAGAAAATCACGGATAATGCCCGGACATGCCTCCACGTCGACGGCCAGACCGAATATTCACGGCGCCAAGGTTATGCTCTGTATTTGGTGGGACCAGCTCGGTGTGGTATATTATGAACTGTTGAAACCGAGTTAAACCATCACAGGGGATCGGTATCGAACGCAATTGATGCGTTTGAGCCGAGCATTGAAGGAGAAACGGCCACAGTACCAAGAGAGACACGACAAAGTTATCCTTCAGCATGACAATGCTCGGCCACATGTCGCAAGACCGGTCAAGACATACTTGGAAACGCTGAAATGGGAGGTCTTACCCCACCCGCCGTACTCTCCAGACGTTGCTCCTTCCGACTACCATTCGATCGATTGTTTCGATCGATAGCACACGGCCTGGCTAATCAGCATTTCCGCTCTTATGAAGAAGTCAAACAATGAATCGATTCGTGGATCGCCTCAAAAGATGCATCGTTTTTTCAAGATGGTATCCGAAAATTGCCAGAAAGATGGGAAAAAGTAGTGGCTAGCGACGGACAGTACTTTGATTCATAAATATGTAATCAATTTTTAACAATAAAGCCTGAAATTTTGGGGAAAAAACGGCGGAAGCAAAGTTGTACACCTAATATAAATCCTACATAAATTTCTTCTATTATAACCCGTTATATACGCCGATTTTTTAAATCTGTAAGTACAATAACCTTTTTCTTTTACTTCTTTGTTTATAGCGTCGTTATAATTCGTTTTTAAATCTCTTAGTACAATAACCTTTTTACTTCTTTGTTTATAGCGTCGTTATGTTTATATGTTTATCTGCTATCGTCGTTATTATTATCGCGTCATTTCTTGTAAATAATATTATTCTTCGAAACTTTGTAAATCATGAGCTAAGCGACGTGTTGTAAATGTAAACGCTTTCTACCTCGCACGCGTGTATGTACTTGCTGTCATACTGATAACAACGCGCCGCCGGTTGATGTTTGTGGGATGGACGTTGCCGCTGCTTGCCTCTCTCCTTCCTCCTTAGGTGGATCTGCCTCTGCACATGCGGGGGGTGTCGCCACCCCACCATTCTTGTCTCCACTCGCACCTCATGTAACTGACGTCGGGGCGCGAAACACTGCATACTTCTTACATCTCGGCCTCCCTCTCTGATGTCAGATCGGCTCTGCTTACCTTAACGGCGACCATATCCTCCCTGGAGGGACGAATTGCTAATCTTGAGCCGGGTCTTGGTCTCATTGACCGTGTCGATCTCAAATTGGATGCTCTTGACACCATGATTGGCGGTTTGGAGAGTGCCCTGACCCGTCTGCCAGAGGTCGAGCATGCTGTTGTGCACCTGACGAATGTGACCGGTGGCTTGTCCGCCGAGCTCCCTGCTCTGGCCGTAAAGCATGCTGCCTTTGAGAGGCGTCTTGCCCGCCTTGAGGAGACTGCCGCTGCTCTCCTACCGACGCCGCCTCTGCTGTGCCTTCTGAGTTTGCTTGCAGGTTTGAGCATCTCGTAAATGAGCAGCGGGACCACGAGCTTATCATTTTCGGCGTACCTAAAATTTCGTCTGAAAACTGTGCCGAAACCATGTCTCTTGTAGCCTCCTCTCTCGGCGCCCCGCTTTTATCCAGCACTGAGGTAGTCCGGGCTTTCAGGATCACCGGCCGTGACTCCTCTTCAAGTCCTCTGATTGTTAAGCTCACTACGATAGCTAGGCGTAATGAGCTGCTTGCTAGATCTCGTCGCCGCACTGATTTTACTGCATCAGACATCAACAACTCATGGCCATCATCTAGAGTCTTCCTCTATGAGCGTGCTACTGCTGCTGAGCGCCGCATTTTCGAGGAGGCGCGTCAACTGGCCCGGAAACATGGTGTGAAGTATGTGTGAATCAGGAGGGGAGTCACCTACTTTCGTCTTGCTGATGGATCTCCTTCTCATCGTTATACATCACAGGATGCGATGTTCGGTGAGGTTGACTCTGCTGCTGGCCGGCGTCAACTGACCACTGAATGGTGCTCCTCACTTTTTTGCCTCACTTGGAACCGGCCTTGCCTGACTTCCCGATATCGCGCCTTTTTCGTCATCTCGATCTTCTTGCGTTTCCCGTCGCGGGGTTAGAGTTGCTCATATCAACGCCCGTTCGCTTATACCACATTTCTCCCTTATTAAAGACCTCGTTGTATTTCATCGTTTAGATGTTCTTGCTATTGGCGAAACGTGGTTGCGTGATACCGTTGATTCCAATCTAATCAATATTGATAATTATAAATTATTTCGCTGTGACCGCTCTTTCAGCTCGCGCGGGGGTGGAGTCGCCTTATATGTTAACGATTCTCTACCGATATCTGTAGTCGACCTTGGTGTCCCCCCGCCTTGTTCACGCGTGGATATCGTTGCTGTCTCTCTGCGCCTCGGCCGCGGAAATGTGGCGTTTGTCTGCATTTATCGTCCACCTTGCTCACCTGTAGCTGGCCTCAGTCACATAGAGTCTTGTTTGTCTCACATCGTGTCGGTGTATGATGAGCTTGTGTATATGGGTGATTTTAACACCGACATGTTGCGTCCTGATGATCACAACGCTCGGCCTTTAATAGATGTTATATCGCATCTCTTCCTTCGTCAGCTGATCGAATCTCCGACACGATTAACACGCGACACCGCGACTACCCTTGATCTCATTTTAGTCTCTCAGGGGGTCGAAGTAGTCGACTGCGGGGTCGACGATTCACTCGACATTAGTGATCATCTCATGGTCTCGGCGACGCTTCAGATCATTCGACCTCGACAGCAATCGCGTTCGGTGCTTTCTCGTAAGCTTAATGTTATCCAGCAAAATGAATTTGATACAGAGCTTAACTCTATAGACTGGGCTCCACTTTTCGGGGCGTTACATGTCGATGTACATGTGATGGTCTCTTATTTCACAACATCCCTGATGGCTGTCTTTGATCGACTGGCGCCACTCACTTACACACGTGTCTCTCGCCCCATTGCCCCGTGGCTAAACTCTGCGATTAGGAGACTCATAGCGCTCAAGCGTCGTGCACTTCATAGATTTAGGCGTACTCGTTCTGATAGAGACTGGCAGCGATACAGATATCTGCGCAATGATGTTAACTATGCTATCCGTCGCGAGAAAAGCTGTTCTTTAGTCACTCGAAAGCCGTCCGATAGCCGTTCCTGAACCGTGCGTTGTCTTTTGTAGCCATCCGTTAATCGTTTATAGCCGCTTCTGGACCATTTGTTGCTGTCCATTGTTGTTTCGTTGTCGTTTCTGACTCAGCGGTAATCGAATGCCGAAGCACGTTTATCGCAGTCTGTAACGCTTGCACTTCCTTCTCGAACGTAGTCAGCCTCTCGTCTGACTCTTTCTGTCGATTGCTCAACGTTTTAATGCACTGATCCACGTAAAGTTTGTTGACGACATCGGTATCATCCTGCGGTTGCGCTATACAACGAATCTTGCGCTACTTTGCGTCAAAGTCCGTACCGGTGCGACACAGAGCGTTATTTCGCACGAAATTTCTCACTAATCCGCTCCACTAATGGTACGAAATGGCGTACGGCGCGTCTCTGCTCTGCTCGAATACCCCAAATTTGTTGATCGGCATTTCGACGTCGATTGGACAGCTCGCTGCCGCGCGATTCAAATAATAAGACCGGCTTTGCGAAGTTCCTCGATGATCGACATGATCTCGTTATCGTGGGCATTGTTGCCAGCGTGGCGCGAAGCGTCGAGCAATCGTAGACGATCCACCAGCTCGTTGGGATCGTCCCAGTGCACGTAGTCAATCTTATTAATGTAAGCGTCATCGCGCGAGGTGCGAATAATCCCTTTCCAGATTTTTTATTCTGGAATTCGGTCGGTATCAACTTCTTAATTATATGATTGTACTTGTATCCCTTGTTGCCCTGTATTCGCCCGACAGGATTGTACTTCAATTTATGAAGGCTCGTCGCCAACAGTATGCTCTTGTACTTTTGCATGTCTTCCTCCGTGTAGATGTCTTCATCAGGTATTTTCTTGACGATCAACTCGTAAATACCGGGTGTGCCGCCATATGGTATGCCATCGATAATTATGTTATCCGCTTTCTCCACGTTGAAACGTTTATTAACGAGCATTATTTCATCCGTGTCGAAATAAACGCCGTACACGCTGATCTATACCGCTCTTTGGACCGCCGCTCAGAAAAGCCCCGATATACTCTTGGTCCAGTCGACCAAAGGTATTTCGCAACGATCCTAGAAACTCCTTTCGACCCTCCGACGTTTGTAACTTTTTTCGAATGGACGTCGCGACAGATTCGCCCGCGCTTTCGAAAACATCCTCGCTTGTGAGTGATATGGACATTGTAGGCTGCACGGTTCTCACTGTCGTGGACGGTGTAGAGGTTATCGGTGACGAGGATGCCGATGGTACATCCAATGGAGCTTTCGATTGATCAGATTTACGCGGTGTTGGTGAGAGATCCAACCAGGAGTTTGGTCGTTTCCTTTTTCTCGACGTCGCATCCTCCTCTTTCTCGTGCTGCTGACTGGGTAACGTGTCGATCTCGGCGTCGCTCTCCGGATCATCTTTCTTCACCGCGATCAAGCTCGAGTTGTCGGTGATCTTTCGCAGTGGCCCGATGAGAGGCTTAAAGTGCGTGTCCAACTCAATGTCCTTCTCGATCTTACCGGTCTTCAACGCGCGAAGTTTCTTGTGAATCGATTTGCTCGTTTTCGCAATCTCCCTCACAATCTTCTCGCGCTCTCGAATATTATCGCTCCTGTCGATCGTGGCCATCGCGGAAAAAAGCAAGGTTTTGATCTTTCTCTACAATGTTTCACCTCGACGAGGTACCGACAACGACTGGCCGCTTTTGCTGTATCGCGAACACATTAATCCTTTTCTGTATCGACCATTGTTAAGCGAGCTGTCCTTGTCTATCACTACGAATCCGTACTGGCGCTGCCAACATTCGCGACACAACGCACAAAATTCATCGTACGATATGTCGGTATTCACGTGATCGTTGTACACGGGTTTTAGATTGGTGCCATCCTGTTTGAACAGGATCAGCAGGTTCGCGTTGTCGCGTATCAGATGTTTAGGTATTCTCGCGTGGGTTTGACAGAGATAAAAGCAGTCGACGCTCGAGTGCCGGCCCATTAAAAAGTACTCTCTCACCGCGTTTTGCTTGTCGCATGCCACGTCGTCGAAGACGAAGATCGAGTTTGGACATGCATCGGCGGAATGACGTCACTGTTGTTGGAGAACGTGAAAGAACCGATTCCGTCGATCGACGTCAATAAATTCTCTAGATATCGATATTTCGGCTGCTGTAGCAACTTCGAGTACACGTACATGTTCTCAAAACTAAAACCGTGCGGACTTTCCAACAAGCTTATCAGAACGTTGGTTTTACCGCAATTCGATGGACCGCAAATGATTGCGCGTATAGTAGTCTGTAGCATCGAACCCTGCCTGCGCTTCTCCGCGTCGTCTCCCATCGACCGTGATCTGTCGTCGTAATTCCTCACGCGTATCGCCAACGGCTGTTGCACGAATTTCATTTTTTCACACTGCCGACTGGAGAACTATCGAACGCCTATTTGTAGGTACGCGGAACCTCGAGTCGCTCAGTAGCAAAGATGCTTGTCCTGCTGTCAAAACCTTCCGATATTTACGATTTGAGCGCAGAACAGATGCAATTTGTGCCGAAAGCTGTTCTGTTACGAATGTGCGGCGATCACGTTCACCACGTGTGGAACAAACTTCCGGAACATATAAAGGCGGATTTGGAGGTTCAGACCTATCGTCGTTGTTACGAACATTACAATCAACCGTGGCAGCGAACGCACATCGACGGTCCCGCACCATTGATAAAGAATTGCTACGAATGCCAACGAAAATAGGCAGAGGCCTGTTAAACTGCGCGATAAACGCACTTCCGATCGGATTGCATATTCCAGGCTATCAGTTTTGCGGTCCGGGCACTCGGTTGGAAGGACGATTAGCTAGAGGTGATCAAGGTATTAATCAATTGGACGCGGCGTGTCGCGAACACGATATAGCGTATTCACGTAGCAACGATCTTACCGACAGACACGCGGCGGACAAGATACTCGCCAAGAGAGCGCTAGAACGTGTCATCGCGAAAGATTCGGGTTTCGGAGAGAGAGCTGCTACAGCCGTCTACAGCCTGGGCGACGATGAATGTCAAGCAAAAGTTAGGAATGGGTTTGAAAATCGTAAAGGAGAAGATGAAGAGAACATCGAGAAAACGGATACTTGCAGCAGCAAAACGAGGCGGTATCCTGCCGATCCTACCGTTACTGGGACTTCTCGGTTCTCTGGCAGGCCGAGCGGCGGGAGTTGCAAATGCCGTGAACGATAACAAAGTTGCGTAGCGTCAGCTAGAAGAGATGCAACGTCACAATCGCGCCATGGAAGGTCGCGGACTTCACATCGCTTCGTACAAACGCGGGCGGGGTCAGCCCCCTGACACGCTCTTGAAATCCTTTATTATCCATGGCTACTTAATGTCCGCTGGGCCACTACGCGGCGCTACCTGACATGTGACCTGTTTACGTTTTGAATGAAGGTTAGTCTGGTTAGTCGGTTTCTCGGGTTGCTCGGGTTGCTCGGGTTTCTCGACCTTCTTAACGTTTTCGACTGCGTAAAAAGGTAAAAAACGTGAAAAGTAAAAAGTGAAGTGAGTAGTGTAGTGTGATTTTGTATACAATGCCACGGTGTATAGCTCCGGGATGTACCTCTGGGTACGATTCCAATAAAGAAAAAGTCCATTTTTTCTGTGTTCCGAAGGATGAAAATATGATAAAACTATGGCAATCTGCTTTAAGACGGAAAGACTTCATTGTTAAAGCAAGACAACCAGTTTGCGAAAAGCATTTTTTGGCGACAGACATATTATGGAACCGTACTATTTGTGACGATAAAGGACATATTCTCGGTGTGGTAAGTAACATTGGTTGTCACGTAATTATTAATAATTACGTAACTATATTTTAGTAATTAGGAATTTATATATTAGTATTATTGTAGTTTTTATACTTATGTTTCTTTAGTCTGCACAATTTAAAGTCCCACGTTTACGCAAAGGTGCAATTCCAAGTCAATTTCCTTGGACAGAAGGGACAGAAAAAACGTAAATTAATATTCAGAAAGAAAATGAATCTAATATTGAATATGTTTTAAATACTGAAATAATAAATATTAATAATGGAGAAAAGAAAGATACGTCACTATCATTTAATGATGTAATCAATATAGTTGACAATAAACGTTTACATATACCACGACAATGGGCATACATGAAACACTTTAATAATAACGTAAACTTATTCATATTTTATTTACCAATGGTTAGTACAATTAAGAATGATGAAGACAGATGCATTACTTATATGCAAAAAGAAGTTATACTCAAAGAAAATATGTTGTTGGAAATAAACGTCTTAAAACAGCCTATTATAGATATTCCATTTGATGTACAAATACATAACATTATTGAAAGTGTGCAACAATTGCAAGAAACATTATTTTCTGTGAATTATCTTAATGTATGCTTGGGTGCTGTTAATATTACTACTAGGGAAATTGAAGATATAGGATATGATCTAGCTTACAAAGACATCTCTGGCACATGGCGACACAAGAAATGTACATTAATCATATCACATTTATTAAAGATATGTAAGTTTTGTTCTACTATAAAAGAATCGTTAAGACGAAAGCACCGTCGAACAAAAATGCTTAAATCAATGAAAAGAATTAGGTTGTCAACGACTACTACACAAAATGAAAAGAAATTGTTATTATTACGGAAGAAATATTATAAGACAGAAAAAGCGAAGAAAAGAAACAAATATGTAGCAGACAAGTTAAAAGAAGAACTTATGAATTGTATAATAAAAGTTAGAGGAACATCTATGGAAACCATAGAAGTTCAATTGAAAAATAAAGGAATTCCTGATAATCAACTTACTGTAACGCGTGAAATAATACAAGCCACAAAATATTCAAATTCAAAAAGTCACAAATATAATGAGGAATAGATCTTATTATGTATGTTAATGCGTATGAAGTCACCTTCTACATATAATTTCTTGCGAGATAATCAGATATTACCTCTTCCATGTGTAAGAACTATACGAAGGCAAGTACAAAACACGTTAAAACAGTGTTTTATAATATAAAATTTTTAGTCTGTATAAGCTATATGCAATTGTTTTTGTTTTTAAGTACAATTTTTTATATTTCGTACTCGTGTAAATGGATGCTCATTTAATGTCGTATAATTACTATAATACAAAGTAATGATTATTTTTTTTTTAGATACCTTTCTCTAATAGATACTCCGTGTGGTTTTGATCAAAAATTTTTCGAAATGTTTAAATTAGTATTAGATAAAAAAGAAGATAAGCAAAAACATGGTGTAATATTGCTTGATGAGATACACCTCAGGGAGAGTATTTGTGTTAATTCAAGAAAACTCAAATATACTGGATTAATTGATTTTGGCACTGATGGACCACAACCATCAGATCTTGATGAAAAAGCTAATCATGGATTGGTGATAATGTTTCATCCAATAGCAGATTCTTACTCTCAACCGATCGGAGTATTTGCCTCTAGAGGACCAGTATCAGGAGAAATGATTGCACAGCTTGTAATTAAAGTATGCTTTATGTGTTTAATCCAACAAAACTTGTATGGAATTGCAAATACAATATTTTTATTATGCTAATTTTTTACAGGCTATTTCATTATTAGAAAATATTGGTGCCAAGATCCATGGTGTAATTACTGATGGCGCAGCCACAAATAGGAAATTTTGGACTACAGTAGGCGTATGCGGTAGGAAAAATAATTTAAAAAATTATTTTGATCACCCAACAGTTAACGGACGTTATGTATATGTTTTCTCCGATACGCCACATTTGATTAAAACGATAAGAAATCGTTTATATACCACACCATTACAGGTGAAATAACTAATTAAATTATTATGTAATTATGTTTATTATAACTGTTTAGATTATAATTTTTAAAATTGAAAATAAGAATTGTCATAATCGTCATAATTTTGTACAAATTGAGATTGTTATTACTAGTGCATTATTTCTATTATTAGCTCAGTCCAGAGGAGAAATTAGTAAAATGGGATTACTTCCGAATCTTACATAATAAAGACAGAACATTATCTGGTGAAATGCGGGTATGTCCAAAGATAACAACAAATCATCTAGAACTCAGTAATGCCGCTAAAATGAGAGTGTTCCTAGCGGTTCAAGTAAGAATCTCTCTCTCTCTCTCTCTCTCTCTCTCTCTCTCTCTCGGGTGAGTACCGCATGTCGCACTGTTTTCTTGCTCCGGCTTTTTACGAATTTTATCGCTGCCGTAAGCTGCCTTCGGGCTGTTCTGTTCTAGGCCTGAGCTTGTCTTTTGTTGCTCGTGAGGATCGATATTGAGTCTTTCCTTTCGGGTGACCCCCGAATAGCCTGATATTTTCTGGAAAAGCTGGCATTATTTTCTAACCTCAAACTGGCCTGAGTGTGGTGTGGATCTACTTTGCAGCGCATGCTCCTACGGCTTGTATCTTCTTCTTGCATCTTTTCGTGCATGTGGCGACACCTGTAGACTTTGAGTTGCACTACCTTCTGTTACCCACCGGACAGCCGCTTTGCTTTTGGTTCTTCTCCTCGCTGTGATCACCCAATCAAATATGCAGCGTACAGGCATCAAGTGCACTAGGTGTAAGAAGTCGATTGTGCTCGAGTCTGTTGAGTGCAAGTGCGGGAAAATTTTTCATCCGGGTTGCGTCAAGCCATTTTCCGTGACAAGATACGCGGATCATTGCTGTAAGGCGCTGGCTGCTTCGCAGCCTCCTGTGCTGGGGGATGACGGTGACGATTCGTGCATGTCATTGGCTCCCTCATCTGCTGCCCCTCCTACACCAGGAGTTGAGTGTACCGAGCTGGTTGACTTTACGGATATGATTGCTCCTGCTGGTACCTGCACTCTAACGCATTCGGGTACTGATGACACAACGAATGCGCTCTTGCGTCAACTGGTGGAGCAGTTGAAGTCATCCGAAGTACGATTCTCCGCATTCGTTGAGTCGTCTAATGCGCAATTTGAGGAAGCAACGGCGAACGAATCGTGAACTCAGTGAGAAACTTAATCGGCTTAACAGTGTTGCGAACAATGTTGACAAGAACTGTCAGCGTATTAATGTTTTAGAGCAACAGTGCGCTGCCCTCAAGAATGAGATACGCCAGCTGAAGAGCGATCGGAGTGGTTCTCAATCGGTGCCGCAGACTCGGACAGATTGTGTGAACAAGCTCATTATATCGGGTTTGCCTGCGGCAACGTCCATTACCCCCTTGGCTTGTGTTCGCAACGTGTTCGAGACACTCGAGGTCTCAGATCTGTCGTGCCACATTCTTGACGTTAGACCCGTCGTACGTAAGCCTCAACCGGTGGCAGTTCAAGACCGGCCCTTACCGGTCACTACAAACTCATATATTGTAACCTTAGCCTTTGGTGCGGTTCGCGACATGGTTATTTCTAGAAAGCGAGCACGGCGTACACTTAAGCAGAGGGAGGTTTGTGATAACGTTTCGGATCGGAATGTGTACGTGAACGAGTTTCTCCCTAAGGAAAAGTATGATTTGCTGCAACAGGCTAAGCGTGTTGTCAAGGAGAAATCTTATAAGTATATCTGGGTAAGGGATGGCTGTATCCGGGTTAGACACTCGGATGGGAAACCTGTTATTCAGATTGATTCAACCGCCGATCTTGATAAGCTCGTTTGACGTGCACGTTCCGATCGGTTATTGCCTGACCAATCATGGTCCTCCGTCGCTCATTGTAAATCTGTCTCGTCTACTCAATTTCGCTTAGCTCAGTTTAACGCTAAGTCCCTTTGGGGACATATCGATTTAATTAGAATACGTTTTGCTGCTAAATTATTTCATGTCATTTCGGTGTCTGAGACATGGCTGCATTCTGATGTTTCTGATGCTCTAGTGGCTTTAGATGGTTACTTTCTAATACGTAATGATCGAGTGAGTAGACGAGGTGGAGGAGTTGCCTGCTTTGTTCACGATTCATTGAAGGTCAAAGTTATTGCTACTTCTTCGGGAGTTGACATCAACTCTCCGGAATATCTCATCATTGAAATTTGCTTACCTAATAACGAGTCTGTATTATTCGCGTCAGTTTACAGAAGACCTAAGGGTCTCCTCTTACATGAATTCGTTGAAACACTTACTAGTGTTTCACATGTGTATAAAAATATAATCATTGGCGGTGACTTTAACTGTGACCTTCTTTCGAATAATTTTGAGGCTAATTATCTACGTGAACTTATGTCAGGCATATCAATGCACATTGTACACTCAGATGCTACGCATCACACAGCTACTTCTGACTCGTGGCTGGATGTTGTTGCGGTAAACGACAGTGAAAAGGTCCTGATGTTTGCTAAATCTGATTGCCCGTTTATAGCTGGTCACGATCTTATTGAATTGTCGCTGTCACTTGGCACGAACTTGGTGATTGAGCGTAACATCTTAAGGTTATAGAGCCATTGATGGTGACGCGTTTCGTGAACACCTTCAGTCTATCATTGAGAGTACGGATTTCCTTGCGTGTATTCGGGCAATCACTGAGGGTGGTCGTGTCGGACTTGGTGACTGGACTGGCGTTGCTGGAGTTGACGGACTTTGTGCGGTGCTGTCCGATGCCTTACTTGGAACGCTCGATGTGTTGGCCCCTGAGCGTGAATTCGTTGTCAAGAAGCCTCCTGTGCGGTGGCTGACAGTTGAACTTAAAACCCGGCTTCGTACTCGTGACCAGCTGTATAAGCAGGCAAAACGTTCTAACAGTTTGCTTGGTTATGCTACCTATAGCCTTTTTCGTAACCGGCTTAATATTGATATAAGGCGTGCCAAGAGCGAGTTTCAATTCAATACTCTTAAAAATATCACGGATCCTGCTAAACTATGGAGAGAACTAGCTCGTTTGGGTCTTGTTAAATCATCCTTGGTTTCTCCTCTACGTTTTTTTCCACCTGATGTTAAATTCATTTTATGTTTCTGTTTCTAACGCTCAGTTGCCTTGCTCATATGCTGACTTCATTTCTGCTATTGCACTGGTTACTCGTCCATCTCAGTGTCCAGAATTTGTTTTCTCCGCCATTACGCCTTGTATGATTTTTAAGCTCATTTCTGTGGGACCGCTTCATTCGTATGCGTCAGGTTCTGATGGAATTCCGCTTTATATTTTACGTATCGCTCGGCCTATGATTTCATCGTATCTAACTTCCTTATTCAACCGCTCATTAGAAACTTCTTCATTTCCGTCTCAGTGGAAGCAAGCGCTTATCCGCCCTCTTTCGAAAATTCGCATTCCGGCTTCTCCGTCAGATACGAGACCGATAGCCAATCTACCTGAGCTTTCTAAAGTTCTTGAAAGGATTATTGCCTCACAGATTACTGACTACTTAATCGAGCATGACCTTTTAAATCCAAGACAGTCTGCGTATCGACCATGTCATAACACTCAGTCAGCACTGCTTCGCATTTGTGATGACATCAAAGAGGGAATTGACAAAAGACTTGTCACAATCATGATTCTCTTTGATTTTAGCAAGGCATTCGATACTGTTTCACATCTTCGTCTGCTCACTAAGCTTAAGATGATCGGTTTCTCCGACGCCGTCCTTACATGGATTTTTTCTTATCTGACTGGTCGTTCTCAGGCAGTGGTTGATGATACTGGCAAGCTTTCCGATTGGCTGTCTACGTCGTCTGGCGTCCCCCAGGGTTCCGTGCTCGGCCCACTTTTATTCTCTCTTTTTATTAACGATATTGGCGGAGTATTGTCGCGTGCATCACATATGATGTTTGCTGACGACATTCAGATTTATCTATCTTGCTCACCTGCTGACATTCCTCGCGGATTAGATTTAATTTCTAAGGATGCGAACGCTATTTTCGATTATGCTGAGTCTAATGGCCTTAAACTGAATCCTGCCAAATCAAAGGCGATTATTTATGGTAGTCAAGCATATGTTAGGCATATTGACTTTTGTCTTCTACCACCTATTACTGTAAACCGAGTGCCTATTCCTTTTGTAAGTGAAGTGAGGAATTTGGGCGTTATGTTCACATCTACCCTCTCTTGGAGGAAACACATTTCGCTTGTTTCGCAAAAGGTCCACTGGGCGTTATACAAGCTTAAGTTCAATAAGAACTCACTCTCTACTGAGCTTAGAATTAAGCTTGTGACGACATTAGTTCTACCTCATTTAGATTATTGCTGTCTCGTTTATCATGGCCTAAGCGATGAACTCAACACCAAACTACAGAGACTCGTGAATTGTTGTATTAGGTTTATTTACAACTTGCGACGAGATGAGCATATTACTCCGTACAGACGTCGCTTGGGCTGGCTCTCTGTTGAAAATAGAAGGCTGTATTTTCTTGGGTGTCAAATGTATCGTATCCTTTTCTTACAATCTCCTTCTTACCTTAGTGAGCTTTTCACTTTTCCTGACCCATCGCTCAGGAGTTCTGATCGTCTTGGCACCTCATCACAGACTTTTCATATTCCGACCTGTAGAACTGCCACGTATATGCACTCCTTTCGTCTTTCCTCAATTCGCTTTTGGCACACTCTTCCTACTAGTATAACCTCTGCATCTTCTATCGCATCTTTTAAAAACTTTCTTCACTTATTTTTGCTTGCATCTGAAACTGGCTGACGCTCTTGGCCTTCTTGTGTGTATTATATTGGTGCAATGTTACCATCGTCTAGTCGTGTGTCTAGTTTGTTACGTTTACACATAATTACCTTAGTTTAAGTTGCGTTGCGAAATATTAATTAGCTCTTATGCTTTACATTAAGTTTTCTTTTCCGTTCCTGCGTTTTCTTAATAACATTTTTCTTTTAGTTTTAAGATTAGTTTTTAAGTAATGCGTCATGTTGTAATATATTGTTACTCTGCTTTTCTTTTGAGAGCTTTTCTAGTGTTCTATGTCTAGCTATTATGTATCTTTGCCCTTTAGCAGATGTTTGGGCATAATAAACTAAATCAATCAATCAATCAATCAATCTCTCTCTCTCTCTCTCTCTCTCTCTCTCTCTCTCTCTCTCTCTCTCTCTCTCTCTCTCTCTCTCTCTCTCTCTCTCTCTCTCTCTCTCTCTCTCTCTATATATATATATATATATATATATATATATATATATCAATATTTTGCACAAAATTTTATTATAATATTGTTTAATACTATTTTAGTTATAAAATAATAAAATTTTGTGCAAAATATTGATAAAAGTCCATTATTTGTATAGGTTTTCAGTAAATCAATGGGTTATGGACTAAGGTTTTACAAAAATTTTTACCTGAACTACAAGATTGCGACTCTACTGCTAATTTTTGTGATTGGATCAACGATCTCTTTGACGCTTTAAATCAAAACGAAGGTTTAAAGATTGAAGATAAATACTACAAGGTTAATTTAATTTTGAATAATTATTAATTACGCGTTTTTTATTTGATTTATGTTTAAAAATTTAATGCTAAATACAATATTTTTATTAGATTATAGAAGAATCTCTAAAAAAATTGGATAATTGGGAAGAATACGTCGATAGTGGTGCTATTCCACAAAATTACTTTTTAACAAAACAGACTACAGAAGGACTCCGCGTAACCATGAAGTCAACACTTGATTTAGTGCAGTACTTGACACTAGAGGCTGGTTTTGATTATGTTCCGACGGGACGTTTGAATCAGGACTCGCTTGAGGTTGGCTCAGTTGGCTAACGTTGTGCCCAGTGAACATTAAGTAACAATAATGTAGTAATGCGTAACAATCAATATCATAAATTCCCTCTTATTACTTAATGTTTTTATAGTAGAGTAATGATTTTGAGGTAACAGACTCTGATCATGCAGCCGGAGGCTGCAGCGGTGCCGCAGACTGACAGCAACGCCGAAAGCGAGGCCGAGTGAGTCACCTAGCGCTTGATCGTACTCGATTTATGGGCACATTCGAGAGTTAATAATTTATTTTGTTTCGCGTGCAAATTTCTTTTTTATGTTCATTGCCCACATATATATTTAACAGTTATTAACGTTCTTTGCGTGCCACTTAGGCAATTATTATATAAACACATATATATAAATACATAGCTATAAGATACTAGTCGCGCTGTCAGAAGACTGACATTAGATATTAAGGTTATACCTCTTAAGGATCGCGTTTACAGTCGATTAACTATTTTCTTTTGGGTTTTTTTCCCCGAGTCTTGATTTTTTATTTTTGCTATTATCGTCGTACATTGCGTGGTGCGACACGTTAAAGTTAGTGTATAAGCGTACAGGGGATAAAACCCGTGATTCAGCGTTAATTACGCGGTAGCGTATGTCAAGTACATCCTTTGCCGCGTGTACAAGCAAATTAGGCGTGATACGTTGACAACCGCGTAGATACGAGCCATTTACATGCCGATAGACATCGTGATAGCGATTCCGACATGGTCCGACGCGTAAGATACAAGGACACTGCAATGACACCATCCGAGTCAATCACTGTTACCAGCGTGTTCATTGAGCGTCGGAGAAGACGTATATAGCGTTCTCCGAGTACCTTAACCTCTCTGCAACGAAAACCCTGCAGAGACCTCGCGCGAACAAACGAACATTGCCAATGGCCTACCGAGGTCCCGATTAGGACGTATACCGAGTTTCACCCTGATCCGACCTGGCTGCAGCTAACTTCCTGCAGGAACATCATCTACAGGAACAAATGACAGGGATGACTTCGCTGGGTCCCAAGGAAGCCCACGGACCGACTCCCGTCGTTCTACGAACCCTCTGCAACAAAATCGTTGCAGACACCTTCCCCGAGGAAAAGACTGTCATAGGTGCGTTCGCGAGAGTCTAACTAACGTGTCTATCAAGGTCCCGTTCTAGTCCGACGATTCTGCAGGAGGATCACTGCAGAATGTTCAAAAATCGAAATAATTGCTCGGAGGGTCCTTAAGGGATACCAATTAGCATAGATATCGCATTGCCATTAAGATCTGATCGTTCTGCAACCAACTTCCTGCATGAACGTCATCGCCGGGAAAATACGTTATTTCCCGACATGTTAATCGATAAGGATAATCTGTGATGAAAAGCGATCTTCGTACATCCATAAATGACGAAATTGCGCCGTACCTGTGAATTCATGTAATAGCATGTAATATGTCAAATGTAAATTCTCAAATATATATCCAGAGATACGTTTCCATTATTACGAAGGTACAATAATCGATCATACGACATTCCTGCGTGTTTGTCAGTCTTGTTTGTCAGGAACGAACAGGTTACGATCACGTGATACGGCTGACGCAATACTAGGAGTGGGGGGTACTGCGTAGGTGGGGACGTGCGACGCAGCGAGCGAGCGCTCGAGGTTAGTCCGCCGGGAGAGCTCGCACAGATAACTTATTGAAACGTTATAGAAGTTCTCATTACAACCGGGGAGACCCGCGTACGGAGCGATATCCGGAATAACGCGAATATCACATATTTTGCGTAAAGTGAAGATAGTGCGACATATACGCATATCGATAAGGTTAGTCGTCCGGGAGATCTCTGAGAGATAACATATAACACGAAACTGTCAAGTATTCGCGAACGTTCTCGAACGAGAGAATCTCATATACAACCGGCGAGGCCCGCGTACGGAGCGATATCCGGATATATCACGTATCGTTGATAAGTGCGTGCGACTTATAACGAATAGTGCGAACATTCACCATCCGTATACGAAACAAAGGACAATCACGCGGGAGAATATTATATATTCTCATAACGACCGGTGACACCCATGTTGCGGACGAACATTCGTGATTATTCGTAAATTGTCAATTTTACACGCGACACGCGAACTGTGATATACGATAACGTTGATACACCACGAGGAATGTAAATCATCGTTGATCGAACTGAATGACTATTTATTCTGAATTTATTGAATAAATACATTGTTATACAAAAGTGATATCCTCAGTGTTTGAAATCATTCGACGATATCCTGTGACCATTCCTGAGTCACCTTCCAAGCGGGAGATCCTTCGATTATCGATATTCCTGCGGAAATTAAGTGCGAGTAAATGCACATTGATTACGTTATACGTATACGATATACGATACTTACCTGAAATTCTGCGACGATCCCGATGGTAAGACATCCGTGATGATCCAGTGGTCCAGAGCATCGTTGGTAGTAAGCGGCTTCTACGAAGGAGGTCCATCCGTGTGACGATACGCCGTGCGGCCAGCAGCAGTCCGGAACACCTGAAAAAGAGAAAAGGGGAATTAGTCGACAGATACGGTTAGTAGTATACTTACCTTTCTCGGTTTAACGGGTAAAATCGAGTGGCGACCGTGTTTCACGAATTTTCAACATTTTCGGAGATATAAATGAATGAGTCGTATCGCGCGTGACCCTACGTGTCCGGTTACAATCATACAGATCATTTCTAAATGTACTGTAATTATAATATTTTGTCTTTCATTTACACTTTGTTTTATATATATTTTCTCTGCATCTAATATTATTAGAGATTCTTTGGAACCGTGAGATATGCGGCAGGATCGAATGATCATCCAGGGACACCTACTTTTCTTCAAATTTACAAAATACTCAGTACTTTCAGTATAATCAAACCACCTAAATATGGAAACTGCAGGGTTTTGGAAACAAAATGTAAACCTGCAATTTCAATTTCAGAGATAAAAAACCTATATTGTGATTCTCGTCAAAAAGTATCATCTATATTAAAACTAAAAGAAAAATTAGACAATGCTATTAATAATAACGAATTTGATCAGAACTTTGACCAGTTCATGGATAATGATTACAGTCAACCAGAGATCATTGACTGTCTTATTTATTACGTAACTGGGTATTTATCAAATCACATACTAAAATCAATAGAATGTGACATATGCAAGAACGCATTTACTAGTTCTGATCCTGATACATATTGCCCTTTATTAGCAGCTCTACTAGTTAATATGAAATCAGAAGGACGCATAATACATCCTAATTTAAAAATGTATAATTTTATAAAATATTTAGAAAATTTATTTGTAAAATATTGTCACCTGCCTGATGTATTCGAATTAATAATTGAAGACATTTATACACCTGCCTTGTCGTTTCCTTGTAAAAATCATGGCGATTAAGTATTGGCACAAATTATTGAATTTTATATATCTTTACGTATGCGACAATATGCAAATAAAAAAAATAATGAAGAAAAGAAAGTAAATCAACGAATCAAAAAAAGTGCAAAATTTTATCAAACTTAAATAAATGAAGAAAATGTATTATTTACTACATGTGTATTTTATTTTTACCATATTTATACAATGTTCTATCCTTCATCCTCTATCCCATCTTATGTAACTTAAGCAAAAAAAATTACGTACGCACACAGGAGGGGCTAATATTTTTGAAATATTAACTTGTAACACCTTTAAATGATTCTCTTTACATATCTTTGATTTGATATAGTCAAAACGTCAAAACTGATATATACAGGGTGTTACTAAAAAACCGCCCACTAACTACATAGCGGTATTCCTTGTCAAAAACTGAGTCAAAAAGTCCTGAACCACTTTTTTCTATAATGCTTAACAAAGCCGTAATCATTGAGTAACGTTCGTCCAACCAGCGTCGTTCTTTAGCCGGGCGAACGTCGGTGAGCCGCGCGCTTGATAGGGTGCGTGAGCGCTCCGCCGCGCATCGCGCGGCGGCACGGCGGCACGGCGGCACGGCGGCACGGCGGCGCGGCGGCACGGCCGCGGTCGGCCGTGGCGGTCGCGTTATGCTTTCGCGCGCGTCGCGTGCAATATTCTTACGCATTGTAATAATAGAAATAATTTTTTCTTGCACTAAAAATCACTTTTTACTCTTGTCAGAAGTATCTCCTTGCAGAAAATTTTGATAACGGATAAAACTTTCGCCAAGACATAACTATTATTAAGATATAAAAATTTAAACAAATACAAAAAATTATACTGTGTATTTTACAATACAAAAATTTACAATACAAAATTTTACAATACAAAAATTATTTTCTAATCCGTTTTGTTAAATATCTTTGCGTTACCTTAATTTAAATTATAACACAAAGCACTTATTGAATCTTTCTACGAGGTTTGCCCATAGTTACTCAGAAGTAATAAATTTTTTAAGGAAAATTTACTGTAACAATTAGATATTTAAATAATCTTGTACTTAAAAGGAAATACATTAAAAATATTATTAAAAGATAAAGTATTCAAAAATAAAAAAAATTTCTTCTTTTATGAAAAAAAGATTTATCCTAAGTTATAAATAACGCTATCCAGATGTACAATCTTTTTGAAACTTAAGGCAAATAAGAGCAAACCGCCGAGCGAACAATATTAATTTTTATAGCAAATAATAAATAATAACACGTTTAATAACTTAAAACAAAATACAATACAAACGTTTCTGTCTTAGTTTAGACGCATAAATAAAAGTGAAATGTTATTGTATTCATAAAACATTGGTCAGCGGTAAAGTTGTTGGAAAAGGTTGAACATAAGGTAAATTACGTGATAACTGCTGCTTTTTAAATAAAATAAAATTGAAAAGTTAGCTGCAATTTGTATGTTTTTTCATAAAGATGTAAGATTCACTTATCAAACAGTATAATATAAATCTCTACAGTATAATATCATCTCGGTGATAATCTACCGCCGTGTCTGGTTTCGGTAACAAAACAATGCTTATGAGTTAAGACCAGCGCCCGGATTGAAGGCCGATGCTCAAACGTAAGGGGAAATGAGTACAGAGACAATATCATGGAGCATCATATAACAAAGTAATACTAATAAATGAATAAAAGTAAGTTCATAAAAAAACAGACTACAGTTTCCAATTTTGTGGGTCTCTTGACAATAGAAAAATAATTATTAGAAAGATTTTTTATTCACTAATTTATTAATTAATTTATTTTTTTATTTACTAGTGTTATTTTGTTATATGATGCTTTATGTTATTTGTGTGTACTCATTTCACCTTGCGCTTGAACCTAGGCCTTCAGTCCGTACGCTGATCACTCATAAGCATAATTGTTTCATTACTGAAACGAGACATGGTAAATTATCACGAGATTGATAGTACACTGTCTGTAAGTAAATTTTCATCTTTATGAAAAAACTTTTCCAGTTGCAGCTGATCTTGTAATCTTTTTTGAAGTGAAACTTCTTAGGGCATGGGGGTGATTCGAACCGGAAGCGTTACGGAAGTCGCGTTATGGAAGTCCGTCACGAAAAGTCAAACCTTCTACGGAAGTGATTCGATTCGTCGCGTTACGCGTTCGCGTTATGGAAGTCCGTCACCAAAAGTCGAACCTTCTACGGGAGTGATTCGATTCATCGCGTTACGCGTTCGCGTTATGGAAGTCCGTCACCAAAAGTCGAACCTTCTACGGGAGTGATTCGATTCGTCGCGTTACGCGTTTGCGTTATGGAAGTCCGTCACGAAAAGTTGAACTTTCTACGGGAGTGATTCGGAGCGTCGCGTTACGCGTTCGCGTTATGGAAGTCCGTCACGAAAAGTCGAACCTTATACGGGAGTGATTCGATGCGTCGCGTTACGCGTTCGCGTTATGGAAGTCCGTCACGAAAAGTCGAAACTTATACGGGAGTGATTCCAAGCGTTGCGTTACGCGTTCGCGTTATGGAAGTCCGTCACGAAAAGTCGAACCTTATACGGGAGTGATTCGATGCGTCGCGTTACGCGTTCGCGTTATGGAAGTCCGTCACGAAAAGTCGAAACTTATACGGGAGTGATTCGGAGCGTCGCGTTACGCGTTCGCGTTATGGAAGTCCGTCACGAAAAGTCAAACCTTCTACGAGAGTGATTCGATGCGTCGCGTTACGCGTTCGCGTTATGGAAGTCCGTCACAAAAAGTCAAACCTTCTACGAGAGCGATTCGGTGCGTCGCGTTACGCGTTCGCGTTATGGAAGTCCGTCACGAAAAGTCGAAACTTATACGGGAGTGATCCGGAGCGTCGCGTTACGCGTTCGCGTTATGAAAGTCCGTCGCAAAAAGTCGAAACTTATACGGGAGTGATCTGGAGCGTTGCGTTACGCGTTCGCGTTATGGAAGTCCGTCGCGAAAAGTAAAGAAAAAAATACGTGTGGCCTCCACGCGCGGCAGAAGTGAAACTTCTTAGCTGTGAGGAATAGGATAGTATCTCGTTTATAGTATCTGAATTAAAGCCTGTGTAATTCAGAAATCAATTTTAATTATAAATTAAAGCCGATGCAATTTGCAAGTAAAAATTGATTTGTGAATTAAAGCCTATATAATTCACAAATCAAATTTTAATTATAAAAGTGAAGTTTCAGGTTAACAGTTGCCAACTGTTACATTTATATGTAATTATATATGGGAAAATTTTTCTCATAACCTGAAACTTCACTTTTATGATTAAAATTTGATTTGTAAATTATATAGGCTTTAATTCACAAATCAATTTTCATTTGTGAATTGCATCGGCTTTAATTATAATTAAAATTTGACTTGTGACTTATATACGCTTTAATTCTGCACAAATCAATTTTTACTTGCAAATTGTATCGGCTTTAATTTATAATTAGAATTGATTTCTGAATTACACAGGCTTTAATTCAGATACTATAAACGAGATACTATCCTCTTCCTCACAGCTAAGAAGTTTCACTTCTGCCGCGCGTGGAGGCCACACGTATTTTTTTATTTAAAAAGCAGCAGTTAGTCACGTGATTTATCAAATGTTCAACCTTTTCTAACAACTTTACCGCTGACCTATGAATATGATAACATTTCACTTTTAAGCCCCTTGCACAATGCTAGGCAACAGGCAATAGGAACAGGGAACAGAAATGAAAAACCTTGTATCTATGCAGAATGGACGATGACACAGGCAATAGACACAGAATTTCCGTCACGTTGGAAATTCTGTGCCTATTGCCTGTTGCCAACCAATCATAGCGTTCAAATTTTTTAAGTTTGTATTGACGAATTTTTTGTTATTTCCTGTTCCTATTGCCTGTTGCCTGGCATTGTGCAAGGACCTTTATTTATGCGTTGTTGACGATTAGATTTAAGATTATTGAGAAATGTTACAGTGAAGATGGTATAAACTGAGACAGAAACGTTTGTATTGTGTTTTGTTTTAAGTTATTAAATATGTTATTATTTATTATTCGCTATAAGATCTGCGTTTTGCTCTTATTTGTTTTAAGTTTCAAAAAAATCGTATATCTGGTAAACGTTATTCATGACTTAGAATAAATTTTTTTTCATAAAAAATCTATATTTATATTTCTTATTACACTTTATGTATTTTCTTTTAAGTATGGAATTATTTAAATATCTTATTGTTATAGTAAATTTCTCTTAAACAATTTATTACTTCTGATTGTAACTGAACAAAACTTCGAAAAAATCTGTAAGTGTTTTATTTTATAATTTTAATTAACGAGATATCTAATCAAAAACAGATTGTTTAAAAAATAATTTTTGTATTTCAAAATGCAGTTTACTTTTGTATTTGTTTAAATTTTCATATGTTGATAGTCTTGGCGAAAGTTCTAACCATTATGAAAATTTTCTGTAAGGTGGTACTTTTAATAGGAGTAACATGTAATTTTTAGTACAAGAAAGAATTATTTCTATTAGATATTATTATACAATACGCAAGAATATGTATTGCACACGACGCGCGCAAAGGCTAATCGCCGCCGCTACGGAGCGGCGGCGGGGCGGCCTTAGCGAGCGTCACGTCTTGTGCAATATTCTTATGCATCGTAATAATAGAAATAATTTTTTTTTGCTAAAACTCACTTGTTACTCCTGTCAGAAGTACCTCCTTATACAGAAAATTTTTATAACGGATAGAACTTTCGCCAAGACATAACCATTATCAACATATGAAAATTCAAACAAGTACAAAAAATAAACTGTATTTTACAATACAAAAATTATTTTCTAAACAATTCGTTTCGTTAGATGTTTAGATTACGGAAACGTAGGAAAGGAATGCTTTATTTATCTTTGCAAATGAGAAATTTCCTGATGCTTTGAAAAATTAGTGGTCCTGAAAAGGACTGTTTTGCAGTGAATTTCTTGCTCTAAAAGAAACCGTTGTTAAGGGGTTAGGCCACTGTAGCGCGCATAAATTTTTAACATTTTTTTTTGTAGGAAAAAATAATTTATTAATAAACGCAATTACAGTGCTGTTAAATGTCATTAAAAAAGTATCTAAAAAAATTTTTTTCGAATTTTTTTGGTCATATAATGGTCGACTACAGGCAATTGATCGCTTGGCGTCTTTCAAATTGGCGTGACAAATAACTTTGACAATTTTTATCCGATTGACTTCAAATTTTGATATGATTTGTCTAATTACATTTCGCAGAGAAGTACGTAGGATATTTTCGAAATATTGATTTTTTCGAAAATGGTAGACATTTGAAGTAAAAAGTAAAAAGTAAAATTTGTAGTGAAAAATTTCGTATAAAACTGCTCATAAAATTAAAAGTTTTTAATTAATCGAAAATATCCTACGTACTTCTCTGCGAAATGTAATTAGACAAATCATATCAAAATTTGAAGTCAATCGGATGAAAATTGTCGAAGTTATTTGTCACGCCAATTTAAAAGACGCCAAGCGATCAATTGCCTGTAGTCGACCATTATATGACCAAAAAAATTCGAAAAAAATTTTTTTAGATACTTTTTTAATGACATTTAACAGCACTGTAATTGCGTTTATTAATAAATTATTGTTTTCTACAAAAAAAAAATGTTAAAAATGCACGTGATTTTATGCGCGCTACAGTGGCCTAACCCCTTAAGTCCTAAAAAAGACTGTTACGTATGAAATGGATAAAAATACAAATATCTATCCAGACTGTCGATGGACCGATGCTTCAATGCGTACGAGAAAATTTAATTCTTTGTGCGGAAGCATGCATTGTGGTTCGCGGGGCTTATTTTAAAAATTTAATTTAAAAAGTCATTTGCAGGATTAAGAAACTGTTCTTTTTAGGGCTAGCAATTTCATGCGTAGCAGTCCTTTTCAGGATGAAACCGGTTCTTTTCAGAATTAGCAGCTCACAGCAAAACAGTCCTTATCAGGGCTATTAATATTTCAAAACAACAGGAAACTTTTTATTCGCAAATATAAATAAAACATTCCTTCTCTACGTTCCCCTAATCTTCAAAATATTGAATATAGAAAATTCCTGTTTAATATTATAAGGAGAGGATAAATCTTTTTGAAACATAAGGCAAATAAAAGCAAAACGTCGATCTTACAGCGAATAATAAGTTATAACGCATTTAATAACTTAAAACAAAATACAATACAAACGCTTTGGCCTTAGTTTAGACCATCTTTATTGTAATATTTCACAATAATCTTAAATCGAATTGTTAACAACGCATAAATAAATATGAAATGTTATCATATTCGTAATACGTAGGTCAGCGGTAAAGTTGTTAGAAAAGATTAAACATAAAGTAAATGCGGTCTTTTAAATAAAATAAAATGTTAGCTGCAATTCGTATAAGTTTTTTTTATGTTAAATTTACTTACCAGACCGTGTAATATCAGTGTCATGATGATCTACCGTCTAGTCTCAGTAACGAAACAATGCTTATGAGTTAATATCAGTATACGGACTGAAGGCCTAGACTTAAGCGTAAGCTGAAATGAGTACAGAGAAATATCATAAAGCATCATATAACAAAGTAACACTCGTAAATAAATAAAAATAAGTTAATAAATAAAACAGACTACAGATGTCAATTGTGTGGAAGTTTCTCGACAATAGGAAAATAATCATTAGAAAGATTTTTTATTTACTAGTTTATTCATTTACTTTATATTTTTTATTTACTAATGTTATTTTGTTATATGATACTTTATGACATTTGTATGTACTCATTTCACCTTGCGCATCAGCTTAAGCCTTCAATCCGCGCACTGATCTTAACTTATAAGCATTGTTTCATCACTGAAACCAGACACGGTAGATTATCACGAGTTTGATATTACACTGTCTGATAAGTGAATTTTACATCTTTATGAAAAAACTTATACGAATTGCAGCTAACTTTTCAATTTCACTTTATTTAAAACGCAGCATTTATCACGTAATTTACCTTATGTTCAACCTTTTCCAATAACTTTACCGCTCACCGATGTTTTATGAATACGATAACATTTCACTTTTATTTATAGGTCTAAACTAAGACAGAAACGTTTGTATTTTATTTTGTTTTAAGTTATTAAACGTGTTATTATTTATTATTCGCTATAAAAATTAATATTGTTTGCTCGGCGGTTTGCTCTTATTTGCCTTAGGTTTTAAAAAGATTGTACATCTGGACAGCGTTATTCATGACTTAGGATAAATCTTTTTTTCATAAAAAAAGAAATTTTTTTATTTTTGAATACTTTAGCTTTTAATAATATTTTTAATGTATTTCCTTTTAAGTACAAAATTATTTAAATATCTAATTGTTACAGTAAATTCCCCTTAAAAAATTTATTACTTCTGAGTAACTGGGCAAACCTATGATAGAGAAAAGGAACGACGACGCCTTGAAGGCAACGCTTGTAAATAATTGCGTGGGGTTCATGTTTGATGAAATTCGATATGAACTTGACGGTGTGGAGATTGATCGCAATAGAAACGTTGGAATAACCAGTACTATCAAGAACTATACAGGGTGTCCCAAAAAGCTCGGACACCGTTTTACTGACAAATTCTGTGGGACATTCTAAGAAGAAAATTCTTATGCGAAAATGTTGAGGCTATAATAGTTTTTGAATTATAAGCATTTAGAGTTAGCAAATCAGACCGCCTAAAGTTGGCGCGCTCAGGTGTGGTACATCGTATAGCAAGTAAAGGTGCTCTTGTACAATGACTCAGTTTTTAGATATTGACATAATTCTGCAAACGACAAGGAAATTACTTTGAAGCTTTGTCATATTCTTCTATGATTGTTCAATTTGCTGTACATAAAGATTAATGCAAGCATTATGGAATATCAATAAATACCAGCGAACTGTCAAATTTGTCAAATGAAGTGTGTCACAAGCTAGCGCGTGACATTTCTCGTATGGTAAGCATATTAAAATTATGTTATCAATCGTTAAATTATTTTTTTATTTCTATGATAAAGTAAGAAGAAATAAATTCTGTAATGCTAACGTAGACATTTTTCTTACATTGATAATTACATAAAACACAGATTTGATATGTAAATTCGATAAAATCACACACACAAAATGTTTAATTATTTATCCAATTTTAATGTGTTTATACGTTATGTATAAGTTGTCGACACATGTCAGTAAAAGCTATAGATAAAATATTAAGCAAGAGAAATATGTAGTTATAAATTATTTCAAAACAAAAGTTTGTCTTTGAAACTCAGGACACATTAGTTATAGGGGAGACCCGGGCGAGACCGTCAGTTTTTTTTCGGTGCCGATTTTTAACAACAAAATAAATAATTTTAGTTAAATGTGGTATACGATTGTAAAGAGTGAACCTTTAGCTACAAAATTTATATGGAAAATTTTTTTCTACGTCGCTTTGTTTAACCGGTATAGAGCAAAAACGACAACGGTGGAAAAATTGAGATCTCAAAAATGGCAGGGTGGAATCGTCACTCCACAAATACATAATTCCGATTATGAAAACTGATAGGATACATTTTATTAATTATTTGGTAATAGAAAAATGTAAACATTTATTAATTAGTGTTAAAAAATTTCATTATTTTGTGTTTTTGTGTGTGTGTACGGATTCTATAACTTAAGAACTAATCAACCAAATATTAAAGAAAAATATATGAAATAGGGGTAGAAAAGACTGAAAAATATAATAAAATTATAAAATTTGCCAATATTATAAAAGTCCACCCCGGGTGCTTACTGACGAATTAGCCCTCAACACAAGTTTCAGGTTTGATCGCCCACGAAATATTAGACATGAACGATAATGAAAAAACTACACTGGATTCGTGTTCAGCATGCATTACTCTTTATAATCACGTACCTGGAGATTTGGAGAGCAAATATTATTGCAGATATTACAAAATTTCCACGCGCAGAAAATTTCACTTTCACCTTCCGAAAACACGTTTGCCCTCGTAAAAATCATAACACGGCAGGTAACCTGCCGAAACTCCGTTGGTCACATGGGTACCATAAGACGCGTTTACAATGTTAATAGCGAGTTCGCACAATATACAGGTTCCGAGATATTTGATTTGACGGTTTCACCCTCTGGACGGTTTCGCCCTGGTCTCCCCTACCATTCTTTTATAAATAAGATATTTTTTTATTACTTTAATATTTAATTTAGATAAAAAAAATAGCTATCTAATTTTATACTTAATTTTTTTTATTAACAATTTGTACACATTATTATACATTATAATAAAATCATAAAGTACAGCTAAAAATAAAAAAGCAATCTTGGAGATAAACGAAAATTTATTTATTAGCATTCAAAAATTAAGTCAAAGATTTGAAATGTCCAAAAACTCAACACAACGCATTTTATTGGGAAACAGAATGCATCCACATCATTTTACAAAAACCAAGAATTTATAGCCTCAATATCACAGAAATAGATTAAATTTTTGTGAATAGTTACTAACACGCAAGGGGCACTTTTTATACATACAATAATAAATACGTTTAATGAAATATCTGTAAACGAAAATAATAACCGGTTATAAATAATATGCTTGATTAAGAAATAAACAATAACATGTATCATTTTTAAATAATAGTTAATTGATGGGTTATTTACTGTAATGATATTCAAATAATACCTCTTTACAAAAGTTGTTCAAAGTGGCCACCATGGCACTCAATACATAATTTGGGCGCGTCGAAGAAGATTCGTTGTAGCATTAGTAATCATATTGGGTGTTATGGTAGCAATAGCTTCTATTATTTTATCTTCTAATTCTACGCGATCATCAATCCGTTCCTTATACACATATTGTTTCATATGACCCCATAAAAAGAAGTTCATCGGAGTTAGATCAGGTGATCGGGCAGGCCAACTTACAGGACCACGCGCCAAATCCATCTATGTAAAAATTTTTCACGCAGTGTTTGTTGAACAATACGCAAACTATGCGGTGGCGCTCTATCTTGTTGGTAAATCATGTTTTGCCGTATATTTAAAGGTACATTTTCCAAAAGATCAGGTAAATCATTAATTAAAAAATTATTGTACATAGCGCCATTAAGTTTTGCAGGCATTTAAAAAGGTCCAATCTACAATATTATGAGGAGCTGAGCTTTGAACGAGCGATGTGCTCCCGCTTATAGAGAGGGCAGCTCCCGCGTGGCGTGCGCCTCGGGGCGCCACGCAGACGAGCGGTCGTTGTCGGACGCAGACGAGTTTCGTTCGTTGACGTGACCGGTCGTGTATACAGATATATAATAAAGTTTCTAGAGCATAATAGAACAAGAAAAGTTTATTTGCTGCCCACCTCGCCGTATCTTGTAACATCAGAGAACACCATCCAATAGGTTACGGGCCCAGGGCACGATTCCCCTGCGTGAAGAAAGTGCGTGCGAAGTGAGTGAGAACCCGGTAGCAGCGAGAAGCATTTAGAAGATTAGAGAGTAAGTAAATAATATTCCTCGTTGCTGACGAGCAAAACGAGAGAATTCTCAGCTAATAAGAACGTTTGTTCGATAAATGCTGTTAGAAGGAGATATATGTTTTTGCCTTCTTCTTGAGAGATAGAAATAGAGGCAACAGTGATAATAAGAGAATTAGAGAATAGATGTATAAAGAGTAGATGCGAGAAATTAACTAAATTTTAAGAGAAATAGAAAGAGATAGATGTGTGAAATAGAAAGAGATAGATGTGTGAAATAGAAAGAGATAGATATATGCCGCTTGGTAACAAGCTGGCGGGAAAAGCGACGTGCGTGTGCAAGTCCGATCGTGAATAGCGAGAGTCATTTTTTTGGCGCGCGAAAGTCCGATCGTGAAAAGTGAGAGTCATTTTTTTTGGCGCGAGGGACGTGTTGCCGGGCACGCGCTAAGGCATGATCGATTGGAAAAACATAGCATCGATGCGACGCCATAACACATATATAAATATACATGCATGTGTGTGGAATTTATTTTCGAAATCGACATGCATCGGGTCGGTGATCAGGCATGACTTGCAGTGCGGTGTAGTTTGATCGCTGTTTAGGGAGGCCGCGTAAATTTGTACGAGTCCCGTGCGCGTGCGTGATCAACCCGATATCCTATAGATCTTTTCAGCAGTGCTGGAGATCGCACGGGATAGTGGTGTGCGTGTGCGGATGGCTCTGCAAAGGCGCGTGGTTTCTCGCTTTCAGATCATTATGAATTGCAGTGCGTTCTGTATGGTCTTGTGAGCAATAAATGAGTTTTGTTGTTGAGAAAAACTCGACGACAAAATTATAAATTATTATCTGTCAATATGAATGTTGGTTTATCTTGTCAAAAGAGGAATGCTAATGTTCAATTGACATTTAAATCCCGATTTAGATGGAAAAAGAGATGAAAAATCTTTCAATGAACGAGGAAGAAGAAGACCAAGATGCACTGGTTGACTACGATAGTGACGACAGCGTGGTCACAGTGGTAGAGAAAGAAAATAGAGCAGAAACAATGAGTAAAGATAAAGGTAAGAGTTTTTTTTTCTTTAAAACAAAACAAGAAAAATAATACACTTGTGTATTCAGAGATAGAGTAATTTAAAATTTCGTTTAGAAGAGAAAGAGAAAAAGAAGGAGACAGAGGCAAGAGGTGCAATCCCTAGAAGCAAACCGAAAATCATAGAGAACATAGACGTAAATAGAGAATGGGAAGCAAATCGTTCGGTTCTACCCATAGGAACGAAAATGCTGTACGAAAAACAGGAACGCATGGTATCAAGAATGGAAAATGTGACGAGAACTTTAGATAAAGTAATGACTGAAGCATCCTCTATGATGGAAAATATGGTGAAGGTCGCCCAGGCGAATTTAGAGACAGAGAGACTGAAGATTAGACGTTTAGAGGTAAATAAGCACAATACCCAAAGTACAGTAGAAAACAATATACAAACGGTTAAAGAATTAGAAGTAGAGTCTAAAAAGAAGAAATTAGATGAAAATGTCTGTTCGGCCGAGAAAAATAGAAGTTTAGAGACAATTAAGAGTGCTTTAGAGGTAGAATTAAACAGTCAAAGGCTGCATATTAGAAGAGAATATAAGCTGACGCAAAAATCCAACTTTGATCTTTGGATGGATTATTTAAAATCCGAGTTAATGAATAACGATTTATTAGATGTAATAGATTCAAATATTGAAAGTCCAGAAAATCTTTCCGAATTAAAAGTTGCTAAGAGAAAAAGTCTAGTTAGAGATATAATAATCAATCATTTAGATGAAAATTATCATAAAAGGATTTTACATGAAAAAGACCCGAAAGAAATTTTAAAGAAATTAAGAGGTTATAAAAGAGTGAAATAAACGTTACTCATGCATCGGTACGAGCTAGACTTTATCAAATTAAAATGAGAAAAGATGAAAAAGTAAATGATTTTTGCGAACGCTTTGATTCAATAATTAGAGAATATGAATCATGTGAAGATGCGGTACCTCTCACAGAACAAGAAATTAGATCTGCATTTTATCAGGCTGTGTCAATTAATATGCCGGAGCTGAGAAATGTAGATTTAATTAGAAGACAAACTAATCTTAAAGAAATGAACATAGATGAAATAAAATCTTTCATGATGCAGCTAGAGGCAGAGACTAAGAGCGATGTTAGAGAGAAACTAGAGAGACCAGAAATTAGAGTGCAGAGGGCCACCGCAGAAGAGAACAAGGAAGTCAAGTGTTATAGATGCAACAGAATGGGCCATATGGCAAAAGACTGTCCGTTAGCAGAATCAGGAGCCTGGTTCTGTTATTATTGCCAGGAAATAAGAGGCCACAAAGGGGATAGCTGTCCCAATGCCGGAGCCCAGGCGAACAGATTTAGAGGAAAAAGGTATTTAAATAAAACCGTTAATAAAAATATAAAGAAAAAGGGTAGATTTGTGCAGAAAAGCACAAAAAGAGTAGATGATAAAGGGAAAATAACCAAGATACAACCAGCCAAGAAATCTATACAAACGAAAACAGCAAATGAAAGAAAAACTAAAGAAGGTAAACTATGCATGGTTAAATTAATAGAAAATAGAGATAGTTCGAAAGAGTTAGTCAATTTCATTGTAGATTCAGGTGCAACGGACCATATTGTAAATAAAAATATAATATTGTCAAATTTTGAAAAATGCAATAATAAAGTTATTAAATGCGCCAATAAGAATGAGCTTGCAGACATTTCAATAGACGGTAAAGGAGATCTTTTGTTAATAACGAATGAAAAAGAAAAGAGAGTCATTAAATTAACAAATGTAATTGCAACAAAGGAAGTATCTGAAAATCTATTATCTCTAAGAAAGTTGGCTGATGCAGGGTTCAGTATTTATTTAGACGATAAAGTATTTAAAGTTTACAATAAACTAACAAATAAAATAGTTTTTGAAGGAATTTATGAGAAACCAAATTGGATTATGCAATTTGAGGTCAAAAATAATAATATAGAGGACAATGAAAATGTAGAATGTGCGGTGTACAGATGTAGAGCAGAAATTGTTTCACATAGTGAGCTTCCTGAACAATCGCAGGCAAACATACAGAGCAATGAGTTATCAATTTCGGAGGGAGAATTAGATGAAAGGGACAATGTTGGCTCTGCGATTGGGAGGGAGAATGAAGAAGAGCTCACAAATGTGAACGAAAATATAGAAAACAATAATGCTGAACTCGATCAAGTCATTAAGTTAGAAGATATACAAACATTAGAGAATATAGAAGAAATGTGTGAAAGCTCAGTAATTGAAAAAGTAAAGAAATTAGAGAAAATAAATGAGGCGATGTTATGGCATGTTAGATTAGGTCATGCGTCGTTAAACTATTTAAGACAGCTACAAAAAGTAGAAAAGAGATTAGAGAAAGTTAAGTTCGATAACTCCATATTAGAGTGTGAAGTCTGTATAATGGCAAAGATGACAAAATTGCCGTTTAAAGAAAACAGAAATAGAGCACAGAGACCACTACAGGTGATACATACGGATATCATGGGTCCAATAAAACCTACATCTTATCCAGGACGTAAGAGGTTTATAATAACCTTTATAGACGACTATTCTAGATTAGCGAAAGCTTACTCCTTGAAGACGAAAGATGAATCGGGAGAGGCTCTAGAGAAATACCTAATATCCGCCAGAAATCTACTAGGAAAAGAAGAAAAGCTATGCTATGTGAAGTCAGATCAAGGCAAGGAATTTACGGGAGGTGCTTTTAAAGAAGTGTTAAAAAAAGAAAAGATAGAAACCATATATGCACCACCGTACACTCCGGAACATAATGGAGTTGCAGAAAGGTTCAACAGAACGATGCAAGAGAAAGTAAGAACATATATGTTCGACTCGGGATTACCAAAGAGCATGTGGGAGTTGGCAGTTGACGCTGCTGTGCATGCGTACAACAGATCTCCACATAAGACTATAGAGTACGAGATCCCGTTGAAGAAGTTCTCATCAGAAACAAGTTGTCATTTCGAGCAAATAAAGAGATTTGGATGCATTGGATATGCAAGAGTACCAAAGCCTACGTCGAAATTTGACAAGAGAGCTATTAGAGGTGTGTTGGTAGGATATACTGACACTGGATATATACTCTGGCATCCAAGCACAAGAAAATTTATAGAGTCCCGACACATTAGATTTAATGAAAAGGTAACATATAAAAATGTATATCAGAACAGTCAAACAGAAGAAGAAAAAGACTCAGATAAAAATTGGATGAAAGAATTCGTAGAGGATGAGGAGAAAGGAGAACAAAAACTAGAGATTCCTGAGAAAAGGAAAAGAGGTAGACCGAGAAAACAAACAACACAACTAGACGAACAGAAGCAGAAGGTCGCACGAAAAGAAAGTGAAACTCCAATGACTAGAAGTAAAACTAAAAGAAAACTAGAAGATAATGGAGACACTAATGTGCGGAGAATAATAGAAGATGTTAGCTTTGCTAATTATACTAACGTGAAAAATATTCAACGGAATATAGAGAATGAAGATGAATTACATCAATGTCTTGTGGCATCGTTGAATAGAGAGCCTGTTACTTATGAAGAAGCTATATCAAGTAACGAAAGAGAGAATTGGAAAGTTGCAGTCAAAAAGGAACTTGAATCTATGTATGCTAATCAAGTGTGGAAACTTGTCGATAGACCATTAGAGAAATTAGATGGAAGACGACCTAATATAATAGATTCAAAATGGGTATTCAGAAGAAAAGTAGAGGCAAATGGATCTACCAGATTCAAAGCAAGACTTGTGATCAGAGGTTGTAAAGATAGAAACGTGTATGATTTAAAAGAGACATATGCACCCGTTTCAAGACTGTCACTGGTTAGATCTATATTGGCAATAATAAATAAGTATAAACTATACGCTAGTCAGCTAGATGTTAAGACAGCATTTTTAAATGGAGTTCTGGAAGAAAAAGATGAAATATATATGGAAATTCCAGAGGGAGTAGAAGTGGATGAAAACATCAAGAAGACTAAGGTGTGTAAATTAAATAGAGCTTTATACGGATTGAAGATAAGTCCGAAAAGATGGAATAAGAGATTTTCAGAAGAGGCTAAGAAACTTGGATTAGAGAACGACCTACATGAACCATGCTTGTTCACGTGGAGGAAAGAAGGCAAAATAGTGATTGTATTGCTTTACGTAGATGATATGTTGGTTGCAAGTAATGATCAGAAGAAATTAGAAGAAATCAAAAAGAAATTGAGTGAAACATTTGAGACGAAGGATCTTGGGGAACCAAGGAGCTTTCTGGGAATAACAATAGAGCGAAACAAAGAAGAAAGTTATATGTATATTCATCAGACGCGATATACTGAGAGCGTACTAGAAAAGTTTCGTATGAATGAATGCAAGCCTCAGAACACTCCTATGGTCACCAGAAAAGTGAGCAATAAAAACAGAAAGAGTAAATTAGAAGAAACGAGTATTAGAGAAGAAATTAAAAGAGTACCTTATAGAGAAGCTATAGGAAGCCTAATGTATCTAGCAAATGCTACACGACCTGATATAGCTTTTGCAGTGAACTACTTAGCAAGAAGACAATTAGAGCCCACGGAAGAAGACTGGCAAGATGTAAAGAGAGTCTTCAGATATCTTAGAGGAACTGCGAATAGAGGATTAATATTTAGAGGTAAAATAGATGAGTTAGAGTCGCTGACAGACGCTAGTTTCAGAGACTGCATTGATTCTACATCCACTGGAGGATATATAATCAAATTATTTGGAGATGTGATAGCATGGAGAAGTCATAAACAGACTTATGTCACACTTTCTACCTGTCAAGCAGAATATCTAGCAATGAGTGAGGCCTGTCAAGAAGTAATCTCATTAGACAAGTCGCTCAGATATGTTGTTGGAAGAACGTTCTTGCCTGCAACAATCTGGTGTGATAACAGAGCAGCAGGAAACTGCACTAAGAAAGATGGAAGTCACAAACTTAAAATGTTTGATGACAACTTAGAAGAAATAAAGAAAAACTTAGAAGAGAGAGAGGAAACTGGAAACAGAAAACATATGGCTGACACTCATGGAGACTTTATCAAACAGTGTGTTGATCAAGGGAAGGTGGAAGTCAAATGGATTGAGACCAAAGAAAACTTGGCAGACATTATGACAAAACCTTTGCCTTTAGAAGCATTTGCATATCTAAGAGATAAGATAATGAATGTAGAGTTTGAACAAAATTAGAGATTAATTTTACTCGATAACTGAGTCTTGATATGTTTCAGATAAAGAAGAAAATTAGATGAGGAACCAGATCGCTCGCACAAAGGGAGGGAGTATGAGGAGCTGAGCTTTGAACGAGCGATGTGCTCCCGCCTATAGAGAGGGCAGCTCCCGCGTGGCGTGCGCCTCGGGGCGCCACGCAGACGAGCGGTCGTTGTCGGACGCAGACGAGTTTCGTTCGTTGACGTGACCGGTCGTGTATACAGATATATAATAAAGTTTCTAGAGCATAATAGAACAAGAAAAGTTTATTTGCTGCCCACCTCGCCGTATCTTGTAACATCAGAGAACACCATCCAATAAATATGATATTGAAAGCATTAATTGTATTTTTTTTATGTTACACAGTTTGGTTTAAAAATACTGTGTAACAAATTAACTTACTATTAAATTTTTTACCTTGCCGGCCCATAAATTTATACCGAAACGACGTTGATAACTTCGAACAATGTATTCATGAGAATTTTTGTTGCTCCAAATATGTGAATTGTGAATATTAAATACACTTTCGCGTGTAAAACAAGATTCGTCAGTGAACAAGATTGTTCACACAAAACCGAGTTGATTTTTCTCTTGTAACAATTTGGAGAAAATAATCTATGTCCATAATCTTGAAGTAATAAATTCTGAACTGAGATGCATTGTGTTTTCCATTAAGATGTGTTGTATCAAGGTTTTTTAAATATTTTATTAAATTTTTGTTTGATAGATGATATTTCATCTTTATTTACCGCCAATAAGATTATTTACTCATTTTCATATGTACGAGCATGATGTCTACGATCTACAATATCTCTCTCGACTGACACAACGATTCTGTTACTCATACTCGATTTATCAAACGCAAAAATACGTTTGCGTTGGGAAATATCCGTTCTGGAATGTGACCAATTTATTCCCGCACAACACCGGAATAATAATAATAAAATTAACAAATGAAAGTAATTCTTAGCAACTGATATAAACATTTTAAGGTAATTAATGCATCCGTCTTACGGAATCGAAATGGATTATACAGCTAGTGAATACTGTGATATGTTAATTATTTATGGTGAATTACATCAAAATTCCGCTGCTGCCGCGCGGGAATACGCTGCGCGATTTCCGGGGCGGAGACATCCAAACGCAAACGTATTTTTGCGTTTAATAAATCGGGTGCGAGAAACAGGATCTGTTGTGCCAATCAGGAAAGATCTTGTTGGTCGTGAACGTCATGTTCGTATAAATGAAAATGAGGAAGCAATCTTGTTGGCAGTAAATGATGATCCATCTACCAGCATACGAGATTTAAGCCGAATATTTGAAGTGTCCAGAACCTCGGTACAACGCATTTTATCGGAAAACAGAATGCATGCGTATCATTTTACAAAAGTTCAGAATTTATTGCCTCAAGATTACAGAAATAGAATAAATTTCTGTGAATGGTTACTGGCACAAGAGGAAAATCGACCTTACTTCGTGCAAACAATCTTGTTCACTGACGAATCTTGTTTTACACGCGAAGGTGTATTTAATATTCACAATTCACATATTTGGAGCAACGAAAATCCTCATGAATACATTGTTCGAAGTTATCAACGTCGTTTCAGTATAAATTTATGGGCCGGCATGGTAAATAATTTAATAGTAAGTTAATTTGTTACACAGTATTTTTAAACCAAACTGTAACATAAAAAATCAATACAATTAATGCTTTCAATATCATATTGCAGATTGGACCTTTTGAAATGCCTGCAAAACTTAATGGCGCTATGTACAACAATTTTTTAATTAATGATTTAATCATTAATTCTGATCTTTTGGAAAATGTACCTTTAAAAATACGGCAAAACATGATTTAACAACAAGATGGAGCGCCACCGCATAATTTGCGTATTGTTCAACAAACACTGCGTGAAAAATTTTTACATAGATGGATTGGGCGCGGTGGTCCTGTAAGTTGGCCTGCCCGATCACCGGATCTAACTCCGATGGACTTCTTTTTATGGGGTCATATAAAACAATATGTGTATAAAGAACGGATTGATGATCGCGCAGAATTAGAAGATAAAATAATAGAAGCTATTTCTGCTATAACACCCAATATGATTACTAATGCTACAACGAATCTTCTTCGACGCGCCCGAATTATGTATTGAGTGCCATGGTGGCCACTTTGAACAACTTTTGTAAAGAGGTATTATTTGAGTATCATTACAGTAAATAACCTACCAATTAACTATTATTTAAAAATTATACATATGTTATTGTTTCTTTCTTAATCAAGCATATTATTTATAACCGATGTTATTATTTTCGTTTACAGATATTTCATTAAACGTATTCATTATTGTATGTATAAAAAGTGCCCCTTGCGTGTTAGTAACTATTCACAAAAATTTAATCTATTTCTGTGATATTGAGGCTATAAATTCTGGGTTTTTGTAAAATGATGTGGATGCATTCTGTTTCCCAATAAAATGCGTTGTGTTGAGCTTTTGGACATTTCAAATCTTTGACTTAATTTTTGTATGCTAATAAATAAATTTTCGTTTATCTCCAAGATTGCTTTTTTATTTTTAACTGTACTTTATGATTTTATTATAATGTATAATAATGTGTACAAACTGTTAATAAAAAAAATTAAGTATAAAATTAGATAGCTATTTTTTTTATCTAAATTAAATATTAAAATAATACAAAAATATCTTATTTATAAAAGAATGGTATATCTAATGTGTCCTGAGTTTCAAAGACAAACTTTTGTTTTGAAATAATTTATAACTACATATTTCTCTTGCTTAATATTTTATCTATAGCTTTTACTGACATGTGTCGACAACTTATACATAAAGTATAAACACATTAAAATTGGATAAATAACACTAGTTTACAGCCAAAATGTGCATTCAATGCCACTATTTTTTTCCTATGTATTTTGGCCCGCTAAACTCGGAAATAACATAGAAAAATTTTTTTATAGATTGGTTTTTTTGGTTTTTTGATTTTTTGTACCTTCATTCAATTGCTCATAACTCCGGTATTTATCCATAGATTTTCTTCCTCAATAGCTTGTTTTCTTCGTAAAAGTACGACCTATACGTAAACAATAAGAAACTGGACATAATTTGACGTTTTCTATTTTTGCATGGTAATAGAGTGAATTTTCTATTTTTATAATTTATAAATAAAAATAGAAAATTCACTCTATCGCCATGCAAAAATAGAAAACGTCAAATTATGTCCAGTTTCTTATTGTTTACGTATAGGTCGTACTTTTACGAAGAAAACAAGCTATTGAGGAAGAAAATCTATGGATAAATACCGGAGTTATGAGCAATTGAGTGAAGGTACAAAAAATCAAAAAACCAAAAAAACCAATCCATAAAAAAATTTTTCTATGTGATTTCCGAGTTTAGCGGGCCAAAATACATAGGAAAAAAATAGTGGCATTGAATGTACAAAAAAATTTTTTTATTTTGTAAACTAGTGTAATTAAACATTTTGTATGTGTGATTTTATCGATTTTACATATCAAATCTGTGTTTTATGTAATTATCGATGTAAGAAAAATGTCTACGTTAGCATTACAGAATTTATTTCTTCTTACTTTATCATAAAAATAAAAAAAATAATTTAACGATTGATAACATAATTTTAATATGCTTACCATACGAGAAATGTCACGCGCTAGCTTGTGACACACTTCATTTGACAAATTTGACAGTTCGCTGGTATTTATTGATATTCCATAATGCTTGCATTAATCTTTATGTACAGCAAATTGAACAATCATAGGAAAACATGACAAAGCTTCAAAGTAATTTCCTTGTCGTTTGCAGAATTATGTCAATATCTAAAAACTGAGTCAATGTACAAGAGCACCTTTACTTGCTATGCGATGTACCACACCTGAGCGCGCCAACTTTAGGCGGTCTGATTCGCTAACTCTAAATGCTTATAATTCAAAAAATATTATAGCCTCAACATTTTCGCATAAGAATTTTCTTCTTAGAATGTCCCACAGAATTTGTCAGTAAAACGGTGTCCGAGCTTTTTGGGACACCCTGTATATTGCTAACGTACGACAGTGCTTCGATCATGCGGAATGCTGGATGGGATGTTTTATTGGCCATATCGGAAGGATATTTCAACTTTTGCGTACCGCTCAAGACATTGTTGGGCTTTTGCGAGGATTAAAAACGCGTGGTTGTCAACGCTCGTCACGAATTAATTTTAATACGAGCGAGTAGCGACAATAATTGCATTGTGGGAAATCCGATGGAGCCTAAAATAGAATTGTTTAAAGTACAGTGGCGAATGCCTCATGTTACGTTGAACGAGGTCAAACAAGCTGTCGATGTGTCGATGTTGCGCGCCTTGGAAAACGGGCGATATTTGAGTATGAGTTTCCGTTTATGGGATCTGTACGAGTATCCCATGCTGCAGAGCACGACCAAGCATTCGTGGGCCGTCAAAAGCCGCGATACGTCATCTTTGCTCTCCAAACTGGTCGAAAGAATGTTATGTCTCGAGATGCTAGTCGATTCGACCACTGTAACTTGACCGACGTGAAACTTTATCTAAACTCTGACTTTTATCCGTACGACGACATGAATCTAGACATTGACAAAAACCGATATGCCATCCTGTTTGATGTGTGCACGTTTCCGTAAAGCTTATTACGGATTCGACTGCTTTGAAACGTTGTTCACCGTGGCCACATTCTTGACGCAAGGACCTTTTGTGGTCATTGATTGCTCGCGACAGAACGAGTCCGTCAAGAGCGCCACCGTGGATGTGCGAATAGAATTTGACAGCAAAGAGAATGTACCCGCGAAGACCACCGCCTATTGTCTCATCTTGCATGATCGTGTAACCGAATACAGCCCGTTGTCGAACGTGGTGCGCAAGAATACGTAAATTGCACTGTCTGCAAAATATTTCGTTATAAGAGAGATAGATGCATCGCGATAAGGTATAGTACAGATCGCTCCTTCATTGCGTCATGATCGTGCCTACGTTTGTCGATCTGCAAGGATTCACCGTCGGGATGAAATTTGTCGTGAAGGAGGTGACGGTGCTGCGAAAGGGGACCGTCCTGGCGCATTACATTTTTACATACCCTATGCCGTGGAGTCTCCTCACAAAGTCCGACAAGTCGTGTGCTTCCTGGTTGATTAAAAATCACCATGGATTACGATGGGAATTTGGAAACGTGCCGTACAGCATGGTGAGAAGCCTACTTACATCGGCCGTGCTTTGTATAGAAGAGGATGATGATGATGAGACGCCGCCGACTCTCGTGTACGTCAAGGGATGCTAGAAATGAGAATGGCTGGTGAATCTGCTTGAGAATTATGCGAGAAAAAACCTGATCGTCGGGACTCTGGATGCGGATTACGAAGACATCGAATCTTTAAATAATCTAGATGATACCAATGCTATGCGATGCGGAAAACATGTTAACAATTGCGCATTACAAAATGTATTAAAAATATTTAACTGGTGGTCACGCCAGAAACAATTGAAATTTCTTCTTTAATAATAAATTATATAAATTTTACAATGTTTTATTTTCTTTTCCCCTTCCCCATCAGCTGTTAGATGTTAGCGTTCTTTGTGTGTTTTTTAAGTGTTAAGTGCCTTCTCCTCCCCTCTCATGAATTCCAGAGCGCGGACTGTGCGAAGCATTAATTCCCTCCACCGTTGCATTGTAGTTTTGGAGAAGAGCGGGTGTTACCGCGTATATATACTCTGTTAATTTTATACGATCAGTCTCGTATCGGCTGCTTGTGGGAACGGTTTACTTGTCATAACCGAGAGAGAAAATGTATTCCGCTGAAGGAAGCAGCAGCAGCAACAGCGGTGGCATACGCATGAACTATTACATGCCGATTCGCAATGCTGAAACTCCATCGAGTAAGAACAAGTTTTGTTTTTAATTTATAGAGCCTCCGATTTTTTTATCTTTTGCGAATTGTATTATTTTATAACTAATCTCGTTATTTTTTCTACAGCACTTCGTCGGAGCGTCGTGCGGTTCGCATACTCAGCAGACGATACGCATTGACACCCACAGCTTACAAGTATTTGGACATTGGGATCAACGTGAGACCGAAAAACGCCATGGTGGAATTGATTCTCGGTGACAACCGAGGAAACCAGATCGTGATGCATTATGGAACGTGGGCAACGATCATCAGAAGACGCATGGATATAGAACAACTCATGCAGTCAACCGCGCCTTCACCTCTATCTATACGGGATCTAGTAATGAAACTCGTTAAAATGCGCGGTGAAAATATTGTGAAACTTACGTTACGCGATACATGTTTGTATATGAAGCCGTCAACCGTACTGTTTTTATTCGAACTCGAACGCAGTGTCAAGAATGTATACCTCAAGCTAGATCAGCATGTGTAAGAGGTAGATACGAAATTCAAGGAATGTACTGAGATTTTACGAAGAAACTGTATTACCAAAAAATGTGATGCCATTAGTGTCTTGCGCGACTTTTATGATCAAAAGTCAATTGTAGATTGCGAACTAATTGTGTATGCTATCGATGAAATTATGCGTGATGCCTTGAAAGAGAAATCTATTGATGTATGTGGATCACATGATCCCTTCTTTAAACAAGGATATGATGTAGGTTAATGAATAAATGTATAATAATATGGTAAAAAAATTTAAATTTTGTTTTCTTTCCACATTCCACGCTACTCAGAGCACACCTATTCAATCTCGGACTCGAGAAACGGAAGGAGTGTCGTTTATGTGGGGACGAGAAAGAAGACAGCGTGCATATATTGTGTCATTGTCCGGCACTTATATGCAAGAGATACAAAACCTGGGGACGAATGTACCTAAGTCCCCAGGATTTAGAAAGAGCAAGGGTGACAGATCTAGTAAACCTGGTACTATGTTCTAGACTGGCTCCAAGCACCTAGCTAACAAAAGAGTGGGGAGATACAATGGATCATAACGATCTAGGTGGCGTCAGGGACTCTAATAGGACCACCCACTACTTTACTACTACTACTACTTTCCTTCCACATCGTCCTCTATTCCTTATTTAAATTATGATTGTATGCGATTTATTATAAATTTAAAAAATTTAATAAAATTATTAAAATATTAACAAGGGGATGGCCAGACGTTCCTCTTCCCGACTTGGTCGAAATTGTACGTACGAGTATTCGACTGAAAGCGTAGCGCGGTGGGCAGCGCGTTAGTTTCATAAGCGCGAGATCGCTGGTTTGAGTCTTGCTGCAGGTGCTTTTTTTATTAATGTTTCTTTATTTTTATGATTAATATTTTCTTTTTTATTATCATTTCTTTTTAGAATAGAATAGAAATATTTATTCCGCCCTTTTTACGGGGTACAGACGGACTCCCGCTCCGTTTACAAAATAAAAACACCTACATCTGCTTCCCTTTCCTTCCATCTCTTTCCTCTGATACTCCCTTCCTCCTCGCCCTCAACTTCTCCGCTCTCCTACAATTCTCTTACGCTTAATTATCGTCCATGTCCTCCGCACTCACCCTATCTCGCTTGCCACGCCGCGCATTTTTCTCTCTCTCTACCGCCTAATACACTAACTCTCTTTTCCTCCTCGCACCGATTTCCCTACCTGTATCTCGCCACGCTCCGCTAGCACAATTCGCTTCTCGCTCCACTCACTCTCCGTACCTTTCCCTCTCAAACCCTCATTCTCTCCCTTTCTCTCACACTTTCCATCCCTCCACTCTCTCCCTCTCATACCTGTTCCTCTCCGTCCGTCCGTCCTTCGTCTTCCCCTCTATCCTCCCACACCCCCTCCCTTCCTCCCTCTCCCTTCCCCCTCCGGATCAAATTCCCCATCCACATCCTCCTATTCCCTGATAGACTTCCTCCCTTCCCTTCTCCCTTGCAACCTCCTCATCCATCCCTCCCCACTCCCGTCATCCTTAAAAATTCTCAATATCTCCTCCGTCCCTCCACCCCTACCTTCACCCGTACAAATTTGCATCACGTGTACCCAAGTCTCCTCCTCTCCCCCACAAAGCCTGCATCTTCTCTCCTCCTCTCCCTCCCAATACCACCCCTCTCTCATCTCATTGCCAAGTCTGAATCTCGCTATTCTAACCATTCTCTCTTCCTTTCCTTTTGCTTCCAAATACCTCGGTAACCCGATTGTTCTTATTTCCTTGTACCATTTATTCCACCTGGATCTCTCAATATTCTGAAATCTTTCTTGCATCTGAATCCCCTTATCCCTTTCTTCCACCTCTTCCCACACGTCCTGACCCACCTCCCTCTGTCTCCTTACCCATTCCACCGATACCCCCCTTTCTTTATAGAACCCCTCCCTCTGCTCCTCCCACTTGAATCCTCGTTCCCCCCCTTATCTCTTATCTCCTTCCAGCATCTTCTTGCCCATTCGCTGCCTCCACCTGCCTCCAGCTTTTCCTCATAACCTATTGCCCTCCTTCCGAATCTAGTCCTCAACTTAAACCTCTTCTCCTCCTTCCTCACCATATAACCTGGCGTCCTCCGGTCCAGCCCCATTACCCATTTCATATATTTCTCCTGCACCCTCTCTATCAGCGTCCACTCCTTCTACCCCCGAATCTCTGCCCCAAACCCTAAGACACTCTCTACTAAATAATCAAATAGCTTCATTCTTCTCCAGTCTCCGCCAAACCTCCTCTTCCCTATTCCCCACACCTTTTTTTTTTTTAACGTGCGGAAATCTTCCACTACTGGGATCCCAAGCCGAAGCCCGGTTTACCCAGTAGCCCCCCATTTGACAGGGGGGAAGACCCCCTCGCCCTCCGGGGAAAGGAGCGAGGGGAGTGCCGGATTCTATGTAGTGCACATCGCCAACTATTCTGCATACATGAGCCTACCGGCTAAAACCGCACGGGTGTCCATCTCTGCGTCGCTTGTGGGCGCCCGGGAACTGGTTATCATTACATGCGGTGCGCCCCCGACGCCTAGCCCAAGTGGGGCTACCTTTCTCTGAGTCTTAAAGGCTCTTGGCTCGAAAGGCCCTGATGAATCTAATAGTGGCGGGGTGTGGACACCGCCTACCCCGTGTCCCCGCCAGGACGCCGAACCTCCCGTCCTCCGGGGTGTTCCCCTCGTCGGAGGGGTGACCCGGAGGTACAGCTCCTACTCTTGTCGCATTATGCGGCGCTTGACCCTGCTGGCAGGAAGAGGCCAGCGGGCGGAGGCCAGGGTAGCCATCAAAACCAGTGACCACCCCGGCCCCTTAAAAACTAATGTGGGAGGTCCGCCGCCGGGGGATCTCTTTCCCCGCGGCGGATCCTCTCCGCCTCCTCTTTAGCGGACATCACTTTCCCGCAAAATTGCAGGAAGGCCTTCCACCTCCTTTCGTTCCCGACCATAGCCGCCACTATGGCCGGGAGGGAGAGGTCGTTGCCTACCTCCCCCTGTAGGACACGGCGCTGTTCTGCCCACGCTGGGCACTCTTCCAGCGTGTGCTGCGCCGTGTCCCTCACCTCGTCGCAGTGATGGCACTTTGTCGTGGCCTCCTTCCCAATTTTGTGTAGGTACACACCGAAACATCCGTGTCCGGTGAGCACCTGCACAGCGTGGAACGATAGTCCGTATCCCCGACTGTCCAGCCATTCCGCTAGACAGGGTCGGATGGCATCAGCGGTCCTTCTACCATACTCGACGTTGGCGAGATAGTCCCGCCAACGTCCGACCAAGGCCGCCTTCTCCCGGAGCCTTATCAGCCGAGGGGCCCTTGGCAGGATTTGCGCTCCCCCAGCTTGCAGCTCCCTTGTACGCCGATGGACTTCGGCGTACTGCCGAGCCGCAAGCTCCAATGGGGGGAAACCCGCCAGGACCGTCGCCGCCGCGTGCGAAACCGTGCAGTACGCGCGTGACACTCGCAGCGCAATGGCGCGCTGCACCTGCCGCAGCTGCGCCTGAATGCGCCGCGATCCCTCCGCTGCCGACGCCCAGATCGGGGCGCCGTATAGTGTCACCGCTTGCACGATCGCGGCATATAGTCGGCGAGCACGTCCGCTCGCCCCTCCCAGGTTGGGCATGAGCCTAGCAAGGCTTCTCGCCACACCCTTGGCTCTGGGAGTCAGGCGAGCAAAGTGCTCGCCGAAGCTCCAGGTGCCATCCAACCAGAGGCCCAGGATCTTCATACAGGCCTCCACGGGGATACGCGTCCCCTCCACGACTATGCTGGCCCCCGGTGGCTTCCCCATCTACTTGTCATAGAAGAAAACAGCCTGTGTCTTCTGGGGAGCCACCTTGAGACCCATCTCTTGCATCGCGGCCACAACTGCCCTCACTGCGACGTTCGCCTTAGCGATGGCCTCCTCCCATGTGTCGCCCTCGACTCCCAGGAATATGTCGTCGGCGAAACCATTGAGCCAACATCCCGGGAGGAGGGCGACGCGGAGTACGTAATCGTACTCCAGGTTCCACAGGAGCGGGCCAAGCACCGACCCCTGCGGAACCCCTCGCACGACCTCTTTGACCACAATTCTTCCGTCTTGGTCCGTATAGACCAACCGCCTGTGCCGGAGATAGTCATGGATCACGACTATCAGGCAAGGAGGGACGCCATGATGTAGCAGCGCTCCCCTTATCACCGGCCACGGCAGGGAGTTGAAGGCGTTAGCCACGTCAAAGCTAACGCCCAGTACCACCCTGCCGGCCTCCGCCGCGGCTTTCGAGAGGGCCATGATGCGGGAGATCGCATCCACTGTGGATCTGCCCTCTCGAAAACCGTACTGGACCTGCGACAAGTCAGGCTTGGCTGCTGCTGCTGGACCCTTCTGGCCCGCAGCCAACGACGCCTGGCGCGGACGGAGGAGCGCCTTAGCTGGGGATCTCCTCCGTCCACCAATACACCGCTTTGCGCGGATGCGGGCGGGATCGGGGCATGCTGGCATCACATGCCGCCTTCATGATTCCCCCGATCCTCGCCGCTAGCACCTCCACATCTTCGGACGGCTCCAGCACTCCGTCCGCCCACAGCGAAGCATGGATGGAGGCTCCAAACATGTCCTCATCCATCTTCCTAAGGGCCCAGCGCGGGAAGCGCTGCTCCACCTCTTTCCGGCGGGCCCGGGCCTCCGGGAGGGTGACCGGGAGGCTCATCTCTATGAAGAGGTGGTCCGATAGGGACTCGATCTCCTCGGCCACCCTCCATCCCTCCACTCGGCGGGCAACGGCTGGGGTGGTCCACGTAAGGTCCACTATGGACCCACCCCGGTGCCTCACACAAATCTGCACGCTTCCCGTGTTTAGCAGGACCAGTCCCAGGCCCGCCGTCCAGTCCTCCAGGATCCTGCCTCTTCTATTCGTGGCCGGGGAGCCCCACAGCGCCGATTTGGCGTTGAAATCCCCAGCCACTATGACTTGCTGCCGCGGCAAGATCCTGGCTAGGAGAACCCGAAGGTCCTCCAGGACCCTCTCAAAGGCGGGTCGTCCACGTTGGGGGAGACATAGACCTCCGCAACGTACACTCGGCCCCACTTGACAACCACGAACCCGTCACCCGCCTCAACACGAAAGCAGGCGACGGGCTTGTCCGCCTGCCTCCAAGTGATCGCCACCAAGCCGCACCTACTGCCCGCCCACAGCGAGTGGTTCTGCGGTATCCGGTACGGCTCGGCGGCCACTCCAAGACCACACCCGCGCTCCGCCATTGTATGCAGGAACACGTCCTGCGAGGCGCGGGCGGTGTAAGGGCATTAGTAGTACCCTTCGTCGAAGGTCTCCTTCCCCTTCGCCTCCTTTTGCTCCTCTATGGGCACGGCCGCTGGTCGCAGTCCCTTCTCTTCTTCCTGCCCGCTTAGTGCGGGCGTTGTGTTCGGTGTTGACCTCTGCAGCGGGGTCAACTGCAGAACTATTTGCACCTCGTCCTCCTCGATGTTTCCCTGCTCGTCCGCAGGCTTTTGCACGGGCGTTTGAGATGGCTGCCGCTGCTGCGACTGTTGACAGCTGGTTCTTGTCGTTGCCAGGCTTGGCAGCTGCACTGCTCCTGTTCGCAGGGAGGGGAGCCCTCTCCACAGCTGGTCCAGTGGCCTTGGCCGCGAGGCCATCCAACACTTTGGCGAGCATTCCCTCCTGTCTCTCGAATCGGCGGTTTACCGCGTCATCGCACGTAGACTGCCCCGCGGGTGCAGGCACAGCATTTCTCGGCGGAACGGCCCCCTCCAAGACTCTTGTCCTTCCCTGAATTGCGGGCCTGACGACTTCCGGCATGCCATCATCGTCAATCCGCGCAAGGATCCGCCGCTTGTTATCCTCGGCGGCCTCTCTCTCCCTCCTCTCAGCCTGGTCCTCGTCCGAGGAGTCCGGGATGATCAGTCGCTTCGTTTTCGCTTTCCTGGGAAGGGGGACTTCACGACTTGCCTTCTCCTCCATCGGCTCTTCCTTCCTCTGGGGTAGCGCCTTCTCTACCAGCTCTCGTAGCTTGGCATTATCCTCCCGGAGCGCAGCCACCTGAGAGCGGAGCTCCTCCATCTCCGCATCCCTCTCGAACTGGTTCTCCTGCCCCATTCGACTGACCAAATGTGTCACTGCTGCAGTGATCGTCGCTGCCGCCTCATTTAGGTGTTTTTGGTCCACTCCTCGGAGTCTCTTCGCCGTGGCGCAGACCTTGTCCACCGTTTTGATCGACTCCAAGATTCTACTGGGGAGGTCGTTCGTGGGGGCCATCTTTAATTCCTCCAATTTCTGCAGCTCTTTGACCTTTCTACTCTTCGAGAGACTGGCCGGCACCGACGGGTCGGCGAGCTCACGAATCCTCTGTTCCTCCTTCTCCCGCTCCCTCCTGGCGAGGGCGGCCTTTTTGCTCTCCCCCTTGCCAGTTGTCATGGGTCTCTCCCGCTCTTTGCACTCGGTTTGCCGCGCCTCCTCATCATGATCGAGGTAGGCTGAGGTGTCCGACGCCTCAGAGACGTCCACCTCTATCGACTCCGCATCCGCCAAAGTGTCCGTGGACACGGACCTCGCCAGAGAAGACCCCGTCCGCCCGGTATCGGCCCTTTTCAGGACCTTTGCCGACCTCGCCAACAGGTCGTCAGCGACCCTCGACAGTTTCATCACTGGTGTTGGGGTGGTGAACACCACTTCTCCGTCCCCGCTCGTCGACGGGGCACGGGTGTCGGAAGCGATCCCCCGAGAGGCCTTTTTGACCCCTTCCCGAGCGCTCTTCGGCCCCCCAGTTTTTTTAGGGGGTTTCTTGGAGACACCCTCCTCCTTCCCACTCACTTCATCAAAATTCTGGATACTACTCATTCTTGGTTTGATCCCACTACCCGCTGCGGCTCTGGGTGGTAGGGCGCGCCCCACGACGGACCGGGGGATCACCCCCGATCGGCCGTGCCCCGGTGTACTCACCTGAGGTACCACCTTATGCCTCGAGTCCCCGGAAATAACATCGGGGGCACTGGACTCCAGCCCCTTACACACCCGTGAGCGAGGCAAGCCTCCTCCCACAGGCTATCAGGGGTCCCCGGGCTCCGACCCCCGGGGCACCGCAGCGGGCGCAGCCACGCGGGGGGCCAAACGGACGGTTGGGACGAAGGAGGTCGCACTCCGTCCAACGCCTTACCCGCCGCGGCGACCGGCGTACCGTGTTCAGCCGTCGGCCGAGGTGACCTCCGCACCGACGGCTGTTCTCCGGATTCGGGAGGGATGCGATCCCCGACCACCAGAGTCACCCGCGCGCCGCCGGCCCATGTGTCCGGCGGCCCCGCCGGCCCCGACCTCGGAATATGTCCGAGCGGCCCGGCGGGTCTTTTTTAAGAAAAATCGCCCGGCCCCAACCTCGGAATACGTCCGAGTGGCCCGGGCGGTCACCCTCCCAGGTCGCCTGACCCCGACCTCGGAATACGAGCGGCCCAGGCGACCCTCCACACTCGGCGGACCGTGGGACCACGTCCTTGGTGTGCAACCACCGAGTGTGGGCCTCTCCTCCAACCAGCCCAGGACAACGTCCTGGGCCGGGTTGAAAGAGGGATACCCTCCTTCCCCCTCCTGCCGGAGCACCGGCGTGTAATGGAGGAAAGAAGGAAGGGGCCTTCCCATTCCTTCGGCGAGACGGCATCCCTGCCCGCCTCGGGAACGGGGACCACCCTCCCCAACCCCACCCCGTGGCTTTTTATCGAGGTAACTTTCCTCTAGGCCGGCGGGAGGTGTAAAAACATCCCCCTAACGGTCCCGGCCGACCGGGCGTTTGCAGTCAGGGTCGCCATCCCCTACCGGCTATTGGAGCTGGGTAGCCGAAGCTAGCCGCAGACTCCTAAGAGGGTAGCCGAGCCCCCGGTTTTCTGTCTGGGTTTTCCTTCCCATAAGTCGGTGGGAGAGCAAGGGCTTAATCGCACACAGCCCCGACCGGCCGGGCGACTTTTATAGAGGCCGCCCACCTCGCGGGCCCTGAAAAGGGCCCCCCGGTCTCCGCCAGCCTCGCGGCTGACGGAGATTACGGTGCTGCTGTGCTTCGGTATCTCGGGTTCGCAAAACCCGTATCGGGGGCGGCACCGGGAGTCCCTAGGGACACCCGGGGGGCCGCCCCCGACCCCTGAGGGGCTATCCCCCACACCTGCTCCATTACCCCCATCGCTTTCTTGACCCTCTCTCTCACTTGGAGAGGCCTGCACTTGGACACGGTACATTTGGACACAGTTTATTTGGACACAGTCATTTGGACACGATCTATTGGACACCGTTCGTTTGAACACCGTTCATTTGGACACCGTTTATATGGAAACCGTTCATTTGGACACGAAAATACGCGACCTGTGCACTTGGACACGAGAATGCGCGACCTGTTCACTTGGACACGAAAATGCACCGCGCATTTTCGTGTTCAGGTGAACAGGTCGCGCATTCTCGTGTCCAAGTGCACAGGTCGTTCATTTTCGTGTCCAACTGCACAGGCCGCGCATTTTCGTATCCAAGTGAACAGGTCGCGCATTTTCGTGTCCAAGTGAACAGGTCGCGTATTCTCGTGTCCAACTGCACAGGCCGCGCATTCTCGTGTCCAAGTGCACAGGTCGCTCATTTTCGTGTCCAAGTGCACAATTCGCGTATTTTCGTGTCCAAATGAACGGTGTCCAAATGAACGGTGTCCAAATGTACTGTGTCCAAGTGCACCTCTCCCGATTGTTCTACCACCACCATCTCTCCTTTCTCCTACCGCCCCCTCTTCTTTCAAACCTCAAAATTTTCGTCTTCTCCGTGTTCAAGATTAACCCTTTGCTGTCCAGGTACCTTTCCATCCTCTTCAACAACCACCTGAGACCTTCTTCATCCTCCGCCAGGATTACGAGATCATCCGCATAACCTAGCACTCTCAGTTTGTAGCCTCCCACATTTACCCCTCCCATTCCATCCCTTCCCAGCTCTTTCTCTATGGGCGGAATTCATAGACGTTTCTTGAAACCTGTCTTAAGCACAATCTTAGCCAAGATTGACTTAAGACCCAAGATCGTCTTAAGATCGTCCTACATGCACAGATGGGTTTTGAAAACTCGAGTTTGAGCTTAAGACCGCCTTAACAAAGTTCATGCTTGAGCTCTCAGCTTCGGAAATGTTCGGGATTCTTACCAGCTTAACCAATAATATTGAAGATCTACAAGTATGTAGATAATACTACAGCGGAACTTTCCTCTTCTCTTCAAGGTTATATATTTATTCATAAAAATTGTTTCGCAAATATTCTGATCGGAAAGCTGAATTTCATAATACCTGCCCTGAAGCGATAGTAGGGTAAAGTTAATCGTAAAAATATATCTAATCGAATAAAAGCAGAATCCAATAAATATCAGGTAACAGTAACATCGCATCTATATTTTATTATTTCCAACTCAACAATGTAAATATAACACATGTACATAAAATGATATTGTTGAGTGGAAAATTATAATATTGATGTAGTGTTATTGTTACTTGATATTTAAGTAAATATATTTAAAAACATAACCTTATATCTATTTGTGTGCAAATTCTTTACATTCATATTTTTCTGTTGTTTTTATTTAAAAAAGATAATAATTCTTTCAAAATGACCGCCTAAGAGAACCGTGTATTCTGATTTGGAAAAGCAAGTATTTCTGGAAATATTAAAAAAGTATAAAAATGTTGTTGAATCAAAAGGTACAAATTCCTCCACACTGAAAGAGAAATCAGAGGTTTGGTCAATCATTACAGAAGAGTACAATAACTCTTCTTTGATTAGTACTAAAGTATTAAATTTATTTTATAATTTTTAGATTACAGTTTCATGAATTTTTTTGTAATAGGTAATGTTTAATATTACAGAGGGACGTACAACAATTGAAAAAGTACTGGTCTAATTTAAAACAGCAAAGTAAAAATATATTAACAGCTGAAAAACAATCAAGGTTTCTTACCGGAGGAGGACCACAAAAAAATGTAGGTGAAGTCGATCCAAATGTTTTGGATATCATCCCTAGGTTAATGACAACGGCACCAACAATTTCTTCAAGCAACTTTGATACACATGAATCTGCAGGTACTTAAAATATCATTAAATAAATATGTAAATTTTATAATTTAAAGAAATTGTATTTGACAAGAGGAATAATTGAGTTGCATATTCTAGGTCGACAAAAAGAGGTTTTGAAAGCAATCCAGCAGAATTCTATGACAAAATTTGATCACATTATTAATGAAGGACTTTCAAAAGAACAAAAATCATTAACCTTACCACCCATTGAACCAGCATTGGATATAAGTAGGTTAAATAATTAATTTAAACAAAGTTTTTTAAATAGTAATTGTATTAATGAGATAATTATTGTTAACTGCATGTATAATTTTTTTATTAAATATAGTGGGCGAAGAAGTAAATAATGTGGAAATTGAAATTGATGATTCAATATATATAGACAAAGGATCCAGCAATCAACCTAGTGGTACAATATCATTCAAAAATTATTCAAATATTCAAAATAAAATGTTGTTCATTTTTAACATATGCATACAATTGAAAATCATGATTTAGATATAGTTATTATTGATAAAGAAAATAGAGCTTTAATAGATTTTAAGAAAAGCAAACGTATAAATGCCAATTCATGTTCCAATCCAAAGAAGCAGAAAATGGAAAGAATTACATTAGTTAGTGAAAAAGAATTAGAATTGGCAAATATAAAAATTAGTCATGAAATCGAGATGTGTAAGCTTAAGAAACAACGAGAAGAATTTATCAATCAAATTACAATGGAAAAGTTATTATTAGAAAAAAAGGAATAGTTAGCGAAGTTCCGTGCTCAAAAAGAGATGTAAGTAATTACTTTTATTTCAAACTAAGTAAAAATTTTATTCTAAAACGTTTTTTAAATTTCAGGGGAGATGATTACTTCTCGGAAATTGATTAGTTCGAATAAATTTTATATGAGATATATATAATTATTAACGATGTGAAGCTAATATATTATGTTAATTATACGTTTTTTTACTTAAATTGGTTCAATTATTTTTAAAAGCTACATAATTAACAGTAGTAGTTAATAACAGATTAATTTATGTTATGTTATTAAATTATATTTTATGTTATTCGAATATATATGTATATACATATTACATACATATATATATATATATATGTATGTATATAATAATCAACATTATAGCAATTAAGAAAAAGAATACGCAATTAATAAACAGTGTAATAAGGTGTAAAAAATAAAAGTAATGATTTACTATTAACTAGTTCATTTCTTAATATTATTAAAATATAATTAATGAAATAATTCTCGAACTACGTTTTGCCTAATAATATGACCATCTCCAGGTTGCCAATGAGGTTCATTGTAAGGTAGCTCCTCATTACCTTCAATTATTGCATTAGGTTCTGGTTCCTCTGGGAGAATGTCTTTGAAATGTATTGATAAATTATGCAAAACTGCACAAGCTGATACGACTCCAGTACATGTTAAAAGTTTTAAAGATAATCCTCTCGATAGACAAGGAAATCGTCTCTTCCATGTTCCAAACGTTCTCTCAACAATTATTCTCGTTCGTGATTGAATTTCGTTATACCTACAGTAAGAAATTTTTAATAGGATACATTTTTATCTGTGTACCTCTTGACTTAAAGCTTCTGGGTATTTGCCACAATTTTCTTCATTAATAATTATGCGGTTATTTGTTGATTGTTAGAGTAAGAAAAAAGTTTTCGGACTATTTTATAAATCTACTCTATTGCAAGTGACATTTTTCTATGTCATCGTATTTTGCAAGAATTTTACAAGAATGTATTTTCTCGCTTCTAACGTCATAAATGAAGAGAATCACGGCGAGAGACCAGGGAGTCGATTGTGATCTTGGATCGAGGTGAAAATTATAAAAGTGAAAAAATTCGCTAGAGTATCTACAATTTTATTTGTCGAAATCTAGTAAATCTGTTTACTTTTGCCATTTTTATCTTGTTTAAAAATACACAATCGACCTCCAGAAGCTTTAAAATGTATTAAAATGTATTAAAATGTATTAAATTCTGCTTTCTTATATAACCTTTGTTCTTCTTCGTTTTGTGGATTTCTGAATGGCGTTAAAAGAAATGTGAGAGAAGGATATCCTGAATCTCCAACTAACATTCCTGTCAGTTCACGTTGTTGAAATTGCATGAAAACTCGAGAATTTTGGAGAATTCTACTATCATGTTGACTTCCTGGCCATTCTGGGACAAGGTCCAAAAATTTTATTCTTGGACCTACTACAGCCTTACACATAAAAGATAACACAATGAAAATAAGAAGAAATATATGTAAATAAACATTACTTTTCTTAACTTACCTGGACATTTAAAGAAAAATAACCTTTTCTATTTCTATAAATTTCAGCTATTCCTCCAAAGTTATTACCCAATAATCTTATATGGGTGCAATCTATAGCTCCATTAATACAAGGAAGCCCAATAGCTCCATAACGATATCCTAATTCTTTAAACAATCTTTGAATTTCTTGTATAGCTGCTTGGTTTGTCGGAAATTTGACATAAGTATTTAGATAAGTTGCTAATGTAGCAGTTACTCTAAATACAATTCTGCAAATTGTAGGTTGTGGTAATTCCATAAGATCTCCGTTTACTTTCTAAATCATAAAGTAATATAGTACAATTATTTGTATTCTTTCCTTAAAATTAAAGACATATAATACAAAGAATTTATGTTACCTGAAAACTAGCAGTAGCATAAAATCTTAGACAAATTAGTAATTGAATAACTGGTTCAATTGGAAGACCTCGCATATCAGGCTTTGTTAAACTGTCCATAACTAAAGGCTGTAGTCCATACATAACAGATTCTTTTGAAAATCTGTATCTTATATGGAATTCGTGTTCAAGATAAGCTGTAAATGGATTAATTGCATCTCGTATATATCGTTTTTCACGTATTATGCCAATATTGTTATTTTCTTCATCCGAAGAGGATTCAGAACTATCAAACAAATTAATATCAAATTCGCCCAATATGTTACATTCCATACTGCTCTTATCTAAAATATATAATAATAAATAATTAGTAGTATCTTATATATATATATATATGAATTAGATCTAAAAGTTATATAACTGACAACTTTTCGAGTAATTTTCAGGTCTTTTAATAAGCACTTTTGTATATATTATTAACAAAATAATGTCAAAAATTTTTTATAAATTAATTCTACATATCACCTGTCAAATGCGATACAAATCCGTAATATGTCACAACAACAGTTTTTAGGTTTGTTTCCTATCGCTGACTGCATTAGTTAAAAAATTGTACATAAATAAAGCGTGAGAATTTCGTATGTGCGCAACCAATGCAGCAATAGAAAACAAACTTTTCGTTTCAAAATCGTCTTAAGCCAGATCTACAATGTGCTCTTTGCTTTTTGTTTCGTGTTCTCTGCCTTTTGTTCTCTGTTTCTTGGATTTTTGTCACATGAAGCCGAGTGGAGCCGAGAAACATCGCCATGTAACCTTAACTAATGCCAGCACTACGTTAGTGCCATTCATGGAGCTTGCTATCGCTACCGCGCTGTTGGCTTCACGAACAGTATTGGTAGCATTTGCGTTTTATAGCCCTAATAGCGTCTCCCCGAACGCATTTATTGACAAATTCTGTCGCGTAACGAAATGTTTTTCGTTTTCTGTCGCCTCAGATAAAGAATATCGAACTTCGGAAGAGACAAGAAACGCGCGACAAAAAACAGGATTGTCGGTAAAATAGGACGTGGAAAGGCAGAGAAACAAGAAGCAAAAAGTAAGAAACAGAAAGCAAAGAGCACATTGTAGATCTGGCTTTAAGGGGATCCTAAAGTAAACACCGTACTCCGACGTGAATACTGCGCCGCCTAAGCGGAACTAAAAATGTCAATAACACAGCATTTCTAATGTCGGTATTATCGACATTTTTAATTCGCGCTTTCCATATTATTGATTTATGTCAGGATATAAATATGTGTTGAAAATGCGTATATACATTGCACACATGCAATGTAATAGTCACAAACACAACGGATAGCTCCCGTGCATACAAGCGCGTACCGTGTACGCGTGTGCTGAGAGCACCACATATTACCAAGGCTCGTTTGTATTATTCCGTAACATTGCATTGGTAATTCTTCCAGTATATGTATACATATATATCATACACTGGAATTATATATGCAATGTCGGAAGTGTAAGGCATATATATCATGTGTATTATAATATACAGTACCTGTGTACACATATACACATATGTGCGTACACGCAAAATTACAGCGCCTATGATAACTATATGTGTGAGAGTATACACATTATGTGTATGAACATACGCATATGTAAATGCGCATTATGTCTATGTACATAATATGCTCTCGGTGTTATTGTTCAACTTTTATTTGACCGAAAATGAGTTATAAGAAATACACTAACTTTTATTTTATATATATAATTTATATATATATACAGGGTGTTACTAAAAGACCGCCCACTAACTACATAGCGGTATTCCTTGTCAAAAACTGAGTCGAAAAGTCCTGAACCACTTTTTTCTATAATGCTTAACAAAGCCATAATCATTGAGTAAAGTTAGTCCAACCAGCGTCGTTCTTTAGCCGGGCGAACGTCGGTGAGCCGCGCGCCTGATAGTGTGCGTGAGCGCTCAGCCGCGCATCGCGCGGCGGCACGACGGCACGGCCGCGGTCGGCCGCGGCGGTCGCGTTTTGCTTTCGCGCGCGTCGCGTGCAATATTCTTACGCATTGTAATAATAGAAATAATTTTCCCTGCACTAAAAATCACTTTTTACTCTTGTCAGAAGTACCTTCTTGCAGAAAATTTTGATAACGGATAAAACTTTCGCCAAGACATAACTATTATTAAGATATAAAAATTTAAACAAATACAAAAAATTAAACTGTGTATTTTACAATACAAAAATTTACAATACAAAATTTTACAATATAAAATTTTACAATACAAAAATTATTTTTAATCCGTTTCGTTAAATATCTTTGCGTTAACTTAATTTAAATTATAACACAAAGCACTTATTGAATCTTTCTACGAGGTTTGCCCATAGTTACTCAGAAGTAATAAATTTTTTAAGGGAAATTTACTGTAACAATTAGATATTTAAATAATCTCGTACTTAAAAGGAAATACATTAAAAATATTATTAAAAATAAAGTATTCAAAAATAAAAAAAATTTCTTTTTTTATAAAAAAAAGATTTGTCCTAAGTTATAAATAACGCTATCCAGATGTACAATCTTTTTATTAATTTTTATAGCGAATAATAAATAATAACACGTTTAATGATTTAAAACAAAATACAATACAAACGCTTTGGCCTTAGTTTAGATCCTCTTTATTGTAATATTTCACAATAATCTTAAATTGAATCGTTAACAACGCATAAATAAATATGAAATGTTATCATATTCGTAATACGTAGGTCAGCGGTAAAGATGTTAGAAAAGATTAAACATAAAGTAAATGCGGTCTTTTAAATAAAACAAAATGTTAGCTGCAATTCGTATAAGTTTTTTTATGTTAAATTTACTTACCAGACAGTGTAATATTATTGTCATAATGATCTACCGTCTAGTTTCAGTAACGAAACAATGCTTATGAGTTAATATCAGTATACGGACTGAAGGCCTAGACTTAAGCGTAAGCTGAAATGAGTACAGAGAAATATCATGAAGCATCATATAACAAAGTAACACTCGTAAATAAATATAAATAAGTTAATAAATAAAAAAGACTACAGATGTCAATTGTGTGGAAGTTTTTCGACAATAGGAGAATAATCATTAGAAAAATTTTTTATTTACTAGCTTATTTATTTACTTTATATTTTTTTTTAGTAATGTTATTTTGTTATATGATACTTCATGACATTTGTATGTACTCATTTCACCTTGCGCATCAGCTGAAGCCTTCAATCCGTGCACTGATCTTAACTCATAAGCATTGTTTCATCACTGAAACCAGACACGGTAGATTATCACGAGATTGATATTACACTGTCTGATAAGTGAATTTTACATCTTTATGAAAAAACTTATACGAATTGCAGCTAACTTTTCAATTTCACTTTATTTAAAACGCAGCAGTTATCACGTAATTTACCTTATGTTCAACCTTTTCCAATAAATTTACCGCTGACCAATGTTTTATGAATACGATAACATTTCACTTTATTTATGCGTCTAAACTAAGATAGAAACGTTTGTATTGAATTTCGTTTTAAGTTATTAAACGTGTTATTATTTATTATTCGCTATAAAAATTAATATTGATCGCTCGGCGGTTTGCTCTTATTTGCCTTAAGTTTCAAAGAGATTGTACATCTGGATAGCGTTATTTATAACTTAAGATAAATCTTTTTTTTATAAAGGAAGAAATTTTTTTTATTTTTGAATACTTTATCTTTTAATAATATTTTTAATGTATTTTCTTTTAAGTACGAAATTATTTAAATATCTAACTGTTACAGTAAATTTCCCTTAAAAAATTTATTACTTCTGAGTAACTATAGGCAAACCTCGTAGAAAGATTTAATAAGTGCTTTGTGTTATAATTTAAATTAAGTTAACGCAAAGATATTTAACGAAACGGATTAGAAAATAATTTTGTATTGTAAAATTTTATATTGTAAATTTTTGTATTGTAAAATACACAGTATAATTTTTTGTATTTGTTTAAATTTGTATATCTTAATAATAGTTATGTCTTGGCGAAAGTTTTATCCGTTATCAAAATTTTCTGCAAGGAGGTACTCCTGACAAGAGTAAAAAGTGATTTTTAGTGCAGGAAAAATTATTTCTTTTATTACAATGCGTAAGAATATTGCACGCGACGCGCGCGAAAGCAAAACGCGACCGCCGCGGCCGACCGCGGCCGTGCCGTCGTGCCGCCGTGCCGCCGCGCGATGCGCGGCTGAGCGCTCACGCACACTATCAGGCGCGCGGCTCACCGACGTTCGCCCGGCTAAAGAACGACGCTGGTTGGTCTAACTTTACTCAATGATTACAACTTTGTCAAGCATTATAGAAAAAAGTGGTTCAGGACTTTTCGACTCAGTTTTTGACAAGGAATACCGCTATGTAGTTAGTGGGCGGTCTTTTAGTAACACCTTGTATATGTATATATATACTGTTTACATATTTATAACATGAAATGACAAATATATTTACAGTACATTTTTTCTCAAGTATACAAAAACTGTTAGAATAATTTATCCAGCTCAATCTTGATGCTTAACAAAAGTGCCTTTTATTATCTTTCTTGACGGTTACAATTACAATCGTTACGAGAGCGCAAGAAGAACAATGTTTATATAAAGACAGGAGATTAGCCGACGACCTCTCACGCCTGCCGGGCCAGCTCTATCTGGTGACTAGGGAAAGCGCGAGATTAAAACTTAACACTCCCACTAATTGAGCGCTTTCTAAACGTTATTTTAACCAAATTTTATATGTATTAAGTAGTATAAACAGGTGCTTACACAGGTATTTTACCTTATGCTTATTATACCTAATTCTGTACATATAGATTGAAATTGATCGCGAGAGATAGCCTTTGTCAAGATATCTGCAAGTTGATTTTTACTACATACATAGTATACATCTATATCGCCACTAGCCAGTTTCTCGCGTATATAGTGATAGCGAATGTCCACATGCTTAGTACGTTTGTGAAACTCGGCGTTTCATATCAACTTGATTGCACTCTGGTTATCAACAAAGAGTGATGTTGGTTCTTTTATTGGTTCTTCTATATCTTGTAGTAACCGACGTATCCATACAGCCTCTCTTGTCGCACAAGAAGCAGCAACATATTCCGCCTCTGTGGTCGACAGTGAAACTGTCGGTTGACGTTGACTATTCCAAGTCACTGGTCCATTACTCAGCTTGAAGACGTAGCTTGTGGTAGATCTCCTCGTATCCATGTCACCGGCAAAATCAGAATCTGAGTATCCTTCCAGTGCATTTGACCCCTTAGTTTTCGTGTACATTATTCCATGATGTTCAGTTCCTTTGAGGTATCTTATTATTCTCTTGACTGCATTCCAGTGTGCCTTGTTATGTCTGTCGAGATATCTGCTCGCGACTCCCACTGCAAATACGATGTCGGGCCTTGTGACGATCGCGGCGAACATTAAGCTGCCAACGGCTTCTCTATATGGAACTCCGATCTCTGTCTCGTAACTGATGTCTGAGGATAAATGCGTATGAACATCTGCTGGTGTGGAAACTATCTTTGCATTATCCATGTTGAACTTCTTGATTATTCGCCTGATATAGTGTTCGAAAACAACACAGTGAATTCACCGCGCGGCCATTACCTGGCCGACCAATCACGGACTCGCTCACCCGGCGACTATCGACGCGTCGCGAACATCGATTGTCGCGGACGATCGTGGCGGCATCCTCGCTCGGCGGCTTCCGGTGCCATATTGGTTCTCGGATCTCGGTTGAAGACACACGTGTCGGTACCGGTTCTGTTGCGATTCTCGTGATTATCGAAAGTGAACGAAAGTGAACATCGGGACGTTATCAGCTTCGGACAGTCTCATTGTAGTATCTCGCGTCAGACTATTAGCGTGTTCTCAAGCAGAGCCTCGCTCGCTCGGACCACGCGGTCGCCGAAGACACGGACGGCCATCGGTCGACCGGCCGGTCTCATCACATCCTGGAAGATCCTCACCACGGTGCAGTGCGGAACAGACTCATTAGGACCATTCTCAACACCACTGAGTAAAGGACCCTCTCAATTTCGGGACTTTAAGGGAGTACGAGCGGACCACCAGGTAACCTAAGTGCGCGCGCGATCCGCGGCTATAGCGGTCTCCGTACCGGACGCGACTTTACAATCGGCTGCCCCCGCGGAAACCCAGTCGGACATTCTCGCGGTAGATTCTCGCAAACATTTTTTGGTCCTTCGAGCCGGATCCGGCGGGGACAGCGCGGTCCTCGGGATCTAACGGCCATCGAACAATCCGGATTCTCCACCGTCTCGTAACAGTGCGAAGTGACTCTCTCGCCGATCGGCACCTGTCGCGCTCGATATCACCCGCGCGGACAAGCAATTTCGGCCCCACCCCCCGTGACCGGGCGGTGGCCGGTGTGCTCGTGATCATCGGATCGGTGGCCTCGTGCGCGGCACACGCGACGTGCGTGACCACGCTGTGCTTTCCTCGCGAGTGCACTCCCCCCCCCGTCTCGGTTTCTCTACTCTTGTGGCGTGTTCTGTCGCTCTCGGAAATCAATACCGATCGGCTCGTTCTCTTCGCTCGCGGCCGGTCGAACACTCACGGTCTCAGTTCGCGGTTCCCGAACAGTGCGCGCTCTCTCCCTCTCTCGCTCTCATCAGTCGAGCGCGTATCACTCGCGCGACTCACGGGTATCGGCATATCTCACAGGGACTCTCTCGGCGGCCACTCTCGACTTGACTTCGCTCGCTGTCCGAATCGGCGGAACGGTGATCTTACGCAGCCTTGTCACCGGCCAACAAGATGGCGGCCCTCGCGGCCAAGCTCTCACTCCAGATGAACCGCTTTACGTTCATCAAGTCGGTGGCGCTTGAAGCCAAGGAGCCGTCGTTCTCCTCTCTCCCTCTGGCCACTCTCAAGGTCAAACTGTCTCTGGTCGAGACCTACTGGGAGAAGTTTGACCAGGCGCACGAGCGGTTATCGGAGTTGAAGGTAGACTCGTTATTGGATCAGGAGTATTTTCGGAACGGTGTCTATGATCGCTGTCTACAACATTACGCCGATGTGAAGGCGACACTCGCCAACCTCATCGAAGAAAAGGATCGAGCAAATCCCCTCTCGGGGTCACACTTGGCGAACCTCTCTCTTACAGGCCAGACAATGGTACGCAGTCATCTCCCGGAGATCACCCTCCCGCAGTTTTCCGGCGACTTCTCGGCGTGGAGACCCTTCCACGATTTGTTCTCATCGTTGGTCGGCAGGAACCCCGACATCTCATGTGTGGAAAAAATGCACTACCTGCGGACCAGCCTCACGGGGGAGGCGGCACAGCTGATCTCAAATTTGCCGGTCGCAGAGGACTCATTCGCATCGGCCCGGGACTCACTCGTCGAGCGCTTTGAAAACAAGCGTCTCCTAATCTCATCGCAGGTGGAGCGGCTGTTCGGCATCAAACCTATGGTCAATCGATCAGCTCGAGAACTCAATGCCATCCTCAATACTACTACGGAGGCACTGAACGCGCTACAATCACTGGGCGCGCCGGTTCAATACTGGGATCATCTCTTGGTGCACCTCATTGTCCATCGGCTCGATTCTCATACCCGAGAAGCCTGGGAGGTTAAACTCGGTCCTTCCACTGACCCCCCTACGTATGGAAATCTCAAGTCGTTTCTCACCGGCCGGGCCCGTGCTCTGGAAAGCATGGAGCTGGGGGCCGTCGCCTCGGCCCCCCAGGTTCGAGTCAAGGCGCCCCCCGCCCTCGTCCACGTGGCCTCCTCACCCACCTCCGGAACCACCTCTGAGACCGAGCCATCCGGATGCTCGCTATGCGCTGGGACCCATTACATTGTAACATGTCCGAAGTTCCGGGACATGACTCCTCCTGCTCGGCGGAACCTGGTCATCGAACGGCGCCTCTGCTTTAACTGCCTGGGCCGGCACAATGCGGTCGCTTGTCAGAACCAAAAGCGGTGCAGAGACTGCGGCAATAAACATCATACGATGATCCACACGGATGCTCCACGGCATACCTCAACTCCTCAACCGGAACCGACAACAACGATCTCGGCGACGCAAACCTCGGCCCCGGTATCACCAGACGTCAGCACGGAAACTCGGGATGCCTCGCCATAAGCTTCAGAGTGACTATCTTTCACGGCCCCTTCCTCATCTCCTCAAGCGGTTACCATCTCACGGCCGGCGGTTCTCCTCGCCACCTGCAGAGCACTCATACTCTCTCCTTCCGGTGATTCTCATCAAGTTCGGATGCTCGTGGATCCTGGATCCGAACTCACCTTCATATCGCGGGCATTGGTGGAGCGGCTCCGGCTCCTCAAACAGCCATCAGCAATCCCCATCCTCGGCATTGGCGGCTCTCCCTCTGGACATACGTGCGGCGCCGTCTCGGTAATTTTACAATCCATCCATTCTTCCCAGTCTATTCTCGTTTCCGCCCACGTACTTCCTAAGCTCACTACCCAACTTCCTTCTTTCGGGCCTTTAGATCGCCACTGGACTCATCTTCAGGGACTCCCCCTGGCGGATCCGACCTTTCTCACCCCAGGACGCATCGACTTGATTCTCGGGGCGGACACCTACGGACTCTTCATCCAACCAGAAATTCTCAAGGGTGCGGAGCATGAGCCCGTCGCTCAACGCACCATCTTCGGCTGGATCGTCCTCGGTCCCCTCTCGACCTCTACTCCTGCCGGCGCCACGGCCTGTCAGGCCACCGTGAACCATGACCTGCACGATCTTTTGGCCTCATTCTGGCTTCAGGAGGAAGTCCCGTCCTCACCTTCTAACCATCTCACCCCGGAAGAAGCGGAATGCGAAGCTCATTTCAAGGCCACCCACTCACGGGATGCATCCGGGCGTTACATCGTACGGCTTCCATTCAAGTCTCCGACCTCTCAACTCGGCGACTCCAGGCGCGCTGCTCAGGGGTGCCTGCAGCGCCTGTTACGGCGCCTCTCAACGGACGAGCCTTACCGACAACTCTACTCTTCTTTCCTACAAGAGTACGAGGAATTACGACACATGATCAGGGCGCCGTTCCCTGACCAAGAATCATCCTCGGGCTATTATCTACCACATCACGGAGTCCTCAAGGAAGACAATCTTATCGCCAAGTTACGAGTAGTCTTCAACGGGTCCAGCCCCACCAGCTCGGGAATATCTCTCAACGACATCTTACACACGGGGGCCAAGCTCCAACCGGACATTTCGGACGTTCTCCTATGGGTTCGACGGGATCCGTACATCTTCATCACCGACATCAAACAGATGTTCCGGCAGATTAAAGTCCATCCTCCTCGACGGTGTGCCACTTTGACGAAGGTACCCAACTTATTGGGTACCGGGTGAGGAGGCTCCCCTTTGATCCGTTGACCCACTGGGGTAGTACCGGCGGTCCGTGACCGTCGGGAGAGCCCGGTGGCGAGGATCGGGGTCTAAGAGCACACCACAAACCGTAATCTCCGTCAGCAGTGAGGCTGGCGGAGACCGGGGGGCCCTTCTCAGGGCCCGCGAGGTGGGTGGCCTCTATAAAAATCGCCCGGTCGGCCGGGGCCGTTAGGGAGGAGGTCTACTCCTTCCACCGCGCCACGGGGTGGGGTTGGGGAGGGTGGTCCCCGTTCCCGAGGCGGGCAGGGATGCCGTCTCGCCGAGGGAATGGGAAGACCCCTTCTTTCTATCCTCCATTGCACGCCGGTGCTCCGGCAGGAGGGTGAGGGGGAGTATCCCTCTTTCAACCCGGCCCAGGACGTGGTCCTGGGCTGGTTGGAGGAGAGGCCCACACTCGGTGGTTGCACACCAGGCACGTGGTCCCACGGTCTGCCGAGTGTGGAGGGTCGTCTGGGCCGCTCGGACGTATTCCGAGGTCGGGGCCAGGCGACCTGGGTGGGTGACCGCCCGGGCCACTCGGGCTTATCCCGAGGTTGGGGCCGGGCGATTTTTCTGGAAGGAGACCCGTCGGGCCGCTCGGACATATTCCGAGGTCGGGGCCGACGGGTCTGGCCGCCGGGTGAAATAGACCGGCGGCGAGCAAGGTAACTCCGATGGTCGGGGATCGCATCCCTCCCGAACCCGGCCATCGGAGTAGAAGGTTAGCCAGGGTGCGGAGGTTACCTCGGCCCTGGTTAAGGATTACATGCCGGTCGCCACGGCGGGCAGGACCTTGGGTGGGGTGCGACACCCTTCGGTACCTGTCTGTCCGTGGGGCCCCCCGCGTGGCGGCGCCCGTCACGGTACCCGCCGGGTCGGAGCGGCGGGAGCCCTGAAAGCCCATGGGGGGTTGGGCCTTGATGCCCTCTCCTCATGGGTGAGTAAGGGCCTGGAGTCCCAGTCGCCCTGCTGTTGGCAGGGGGCTGGGGCATAGGGGGCAACCCTGAGCCGTGACGGGTAGTGGGATTAACCAAAAATGGAATCAATTAGAAAAACTGACGACGATGTCGAGATGGTGGAGGCGGGGAGTCTTGGCACCCCGGGCACCTCCAAGGGTAACCTCAAGGGTGCAAGGACGACCAGGTCCACGAGGGCGGCCAAGCCGTCAGCTGGAGGGCCTTCAAAGGTAGCGGCCGGGAAAATCGATCCCCCCGGCGCACCCAAGGCCATTTCTAAAGAGGCGAGCCGGGCCTCCAGGACCGTCAAGTCGACGGCCGGAGGGCCGAAGTGCGTTAGGGAGAGGAGCGCCTCGAACCCGCGGGCGGGCAGCGCCCCCGCGTCGCCGAGGGGCTCCACCGGACTCGACGCGAGTAGGAACCCGCTCTTCAAGACCCCCGCCCTACAGGTAAGACTCGAGCAGATGAGCAAGCGGGATTTGGGGGCCTACAACAGCAGGTGGGTGGAGGCCGAAAGATACGCCAGAGCCTTTAAGAAGGTGGACGAGGCGGCGGCGGAGGCAATGGAGGCCCCTGAGCAGAGGGAGGGGGCCGGCCCCGAGCCCGTGAGGGAGAGGTCGGGATCGACCTGCTCGCGGGTGTCCTGCGTGTCTGGGGCGTCGGAGTCGTCGGCCTACACGGACCCCGGGGACGGCGAGCACTACACCCGGGAGAGGGGAACCGGCCAAAGGGGAAGGCCGATCACCACGGGCGAATACGAGAGGAAGAAGGCCCGACTCGCCGAGAAAGCGAAGGAGGAGGAAAACAGGAGGGTCAGAGAACTATCTGACCCTACCGTGGCTCCCTCCCTCTCCAAAAACCGAAAGGCTAAGGAGAGGGAGATGATGGAGGAGCTTAGGATGGCTCCTACGGCTGACCTCCAGGTGCGTATCCTCGAGGAGGTACGCTCCATCGACAAGGTAAACACCACGGCGGCCAGCCTTAGGGGAGCGGACAGGGGCTGCCTGAATAACGCGGCTGCCACAATAACGGCAGCCGTGACACAATTGGTGGAACGCTGGGGCCAGCAGGACGCCGCTAGGGACGTCGAGCTGGAGGAGTTGCGGGAGCAGGTCGCCGCCCTCAGGGAGGAGAACAAAAGTCTCCGGGCGACGTTCGGGCAACTCCGAACAAGGGAGGCGCCCATGGAGGTGGACACTGTGCCACCTCCGATCCCGCCGAGTGCCCGCCCAGACTCGCCCGGGGTGGGGCCGCGCGCGAGAAGGGCAAAAGTTAGCGCTAAGCCCATCCCGCCCTCCTCCTCCTCCGAGGAGATAGAAACGGTGGAGGGGGTGGAAGAAAGGAAGGAGGAAGGAGGTTGGAGGTGCTGACCGCCATCCACAGGGAGAGTATGCCGGCGGCGTACAGGCCCTCCCTGGGTGGAAAAGAGCCGGCCCTGCTCGACGCCGCGGTCCCGCCGATGCGGGCGGCATCCGCCGAGCAGCTAATGGAGGAGAGGATCGCCATCAGGGTTACAAACCAGCTGAGGGGGATGCTCTCCGACATGATGGAGGGAGTGCGGCGTACGGCCCCGGGTGCGTTGGGCCCGATGGGGGGGAGATTTAGTGCGACTCTCACCCCCCCGAGGAGGGATGTCGCCCGTGGGGCAAGGACAGGGGCTAAGGAGGCGGAAGCACCCGCCAAGGAGAAAAAGGCGAGGAAGGCCGGGCCTGCGGCGGCTGCCGCCGCTACCGTCAAAAGAGGGGGACCCGCGGCTGTCGCTGTCGCAGCCGCCGGCACCGGCGGCGGGGCAAAAAGTCGGGCGACCGCTGCCGGCGGCCCCGGCCCCTCAACGGGGGCGCGGCTCGGCGGGGCCGGCCCTGCCCCCGCCACTAGTGCCGCCGACGAGCCCAATACTTGGGCGACGGTGGTGAGGAGGGGGAGAGCGGCCGGAGCGGCTAGGAGACAAGCGGCGCAGGCGACGAGCGGGGCCGCCGCGGGGAAGGGGGACCCCGTTCGGCGGGGCGCCGCCACCGCCGCCGCCGTTAAAACCGCCAAAGCTTCCAAAGCCCCGCAGGTCGGGACGGCGGGCCGGGCCGAACCCGGCAAAGGGCGCAGGGCCGGGAAGAGGAAGCCGCCACGCACCGCGGCGGTTACTCTCACCAGCTCCGGAGGGGACTACGAAGAGCTAATGAGAGAAGCTCGACGTAGCATCTCCCTCACGGAGCTGGGCATACAGGGCGGCCTTAGGCCCAAGAGGGCGCAAACCGGGGCTCTCCTAATCGAGGTCCCCGGAAAGGATGGCGCCGCCAAGGCGGACGCGCTCGCCGGTCGCATGGCGGCGCTGTTCGCCACAAGGGAGGGGGTCAAGGTGTCCAGGCCCGCAAAAACAGGCGAGGTTCGGGTCCTGGACATCGAGGACTCCATTACGACGGAGAAATTGGCGGCCGCGGTGGCCGAGGCCGGCGGCTGCCTGCCTGTCCAGGTGCAGGTAGGGCCGCGGAGGAGGGGGCCGAACGGCCTGGGGACCGCCTGGGTGAGGTGCCCCCTGACGGCGGCCAACGCCATCAGCGGCGGGGGGGTCAAGCTCCGGGTGGGGTGGTTCGCGGTTAGGGTGCGGGCGCTAGAGGCGCGTCCCCTCCAGTGCTTCAGATGCCTGGAGGGAGGCCATGTTAGGGCGAGCTGCACCAACACCGCGGATCGCAGCACCCGTTGCTACAGGTGCGGCGAGGAAGGCCATAGAGCCCGAGATTGCGGGGCGGCGCCTCGTTGCCCGGTTTGCGCCGATCTCGGGAGGCCGTCTGGGCACAGGGCGGGAAGCGGGGCCTGCGGCCCGGCTAGGCGCAAGCCTAAGCCCGGCGGCGGGGCCGCCGCGGCGAAACCGCCACCCTCCCGGGGGGGAGCTGCCGGGGGCGAGGCAATGGAAGTGGAGGACGTGCCCTCGCGCCTCCCGACCGTCACCAGCGTGGAGACGGTCTCTATACGACTGCCCCAAAAGAGGCTGACGGCAGCGACGGGGCGGCTGGGGGACGGTAGTAGCAGCGACGAGCAGCAACCGCTCCCCTAGAGAAGGAAGAAGGGCGATGTGGAGGTCCCGTCGCTGATGCTGCCCGCGCTGCCGCCTCCGCCTGTGGAGGCGCCGCCTGCCGCGCGGGGCGAGGGCGTAGAGTCTCCGGCCGCAACGGGGACGCCACCCGACAGTGGTCGGGAAGCGGAGCAGGAGGGGGAGGACCTCGGGCCGGGTTACATTGGCTAATGGCCCAGAGGCTCCTCCAGACCAACCTAAACCACTGCCGCGCTGCCCAAGACATGTTCCTACATGCGATGGCAGAGCGCGGCAGTGGTCTGGGGGTGGCTGCGGAGCCGTATCGGGTGCCGCCGGATCACCCGTGCTGGGCGGTAGACCGGTGCGGCTCCGTAGCCATAACATGGCGGATGACGGAGACCCCCGTCGCCTGCACTCGCCTTGAGGCGGGCGACGGGTTCGTCTCCGTCAAATGGGGCAGCGTCGCGGTTGTGGGGGTCTACATATCCCCCAACGTGAGCGCTGTCCAGTACGAGGCGTACCTCGACAGCCTCTGGGGCTGCGTGTCGAGAATTCTCCCCGAACCAGTCGTGGTGGCCGGTGACTTCAACGCCAAGTCGGCGTTGTGGGGGTCCCCGGTCACTGACCTCAAGGGAAGAATCCTCGAGAGATGGGCGGCGGGCCTCGGACTCTGCGCACTTAACGCGGGGTCCGTGCAGACCTGCGTGCGGCATCGGGGGGGCTCCATTGTAGATATCACGTGGGCGAACCCCCCCGCCGCGCGCCGCGTCGCGGGGTGGAGGGTGGCCGAGGAGGTGGAGACTCTGTCGGGCCATCGCTACATAGAGATGGTCCTCTCGGTCACCCCCCCGGAGGTGCTGGCCCGCCGCCGCGAAGCGGCGCGCGGCTTCCCGAGGTGGGCATTGGGGAAACTGGACCCGGACATGTTCGGGGCCGCGGTCCAGGCCTTAATGTGGTTCGAGGGCGCCTCATCAGACGCCTTCGAAGACGTGGATGAGGCAGCCAGATGGATCGGGGAAGTGATGGCCACCGCGTGTGACGCGGGTATGCCCCGATCCAGGCCTCGTCCGCGTCGAGCGGCGTACTGGTGGACGGAGGAGATTGCCGAGCTACGGCGCTCCTCCGTCCACGCCAGGAGAGTCTGGCTGCGGGCCCGAAGGAGTCCCGACCCGCACAGACTCGAGGAGGCCGGAGAGGGTTACAGTTCCGCCAGACGGGCCCTCTCCCGGGCCATCCAAGCGGCCAAGGACCGAGCCTGGGACGAGCTCCTGCGGGCCCTAGACGGGGATCCGTGGGGGCGCCCTTATCAGTTGGTTCTGAACAAATTCAGAGCCTGGGCGCCCCCAACGACGGAGACCCTGGACCCGGAGTTCCTTGACAAGGTGGTCGGGGCCCTCTTCCCGGACGATCCGAAAGAGAGGAGAGACGGGGGCCCCGTCCCACCCGAGGTGGATTGGGACGAGGAACTCGGGGTCCAGATGGAGGGCTGGCGAGGGCCGCCAAACGCCTGAGAAAGGCGGGCAAGGCTCCGGGGCCTGACGGAGTCCCAGACAAGGCGTGGTCCTTGGCCGTGGGGGAACTGGCGGAACACCTGTGTGCGCTGTACACCAGGTGCCTCAGGGAGGGCCGGTTCCCCCAAACTTGGAAGGTGGCCAGGTTGGTCCTCATCCCGAAAACAGGACGATCCGCCGACTCACCCTCGGCGTATAGGCCAATCTGTCTGCTGGACGAGGTGGGCAAGCTCTTCGAGCGCATTATTGCCGATCGCCTCGTCTGGCACCTGTCCCGGACTGGTCCGGACTTGTCGCCGGACCAGTACGGCTTCCGAGAGGGCAGGTCAACGGTGGATGCCATCGAGCGCATCCGGGCCCTCTCGGCTGCCGCGGCGGAGGATGGCGGGGTGTTGTTGGGCGTTTTGTTCGACGTAGCGAACGCCGTCAACACCCTGCCCTGTAATAAGGGGGGCGCTCGAGCGTCACCGAGTCCCCCCTTACCTCATAGCCGTGGTGTACGGCTATCTCCGGGACAGGAGATTGGTCTATACAGACCGGGACGGAACGCTGAGGGTGAAGACCGTCGTGCGGGGGGTTCCACAGGGGTCGGTGCTCGGCCCCTTGCTGTGGAACCTGGTGTACGACGCCGTCCTGCGCGTCGCCCTGCCCTCGGGGTGTTGGCTGAATGGTTTTGCCGACGACACCTTCCTGGGGGTCGAGGGCGACGACTGGGATGAGGCCCGACGCAAGGCCGACGTCGCGGTGGCCTGCGTGGTGGCAGCGATGAGGAGGGTGGGCCTAAGGGTGGCCCCCGAGAAGACGCAGGCGGTCTATTTTTATGACCGCCGGCGCTTCCGGGGAACAAGGCCACCCACGGCCCACATAATGGTCGAGGGTACCCGTGTCCCCGTGGGGGCCCAGATGAAACTTCTGGGCCTCTGGCTGGACGGCACCTGGAGCTTTGGCGGGCACTTTGCTCGCCTGGCTCCCAGGGTTCTAGGCGTGGCCAATAGCCTCGCGAGGCTAATGCCGAACCTGGGAGGGGCGAGCGGTCGTACTCGCCGGCTTTACGCCGCAACGGTGCACGCCGTGGCACTCTACGGGGCCCCGGTGTGGGTCCCAGAGGCGGAGGGCTCCGGGCGCATCAAGGCGATATTGCGCCGAGTGCAGCGCCCGGTAGCCCTAAGAGTGTCACGGGCGTACCGCACCGTCTCGCACGCGGCGGCGACGACTCTGTCCGGGCTCCCCCCCCCCCCTGGAACTCGCGGCCAGACAGCGTGCCGAGGTACATCGGCGCGCTAAGAAGCTGCGGGCTGGGGGGGTCCCAATCACGAACAGGGTCCGTCGTGCCGTAAGGCTCCAGGAGAGGGCGGCCCTTCTGGCCAGATGGCGAGAGTATCTGGCTGACCCGACTCTCGCCGGCAGAAGGACCGTCGACGCCGTCCGACCCTGCCTGGCTGAATGGCTGGGCAGTCGGGGGTACCGGGGGCTTTCGTACCATGCGACACAGGTGCTCACGGGCCACGGATGTTTTGGCGAGTACCTGTGTCGCATAAAGAAGGAGGCCACCACGCGGTGCCACCATTGTGACGAGGAGAGGGACACGGCGCAGCACGCGCTGGAGTTCTGCCCGGCGTGGGCGGAGCAGCGCCGTGTCCTGAAAAGCGTGATCGGAAACGACCTCTCCCTCCCGGCTGTCGTGGCGGCGATGGTCGGGGGGGAGGAGAAGTGGCAGGCATTCCTGGCCTTTTGCGGCCAGGTAATGTCCGCCAAAGAGAAAGCGGAAAAAACCAGGAGGGGGGAAGAAAACCCCCCTACTGATAGTGAGGAAGGCGACGACGAGTGGCTGCCGCCGCCGCGACGGCGACGGCGGCGCGACCGGCGCCGCCGCCCGACGCGAGCGGGCGCCCCCCGGGCCGCGGCCCGGAACAGGGCAGGGAGCGCGGGAAGTCTGGGGCGGCCGTCGCCGCCGTTGACGCGGCGGCGTGCGCTGCGCCGTCACGCGGGCGGTGGTGGCAGTAGTGAGGATGACAGCGGGCCACGGTTGCCGCTTAAACGGCGCTGTGGTCCGCGTGTCCTGTCCTCCTCTTCACAAGACGAGGAGGACAGATGACGGTAGGGAGGGGGCGGATGATAGCCGGCGGAGGTCTGCCTGCTCTCCGTCCGGCGCTGTTCTTATCCGCCCCCTTTCGGGGGGGCCCGTCGCCGCGGAGGGTTGTGTGCCTGTGCCCCTCCCCCGCTTTAGCGGCGGACCCATCCCGATAGGGATATTTGCGGGTCCCCGCTTTTCTGGGAGCGGGGCCCGCCCGCCCCCCCCCTGTTCGATTACGACGTCGGGGGGAGCAGGCCCCATAAAAGGGCAGCAGGAGTGATGCCGTACCTCCGGGCGCCTCCCCCGACGGGAAAAACGCCCGGAGGATGGGAGGTCGACGCCCCGGCGGGGACTCTGGGGCGTCGACCCATAGACTCCCATAACAACGAGAGGGACGGCGGGGTGGGTGGTGTCCACACCCCGCCGCAAACAGATATATTGGCTCGCATGAGCCACAGAGCCCCAAAGGCTCAGCGCTGGGAGCCGAAAGGCTCGGCATCGGGGAGTGCACCGGACGCAATAATCAATGTTCCCGGGCACTCCCCCAGCAATGCCAGGTAGGACACCCGCAGGGTTTTAGTGGGCAGGGCATGCATGCAGTATCGCGGGCGATGTGCATGCTATGCAATCCCACATTCCCCTCGGGCCCTCCCCGGGGTCTGAGGGGGTCTTCCCCCCTGTCAAACGGGGGGCTACTGGGCAAACTGGGAGCCAATTAGCTCTCGGAATCCCAGTAGTGGAAGATTTCCCTGCGTCAACAAAAAAAAAAAAAAAAAAAGATTAAAGTCCATCCCGACGACTGGATCTTCCAGCAGATTCTCTGGATTGACGCTCAGCTCAGGATTCTCGTGTTCTTGCTCACTACGGTCACCTACGGCACCAAGCCAGCTCCTTTCTTGGCGGGTCGCACCTTACTTCAACTTGTGGAAGATGAAGGCCTCAACTTTCCACTAGCCATCATTCCCCTATTAAAGGGTCGGTACGTGGATGACATCAGCGGTGGCGCGGACAACCTTGAGAAGTTGATTGCGATAGCACTCCAGCTGGTGGATATCTGCAAGGCGGGCGGCTTCACCCTGGCTAAGTGGCAGAGCAATCATCCGGACTTCTGCAAATTCATTTCACCAAGTACGGCCTCGCTGGAGCCTCACTCGTCATCCCGATCACTTTGTTTTCTCATCTCTGCCACCTAAAGGGTCCAGTATCACCAAACGTACCATCCTTTCTGAAGTGGCCCAACTCTTTGATCCACTCGGATTCCTCTCCCCGGTGATTATCAGAGCCAAAATGCTCCTGCAAGAGCTGTGGCTGGAAAAGGTCGACTGGGACGATCCCCTCCCACCACGGCTTCAACAGCGATGGATTCAGTTCCGAGGAGAGTTAGAGAACCTCACTCTAATCACCGTTCCTCGCTACCTGGGCCTCTCTCCCTCGAGTCCTGTCGAGATTCATGGGTTTTCGGACGCATCTCAACTGACCATGGCGGCAGCGGTGTACCTCAAGGTCACACCTCCATCAGGCGACCCGATCATCTCTCTAGTGTGCGCCAAGACCAAGGTGGCCCCTCTCAAGCGGCTCACGATTCCACGCCTGGAACTCACTGCCGCAATGCTACTCGCACGCCTCGTTACCTACGTCCAACGGATTCTCGAACTGGCGGAAGTCCCGACCTTCCTGTGGACCGACTCATCGGTGGCACTCACATGGATCAGTAGCCATCCTTCTAGATGGAAGGAGTACGTCTCCAATCGAGTTGCTATCATCCAAGGATGCGTGCCTCACGGACGATGGCGCTTTGTACCCGGCAGCGAAAACCCAGCGGACTGTGCTACTCGCGGCCTCTCAGCGGAGCAACTCACCCGGCACTCACACTGGTGGAGGGGGCCCTCGTGGTTGGCCCTTTCCTCTCAACACTGGCCAAACTCCTTTCCACACTTAGATTCGGGAGCCATCCTCGAGGAACGACCCGGCACTCTACTCACTGTGTCGACAACACCATCATCCTCCTCATGGGACCTCCCCTCCCGGTACTCCTCGCTTACCCGGTTGCTTCGGATCACAGCTACCTGTCAGCGGTGTTGTGCGGTGTTCCAAGGGTCGCCTCAGGCATCCTTAGTCAACCCTCTCACCCCGGCGGATTTGGAGGTGGCCAGGCGGTTCTGGGTCCGAATGGTCCAATCGACACACTTCGCCTCTGAGATGAGAGTCCTCTCGAGCGGAAATCTCTTGCCTAAAACGCATCCTCTATCCAAGCTCACCGCTTTCATCGACCACTCTGGCATACTTCGAGTTGGAGGCCGCCTCAAGAATGCGCTGCTCGACCCGGACACCAAGCACCCGGCCATCTTGCCGAGGGAGGATCGAATCTCACAACTCATCATTGCGGATGCTCATCGACGGACACTTCACGGCGGGACTCAGTTGACCTTGAGCTACATCCGCAGAACCTACTGGATCATCGGCGGCCGGGCTCCGGTGAGATCTCACATCCTTCGTTGTGTTCGGTGCGCTCGGTATCGCGGTGTTCGGGCCCAACAGCTTATGGGCCAACTACCATCCTCCCGCGTTACGCCCTCCCGCCCCTTCCTCACCTCGGGAGTTGACTACGCCGGCCCCATCACGCTCAAAACCTGGCGAGGGCGGGGAGCCAAGTGCCATAAGGGGTGGCTAGCAATATTCGTCTGCTTCGTAACCTCGGCAGTTCATCTGGAGGCAGTCACGGAATACACCACCGAAGCCTTTCTCGCAGCCTTCAGACGGTTCACTGGTCGGCGCGGCATCTGCCACACGCTGTTCAGCGACTGCGGCACCAACTTTCTCGGAGCGGACGCCTCCCTCAAACGGCTCTTCAACTCGGCGTCAAAGGAATCTCGGGACTTCTCTCAACTCTTGAGCAACGACGGCACTCGCTGGGTGTTCAACCCACCGGCGGCACCTCACTTCGGAGGGAAGTGGGAAGCTGCGGTCAAGTCGGTCAAATACCACCTACAGCGGACGATCGGCGAGCAACTACTGACTTATGAGGAGCTTACAACTCTTCTAGTCCAAATAGAGGCCGTGCTCAACTCAGGGCCGCTGTGCCCTCTCTCAGATGATCCGGAAGATCTCTCAGTTCTCACTCCCGGACACTTCCTCATCGGTGAAGCGCCCTCCACGGTTCCGGAGCCTTCTCTTTCGACGGTGCCAATCTCCAGAATGACACGGTGGCAACTCATCCAAAATCAAGTGCAAAACTTCTGGTCACGATGGTCAACGGAGTGCCTTCAACGCCAGCTTTCAATATCTAAGTGGCATCACCCATCATCACAGAACCGAATCGGCTCAATGGTCCTACTCACCGACGAACGGTGACCTCCCTCTAAGTGGCCCCTCGCCCGGGTAATCGCTTTACATCCGGGTGCAGACGGACTCTGCCGGGTGGTCACAATCAAGACAGCCACCACCGAACTCAGACGGCCCATCACCAAGCTAGCGATTCTCCCGGTCTCGTCTGATCAACCGCTCTCTAACTCAGACTCAATGGCAACGGCGGCAAGTTAACATTCTCCAACTCTGTTGTAGAAGGCGGGCGGAATGTTCGAAAACAACACAGTGAATTCACCGCGCGGCCATTACCTGGCCGACCAATCACGGACTCGCTCACCCGGCGACTATCGACGCGTCGCGAACATCGATTGTCGCGGACGATCGTGGCGGCATCCTCGCTCGGCGGCTTCCGGTGCCATATTGGTTCTCGGATCTCGGTTGAAGACACACGTGTCGGTACCGGTTCTGTTGCGATTCTCGTGATTATCGAAAGTGAACGAAAGTGAACATCGGGACGTTATCAGCTTCGGACAGTCTCATTGTAGTATCTCGCGTCAGACTATTAGCGTGTTCTCAAGCAGAGCCTCGCTCGCTCGGACCACGCGGTCGCCGAAGACACGGACGGCCGTCGGTCGACCGGCCGGTCTTATCACATCCCGGAAGATCCTCACCACGGTGCAGTGCGGAACAGACTCATTAGGACCATTCTCAACACCACTGAGTAAAGGACCCTCTCAATTTCGGGACTTTAAGGGAGTACGAGCGGACCACCAGGTAACCTAAGTGCGCGCGCGATCCGCGGCCATAGCGGTCTCCGTACCGGACGCGACTTTACAATCGGCTGCCCCCGCGGAAACCCAGTCGGACATTCTCGCGGTAGATTCTCGCAAACATATAGTTTTCCTGACTGATGAATATGGAGCCTTTGTCTCTGTCACGTTTTATTTCCATTCCAACGAAGCATTGTGCATCATCTACTGTGATTTCAAAAACCTTCTCTAATTGGGACACGATGTATTGAAGAACTTCCTTGTCATTTTCCATGATCAATCCATCGTCGACATACAAGGCGAGCAAAACCTTGGAACCGTTGAAGATCCCTATGTATACACATTTGTCTGCCTCACTTTGCGTAAATCCGATGGCCTTCAGAAAATCGTCAAGTCGCTGGTTCCAGCAGCGAGCGGCTTGTTTGAGGCCATACAGTGCCTTCTTGAGCTTGCACACCAGGCCAGGTTTAACTACTATTCCCTCCGGCGGTAGCATATAGACACTGTCCTTGAGTTCACCGTTCAAAAATGCGGTTTTGACATCAAATTGTATAATCTCATAATCTTCTTGTACTGCAATTGCTAGCAGAATCCTAATAAAGTCATACCTCACTGTTGGTGAAAAAATATCAGTATAATCAATACCTTTTTTCTGAGCAAAACCTCTTGCACAGAGTCTTGCTTTGAAGAGGGAAGTTTCTCCACTAGATTTTTGTTTTATATTAAAAACCCATCGCGAGCTTATTGCCTCCTTACCCTCTGGAAGAGGTGTCTCCTCCCACGTCTCGTTCATTAAAAGTGCGTCGATCTCTCTTTGGATGGTTTTACGCCACTCGTCCTTTTCGTTGCTGTCTAACGCCTCTTTATATGTTTCTGGAATTCGAACGTCCGCGTAATGTGCCTCATAACGCTGCGGTTGTCTAATTTCATCTCGAGCGCGTAGGTTGTACGTCTCATAGTCAGTAGAATCCTTCTCATCAAGGACATCCTGTTGCTGTATCGAATCCTCCAACAGATCTTCTTCCTTAAAACTTTTATTCTTGTCAGAGTTCTTTTTAGGTTGTTGACACTGTGCTTCATCACTGTCACTTCCGAAGATGATTTTAGCAATATTCTTTCTGTCTTCAGGCATTGCGGCATTCTCATTAAATACGACGTTACGTGAAACCTTTATTTTCTTGGTCTCAACATCATACAGGCGATAATTTGTTGAATTTTTGTCGTAACCAACCAGTATCAATTTCTTGCTTCTTGCGGCAAGCTTATTGCGTTGTTCCTTGGGAATATGCATGTATGCTTCACATCCGAAGGTTCTGATATGGTCCAGGGTTGGTTTCTTCCCCGTCCAGAGTTCGTAGGGCGTTGAATTCGGTGCTTGCGATGTTGCAGTCCTATTCAAGATGTAGATTGCTGTATTTACAGCCTCCGCCCATCAAGAGACACGGTAGTGTCTCGCGCCAAGTACGCGCGGAGCGAGACAGCCGTGGCTCTATATACGCGACGCGACGAGTTGCGAGTACCCGAGATTTTTAGATCTCGATAACCAGGGAACGGAGCAAGTTCTAACTAGGCTTATCGTAAAGCTTGGACCAAATTTATATAATAAAAGTGTTTTTATTTTTTCGCTACGTGCCCTACGAGCGGAGATATTACGATGCATAGGATAAAGTGTGAAATTTTCAATTCAGAAACGTCATCGTCATCGTCCCAGACCGTAACTTTCACAGTCTCGCCACGGCGCGCGGCGGCACCACCGTCGTGTAACGTTCACCTTCTTGACGTTTGCGGCGCTATTTTAGAGCAACAAAGTGTCGCTAGCGGTGCACTTGGTGTACTGAGTGCAGTTGCATTGCCGGTGCACTTGGTGTACTGAGTGCAGTTTGCCGGTGCACTTGGTGTACTGAGTGCAGTCGCATTGCGGGCGCCCTGCGGCCCGGTGGTGTATGACAGCGTGGAGCGAGATAACCCGCGGCTGGATCGACTCGGGCTTTGCGCGATTCGGGAGTGTGTGTGTGTAGTGAAAAACGTTCAAGTCCGGCTCGCCGAGCCGGACTCGCGAGTTAAACTCGTACAAAAATAATGGGTCGCTTTAGACGTCCGCGCCGTCGGGAAATATTCCGTCCGTGTCGAGGTTATGATGCTTATCTGTAATTGAGATAGATAAACATAACCGTGAAGCGACCCATACTCGTCGCGAGTCCGGTTCGGCTCGGTTTCTACTCGTTCGTGGGTGGGATGTCACGATCTCACGGTACGGAGCTACTTCAGTCACTTCCGAAATTCATGTTTCTTGGAACTTCAAGACGCGAATCTTTTCGACAAGATGCTCCGTAAGTAAAATAATATCGTTATGAAAAATATGCCCCCGCTTATATATAATTAAAAGACGTGAGTAGAGATTAAGTTAAATCGAATAAACTCGTACATTCGCATTGAACGAGTCAATATTGTCAGTTCTTACACTCACTGCTACGATAATTACATCGCTGGTCCAAGATGCTAAAAAATTCACGAAAATACAACAATACTTAATGCATAATACCATGTTTGTTTAATATTTTTTGATTATAGAATTATCTGTACTCAGTAGTATGAATATTTGGGTTTATTACATAAAAAATCTTAAATCTCATGAGCATATAATATTTTAGAAGGAATTAATATAAATTAATAAAAATATAAATTTTCTAAAACACATATTAATACTGATTTCAATCTTAACACTACTTGCAACAGCAATATATATTACAAGTATGGTACTAATAGTTTTGCTAACAACATATGGTATCATTAAAGGTATACGTATGCGAGATGGAGATGGATCTACAGATATGCTTGAAGAGAAATATTCACAACCGTACCGAGGATGAAATTATTCGGATTATAGATTATTTTGAACCAACGCCCAGCTACCATCAGAAGCTAGATGTAACTTCAATGTTGCAAGAGCAGGCAATAGAAGAGGTAATTTTATTTAAATGAAGAGCGAATGTCTGTACATACTTCGTGACAAAGAGATTGGTCCATTGTTAGTGTCTGAAACATTTTTCATAACTTTGCAATTTATAATTTGAGTTTCATAATACATGAATTGATATAAATTAACGATACTGCAAGATATGCTATTCTTTCGTCGTAATGTATATATCGTAAGATGTATTTATAATCACAAATATTTTTGTTCAAGGTGGATATGGAGGATAGTCAAGAGACGCAGGAGAAATCTACCATGCAAACTGAAGATAGTCAAGATAGCCAGGAAGATGCTCAAGATACAATTGTAATTAAATGAGCTTAAGAACTGCTTGCTTTTCTTACATGTAATTATGAGATTTTACTCAATGGTTTTTTTATATGTATTCTTGGTTTCCAGGGTGTCAGTAAATGGGAGAGAATGGAAGCTGAAGATAAATTAGGTTAGTCACTTTACAATAATTTATACTGATAAATTAGTATGCGTTCATATTCTATGCATATTTTCTTTATTTAGCGTAAATGATCTGTAAGAATACCGTAATTATATCCTAATTTTTTTAAAAAATCAAATCAAGGCCAATATGAGTTTGCAAGCGCAAATGTTCGTGCACAACAGAAAGTAAGTTTATGTTTGGCCATTGACTGAAGAGCATCTTAATAGAGATGGAAATTGGTTGCAGATGAAAAATATTAGAAATATATAAGGAATTCTTAATTGGAAAGCATTAGAATATAATTATGTTACCGCAGGAATATTTGTGCTTGTAGACTCATATTGATTTTGTTACAGTTTTTTATGGCTAATTATATATTATTTATTTTAATTTTCTTTGTAATGTGATAATGTAGATCGATTGGACGGTTTGGCAAAAAGGAAAAACGAAGCAAGACCGCAAACTATGGAAAATTTCTTACAAGTTCCCGATTACTACAATATGGAAGATACTTCTGGTAAAAACGAGTACGTATCACACTATATAAAACAATGTTAAATTATAATATTTTTTGAATCACAACTTGTTTAGCTAATTCGAAGAGATATTTATCTTGGCAAAATAGGAAATATATTTACTGCATTTTTTCCCAATTTTTAAATATTGTATATATTTGCAACAAAGTATGTATAAATTAAAACTTTGTTAATATCTATTTGTGAAACAAACTAAAACCTATTTAAAACTAATTTTATTTTTTATTTCTAATGTTTATGCAATATTTATTTTTGATATCACAGTCCAATATGACTGCAGTGAGAGCTTTAAGGCTCCTGGGTAGTCACCCGGGCCATATTAGATCATGACGTGACAAGCGAGAAGTGACACGTTGAGAATAGAATTCTTGCGTATCATTGCCAAATAAAAAGACCTCTACATAAAATGACACTTCATATCACTTTAGCACACTTCGAAAATACTTCGTGGTTGATCCTTTTCCCTTGATAGTTGATAAATAGCAGTAAAACGAATGTGATACGAAGCTTAGTCATGCGCCTGCGCATAAGCCTGCATGACTAGGTTTTGTTGTGGTTTCGTATTACATTTATTTTACGGCTATTTATCAACTGTCAAGGGAAAAGGATAAACCACGAAGTATTTTCGAAGTGTGCTGAAGTGATATAAAGTGTCATTTTATGCAGAAGTCATTTTATTTGGCAATGATACGCAAGAATTCTCAACGTGTCATTTCTCGCTTCTGACGTCACGATTTCACGTATCGCGGCGAGTACCCAGGAGCTTTAAATATAATCTTTTGATAATCCTATTAAATAAGCTTTTGGAAGATGGTAATGTTTTATATCGAAAGAACAGGCTGAAAGAGGCGTCGCATCGATATGCGTATGCTCTTAGAAAATTCCCAGTTTCGCCAGAAGAAGATTGCCAAGGACAGGAGCAAAGTCATATGATGCTGCAGCTTCAAACTTTTACGCAACTTCATTTGAACTTCATTTTGAATCTGAGCCGATGCAAGCGCAAGATGAACGTTAGTAATTTAATTTTTTCAATGTTACGTAGACCTAAATGTGCACAATAACATATTTACGCTACTTTTACGGTGATAATGTGAAACATGATTCTTTGACAGGATTGTATCGAAGCTATTGAACTCGCTGACGAAGCTCTTAACATTCGGCCCGTTTCTTACGAAGCATTCTACGCTAGAGCTAAAGCGCGCGTAGACTTAGGCATGTTCGAAGACGCTCTATCGGACGTTCAAGAAGCTCTAAAAAACGCACCAGCTCACCACAAACAAGATCGTAGAGTACTCGCAACTTTGAAAGATGAGATTATCTGTCGGATCGATAGTTGCTGGGACCAATAAAGAACATGACGATTACATCGCTAGATCTCGCCTTCGGGCATCAGTGGACACTCTTACTGAATTGTAATGACATTTATTTAAAACACTCGAAGAAGAAGTTAAAATTTCTACCGATTCGAATTTAAGCATAGTAATAATAATGATTTACAATAAAATTATATTTATGTACATAAATTCATGACACGATTCAAGGCCGAAACACACTTTACTCAAGCTTGAATCTTTCTAAACACTTAACCAGAGCTTTCGTACTCTACATATGTTTATGCTTATTAAATAGCAACAATAAAACTACATCGAAAAATCAAGATACTCTATCGCTAATATAAAAAACAGATGAGAATTTGAGAATACAATTTTTGAATAATTTGCACGGAATTTTATGTAATAAATAGTCACAGCGCGCTGGCTTTTCAATTGTCGATATTTTGCAATGTTTTAATGTGCGCGCGCGCACGTATGTGTGTGTTGGGTGTGTGTGTGTGCAACGATTTTTCTATACATTATATTTATATGTATGTATATATGTACGGATATACACATACATATGTACATACATATGATCGTTTATTATTCCAGAATAGTAATTGATTTTAGATTATTCTAACTTAAACAAACTATTTAATTGTGTTTTTTATCAGTATTTTATATTATTACACATGTAGCGCAATATTCATTAATGTATTAAACGCATAATGATGAATCAAACACATTAAACATTTTTCACTTATATATATATATATATATATATATATATATATATATATATATATGTACAATATATATTGTATATCTAGAATAATCACAAAAATCTTTACCTCGGACAGAAAAATACCAAGTTCGTTCTAATAAAGGCAAAAAAAAGGATTCGATCCTCTTTTTAATGTTTAATCACGCAGCAATATTTATTATGCTTGTATCTTGCCAAACATATATAAAGATAATGATAACAAAACAGAATAGATTCTCAATCAATTTAAAATAAATTTTTTCTTACCGTACATTTCACGTTAGGGGTTATCTTTAAATATTCAAATATCGCAAAATTATTAGCCAAAAATAAATAACATTTCAATAATAAGAAATAAAACATTTCTAATTAATTTTGCGCGCGCGCGCGCGTGTGTGTGTGTGTGTATGTGTGAGAAAGAGTGCTTGTACATAATGTATTCATCAAAATGTCGAATCGTGATATCTACATTCGAAGAAATATCAGTTAATTTACATAAACTATAATTCACAAAATATATGATGCTCATATATATAATAAGTTTGATCGAAGAGCATACCAGCTTCATATATGAGCGTTTATGAACGTTCCAAACGTAAGGACAGCTTGTGTTAATAAATGTGATTGACTCCGTAGCAAGCAAACAAACAAAGGTGTCAAATAAACTAACTTTTTATTATATCGATATATTATGATAAGACAATTACACAGAGTTTTCGATATCGTTAATACAATCCAAATTATTGGTTAAACGCACATAACTAATAGTGATAATGTCAAATAAACTAACTTTTTATTTAGATGAATCTTTTTACTTCCATATCGATATATTATGATAAGACAATTACACAGAGTTTTCGATATCGTTAATACAATCCAAATTATTGGTTTAACGCACATGAGCGTATGACAAAACACTCCTCTTTTCGCGACATTATATTCATAAAAACTAAGATAATATAAATAATAATATAAAATTAAAAATTCTTATCCAATACACATTGCTGCAAAATTATCATTATCACTATTAGTTATTATATTATATTAGTAACTATAAAGTATCTTTAAAGTAGATCTTATAAACCAAAAATTATTAGCGAAACAAAATGCGACCGCAATAATAATGATTAAATAGTAAATACAATCGAATTTTGCATCTACATTTAACCGTGTCAGATCTGAAATATGCAATTTGGTCTCAATAAGCCAAACGCGAAAATGCGCTGACTAATGATTAAAGTTACTGTAAGTACACTTACATGGCTTTTAATAGTGATAGTGATAACTAATAGTGATAATGTCAAATAAACTAACTTTTTATTAAGATGAATCTTTTTACTTCCATATCGATATATTATGATAAGACAATTACACAGAGTTTTGATATCGTTAATACAATCCAAATTATTGGTTAAACGCACATAACTAATAGTGATAATGTCAAATAAACTAACTTTTTATTAAGATGAATCTTTTTACTTCCATATCGATATATTATGATAAGACAATTACACAGAGTTTTTGATATCGTTAATACAATCCAAATTATTGGTTAAACGCACATAACTAATAGTGATAATGTCAAATAAACTAACTTTTTATTTAGATGAATCTTTTTACTTCCATATCGATATATTATGATAAGACAATTACACAGAGTTTTCGATATCGTTAATACAATCCAAATTATTGGTTTAACGCACATGAAAATGATTAAAGATGATTAATGATTAAAAAAAAATATTAAAATGATTAAAAATGATTAATGATTAAAGTTACTGTAAGTACACTTACATGGCTTTGCCATGATATACCGGACGTGTCGCAAAATATTAAGTCATCCTGTAACAAAAAATACATCGGTTATTATATTAAAGCCGACGTTTGCGTGTATATAATATATAACATAATTACCACATCGATAATTATTCGTGTTCGCTTACCTAAATAGAAGGTTTGATAATCCGTCCTTCACCTCGGCCACGTTCACCACGGCCACGTCCATCGCGATACCAGCCGCGGCCGCGGCCTCGTCCACCACGATTCCAGCCGCGACCATATTTGCTTTTCTGCCATCTTCTTGCTGCAACAGAAAGAAAAGCTTATTTTACAAAATATTATTAAGTATTAATTTCAAACATAGTCGTTTTTATTTTTTATACTTACGTCTTGTTTGAGACGTACTTGATGCCGCCGAAACCGGCGAAGACAGCGGAACCGGCACATTCGCCGAAATCGGCGAAACCGCTGAAGTTGCCGCAACCGCCGCAGTCGCTGCAGCCGCCGAAGTCGCTGAAGACGACGGCGATGATGCTGGTGGTTTTGCTGCTGCCTGCAGCGCTGATTTAGCAGCTTCAGAAGCCTCAAGTTGCTGCTGCAATTCTGCCACTTGCATTTTAATGACGCCATTTCTATTTCCTTATCGGACATATCCTCCATCTGTAACATGAAAAGGATTATATTAATTATTATTATTAATTAAGAGACACGGTAGTGTCTCGCACCAGTGTTAAATTATGTAAATATTAATTAAAATATACTTACTGTTGTCTCCATCGGCACTGTCCCTTTACTTTTTTCTCCTCGGTTCATTGTCTTCATTACTTTTTTCTCCTCGGTTTATTGTCTTCATTGGCGGGTCGCAGGGGGAAGTCTTCTTCTTCTTCTTTGCTTAGGCTCCTGCCTCCCGTCGGAGGACAATACGGCCCGATTATTAAACACTCGCAGAGGTACTGCACTTCTCGCTCGTCTGTATGTGTGTGCGTGTATCAATAATTGAACTACATAATTAGCGGCAACTTCAAGTGTTGTGTACGTGTATCTGTGTGTGTGTGTCCGCGGTGTTGAGCTCGGAAAACCGTGGGTACGCTACGCCCAAGGAACGCGCGGATCCGCAGCAGCGCGTGCCGCAGGGGGAAGTGATCCGCGTAGTTCCTTGGGCGTAGCGTACCCACGGTTTCCCGAGCTCAACACCGCGGACAAACACACACAGATACACACAGATACGATTGGAGTTGCCACTAATTTTGATAATTACACGTTAGATACACGTAACACACACACGTATCAAGAGACACGGCAGTGTCTCGCGCCAAGTACGCGCGGAGCGAGACAGCCGTGGCTCTATATACGCGACGCGACGAGTTGCGAGTACCCGAGATTTTTAGATTACACAGTATACACCGTAAACATGTATACTCGCGCGAATCCGCGGATGCGCGAAAACCCGGCCGAAACGTCTTCTTCCGACCGAAACGTGACAATTGAATGTCGCGACAGAAAGTGATACCACACGGCACACGACCGCTCACGTGACTAAGTAGCAGTAGCATGTGATTGGTTCTTTGGATTTAACCAATCACATTTAATTGCTATTTAGCCGCTCATCTATGGTATATGTATTATCACATATATAGAATAATTTCTTTTCTTACACGATCGGTAACATTATCGGCGATAGTATTGTCGATGATACATGTTTATGGTAATATCGTGATTTATTTAGTCACAGATGTCTATACTTGTGTATTTAGTTTATGGTTGGTGGTACACTTCATGTCAGTGAAGCAGTAATAAAGAAGTATATAATAGAGAGAAGTAAACGTGTATTTTGATAGCAATTTGGTAGGTATAGTAACAATAATTTACAAGTGGAGTATTTGCTGTTTCTTTTAGCTTATAGATTTATGTGTTTAATAGGATTTCTTGTATCACGGGGCATTCAGCTGTGGGTGTGCAACTTCGTGTTTGTGTGCCTTGAGGTATGTTACACATTAAATTATTATATATAACAATATGTATGTTTACTTTTAGCCTATATTTTAAACTTTACTGAATTAATAATTTATTATGTACTACATACTTAATTATGTCAACTTATACAGGATGTTCCCGGGTTAAACGGCCAAACTTGACATATGAGTTTAGGATCTCAAAACAAGAAAAACTTTCTTCTGGAGGTATGCTCACAAACACTTCGTTCAAGGGATATTTACTTTAAGTTGCAGAACTATTATAAATAAATAATTTCAAAATAAAGTAGGTTTATCCTCAACAGTAATTAAAATGTACAATAATCAAAATTATAATCATTATCTTCTAATCTTCTTTATTGCTAAACATTAATCAAAATTATAATAAATACTCTTTTTAATGCTTAACAGTAATCACAATTAAAATAATTATTCTCTTTACTGCTTTATAGTAATCAAAATTTAAGTAATAAATATCTTGTTCAAATGATTTAACACCAATAGATTTTTTGAATGGAATGTTCTCAAGCAAAAAGTGTATAAAATGTCTGTATGAAAAATGTATGAAATGACCTTTAATCATAAACAAAAACGGAAGTTAGTGCAAGCGTGCGAGAAGGAATAACAAACGCACAATGTCAATTAGCCACTTGTTCTTTTACTGATAGGTGCAACGCTTGTCTCTGGGCTAGAAGCTATCATTCTGAAAAAAATATATAATACTTAAATTTTGGTTAGTGTAAAACAGTAAAGAGGATAAGTATTTTAATTTTGATTACTGTTTAGCAGTAAAGATGATAAACCTATATTATTTCGAAATTATTCATTCCTAATTTTGTAACTTCAGAAGTTAATATCTCTTGAACAAAGCGTTTGCGAGTATACCTCTAGAGGAAAATTTTTCTTGTTTTGAGATCCTATACACGCATATTTTAAGTTTGGTCGTTGAACCCGGGAATACCCTGTATAATATAAAACATAGTATAATTAAATTTTTTAAACATTAATAAAACTTTAATAAAAAGTTTACGTGGCAATTATTCCATTTTAAGCATTAATACAATTCTTTTTGTGCGGACTCGAGACTTCTCTTATTTGTTGATTAAAAGCAAGAAAATATAAAGTATAAAATAAAAATATAAAATAACTATTAGAGTAACTATTAAATTAGTTACTAGTTACCAAAAAAATGTAACTAAGTTAAAATTATAGATGGAGAAAAAGAACGAAGTTTAGTTATACTTACCAAAAAAAAAAATTAAATGATCATATTTTAAATTTTTATTTGCAAGTGGAATAGAAAATATATTTCATTGATTCATAAATAGTCTTGATATTATTTTACTTGTAAAAAAAAATGTTAAATATAATTTTTTATTACAGATGTATTTGTCTTTGGAAGCTGCATGACAGGATGTTTTAAGCTTCGTGTGACAACAGTAATAATAGTCTTCTCAGATTATTTCGAGATGAAATTTTTATATTAAGAACTATATTACAAGATACATTACAAGATACAATAATGTGAGATACGCAGAATTATTTACAAGTTACAGCCTCGATAGCTTGATATAGAGAATTTTTATTGTCAATAGTTTAACATTTAACTTATAAAAGATCTTAGAAAAAATTTTTTATGAACAAACTATTGACCAATCTTATTCTCTCAATTCCATTTTAAACATTAATATTTATGTAATAACATTTAATTACAAAATGATCTCACAGGAGACTATTATTGCAACTGTTACACACGAAGCTAACATCCTTTTTAACAATGTAGATTCCAAAAAATACATCTGTATAAACTGTATGGGTAATAAATAAATCATATTTTACATTCAAATATATGTCAATGATTATAAATGTATTTTAAATATAGCGTGATAGTTTACAATTTGTTCTGAGATTAGTTCTCTCGCTTGACTCGTTTCGTGCTAAGAGAGTAACTGTCAGCGCAAAACGTGTTTTGACAGATGAAATATCTTGATATCACAGTTCTAGAGAAAAATGTTTTATACAAAAGTTGTATGGTTTCAAGGGGACAGGTAGACTTGACCTTGAGTGACTTTTTCAAGGCAAGGTCAATGTATTAGATGTTTTATTAAATGGAACCATCCGTCTTTTATTACATATTCTTTTATTACATATAATAAAGATCTCTTTCATTAAGATTTTATGAGATATTTTAAATTTTGTCATAATATTTTTAATATAAAATATGATTTTACTTTGATACTTTTATACGTAGAATAATGAAGGGAATCGATTGTTGTAAAAAAAAACAGAAAAAATTATTTTACAAAAATTGATTGCATCTTGCAGACGCATTTCATTTTACAAATATGCAAATGTAAAAACCAATATATGTATATATCGTACGTACAAAAGTATCAAAGGAAAGTCATTGAAAAGTGAATACTTCACGAGAAATTTATATGAAATTATCAAAAATTTGAAACATCTCAGACAATTTTTGTTACACACGAAGCTAACATCCTTTTTAACAATGTAGATTTCCAAAAAATACATCTGTATAAACTGTATGGGTAATAAATAAATCATATTTTACATTCAAATATATGTCAATGATTATAAATGTATTTAAATATAGCGTGATAGTTTACAATTTGTTCTGAGATTAGTTCTCTCGCTTGACTCGTTTCGTGCTAAGAGAGTAACTGTCAGCGCAAAACGTGTTTTGACAGATGAAATATCTTGATATCACAGTTCTAGAGAAAAATGTTTTATACAAAAGTTGTATGGTTTCAAGGGGGACAGGTAGACTTGACCTTGAGTGACTTTTTCAAGGCAAGGTCAATGTATTAGATGTTTTATTAAATGGAACCATCCGTCTTTTATTACATATTCTTTTATTACATATAATAAAGATCTCTTTCATTAAGATTTTATGAGATATTTTAAATTTTGTCATAATATTTTTAATATAAAATATGATTTTACTTTGATACTTTTATACGTAGAATAATGAAGGGAATCGATTGTTGTAAAAAAAAACAGAAAAAATTATTTACAAAAATTGATTGCATCTTGCAGACGCATTTCATTTTACAAATATGCAAATGTAAAAACCAATATATGTATATATCGTACGTACAAAAGTATCAAAGGAAAGTCATTGAAAAGTGAATACTTCACGAGAAATTTATATGAAATTATCAAAAATTTGAAACATCTCAGACAATTTTTAATGAATGTTTTATTATAGTGTTTTGACGTGTTTTAAACGCGTTTTTTCCAAATATTTGCCATGTCGAAAAATATATGTAAGATATGGAAAAACGTTTCAGACAAAAGTTGTTTGGTGTTAAGGAGTGTCATGTGATGATGACTTTATTTCACCTTGGATCAAGTTTAGAGGATTATTTCGAGGTTAATTTTATTATTTTTTAAAATATGTCGAGACGTTTTCAAAACACTACAGAAAAGCTAATTGTCGTTAAGATTTCAATTTTGTCTTGATATTTCCAAATTGATTGCGTGTACAATAAGCGGTCAAATCTTTTTTTTTACATTTTACGTAGAAAAGTATGAAGGCAACGTTATTGAAAAGTAAAGTGAATACTTTGAGATATTTAATAATTTATATTAGAAATATCAAGACAACATTTAAAATATCTTACAAAAATGTTAACGAAAGATAGCTTTATAGTGTTTTCATTTAGCTACAAGAATGTGCAGTATAAAGTAGGTTTTTATTTTTAAAAATAAAGTTGATTTTCAAATAACCCTCTGAACATGATCCAAAGTCAATTCAAGGTCATCGTCAAATGACCTCTTTTGTCTGTCTTCTATATTTTTCGACATTTGTTTTATTGTTTTTTATAATTATTGATATGTATTTAAAAAATTGCTATTATTATTTTACTTGTGAACAAACATGTTAAATATTGTTTTTTATTACAGGTGTATTTGTCTCTCGGAAGCTGCATTGTTGTACAGGATGTTCTAAGCTTCGTGTGACAACAGTAAATGATAGTCTTCTCAGATCATTTCGTGATGAAATTTTATACAGGGTATTTTCTAAGTTGACAAAAAACTTGAAGGGAATATTCCTTGACTTATTTCAGAAGAAAAGGTCTTATAAACATGTGTTCCAAACTGCTTCGTTTTCAAAATATAGGTCAAAGTTGAAAGAAAAAATATGACAATTTCGGAAATTTGGAAAATGCTTACAAAGATTTTATTCAAATTTGGTATACGTACATGTGGTATTACATTTCAGTACTGATGAAACATTTTCAGATACACCAGGGGCACATCTAAAAATTTTTGATTTGGAAAATAAAGCAGTTTAGGACATATGTTCATAGGATCTTTTCTTTTAAAATAAACTGAGCAATATCCTCTTCAAGTTTTTTTACTTACGTAGGAAATACTCTGTATAAAGTTAATAAGAAGAGCTATATTACAATAATGAGATATATAGATTTATTTACAAGTTATACCCTCGATAGTTTGATATAGTAGACAATTTTCATTGTTAATAGTTTAATATTTCACTTATAAAAGATTTCAGCTTGAGATGAAAATTGTATGTGATGGATATTATCGAGGCTATAATAACAATTTGTAAATAAAAGATGTCAATCTTATTCTTTTAATTTTATTTCAGATATTAATATTTATATAATAATATTAACATTTCATCACAAAATGATCTCAAACGAGACTATTATTACAACTGTTACACACGAAGCTAACATTATTTGTAACAATTAGATTCCGAAAAAAATACATTTGTAATAAAAGATCATATTTTACATTTAAATATAGTCAAAGATTATAAAAGTAAGTGTTTTAAATATTGCGTGACAATAAAATTACATCACCTATCATGATGTACTATCATTATCATTACTATCACCTATCATTATCATCACCTCACTTTGACTCACGTAACTCATGTCACATCACATGTGATCGATCGATCGAACTATAACGCATCTCTATACGTAGAATTAGCGCCGCATACGGCAAGGATATGAAAGGGACAAAATTACGAACTATTAGCGCCGACTCTGTGCCGTGGCAAACACAGCAAACGGAGAACGACGTTTCTTAATTGTAAATTTTCAGCTTCGGGTTTTACATCGTAATATCTCCGCTCATAGGGCACGTAGCGGAAAAATAAAAATACTTTCACTATTATAGTGTTTTCACTTAACTACAAGAATATGCAGTATAAAGTAGGGGTTTTCATTTTTAAAAATGAAGTTGATCTTTAAATAACTCTTTGAACATGATCCAAAGTCAATTGAAGATAATCGTCAAATGACCTCTTTTGTCTGTCTACTATATTTTTCGACACTTGTTTGGTGCATTTAAAATATAGGACACTTTGTATATACCTGCACAATTAATTATACCCACCAATATGTACGTTATTTAAAAAATACATAATGCTGTAGGATGAATGACGCGCGCAAAGTCCGCGCTTTGTAGTATTTATATAGCAAAGAAGCTGAATGGCGCGCGCCTAGCGTGCGCTTGTACTATTCCAGTAATATAATAGAGATATACAATCACACACAATATAGAATATAGCCATTACAGTCCGAGCTTAGATCTTAGTAGCTTATTATTATTTCTCTATGTATAAACATATTTTTCCCCTCAAACCCTAGAATACTGCGCGCTGACAAGAATTGTCAGACTACAACACACCTTTTTGGGTTATAACCCTACTTCCCCCCCCCCCCCCCCCGATTAAATCGATTTCATTTTAATTTTAAATAACTGAAGAATTTATTGCGAAAAATACTTCAGCCAGGGTTCGAACCTGGAACCTTCCGCAATTCATGTCGGGTGTCATATTAATTCGACCACTGAAGCATGTGGTGATATTTATCGCAATATTCGGATGATAATAATTTGAACGTCTTTTCTGGCCGATGTAAATTACAATTCATAGTTAGTTATTTCAAGATTGTCTTAATAGTCCAGTCACTTTACTTAAAAAAACACCAAAATTACAACAAAAGTCCGAGCTAGCTGAATTTTGGTATGCAGCTTCATTTAGCAGTTACAAATAGGTGTAAAAAATAAGTTTTTAGTACATATCTCCTTACCTATTAATCCTATGAGTAAAATAGTTATTATCAAATTTATAGATTAGAAAATTTCCTACAATAAAGATCCTATACATTTTTTTCGTACAAATAACCGTTTTTACGTATTATACGACTTACCAAGTTGGTCTATTAGTTTATGAATAATAACACTGTTCAGCACCATTTTGTAACATGAGTGTGAATAGTCATTTCCGATGTTTTTTTGCCTTCTGATCACGAATCCGTTGTTCAAGTTTGGCTATCACCACAATTTCGAGATCATTAACTATTTTTCTTCAAACGCGGTTTCCGGCCAAAGGGTTAGTCCTACGAAAAAAATAAAAGAGACCTTTTTTGTGCAGAATTCCAAGATAAACGACTTTCATTTAAACATTTTTGGTCATCACTTCAAAATTTTGAGAAAAACGGACGTTTTGGGCCTCTTTGACGCCATTTATCTCAAAATTTCAAAGTGACAGTCAAATTTGAACGAAAATCGTGTTCAGAAGGGAAAAAAACATCGGCAATGACTATTCACACTCATGTTGCAAAATGGTGTTGAACAGTGTTATTATTCATAAACTATACATTTCAACTTGGTAAGTCGTATAATACGTGATAACGGTGCCTTGTACGAAGAAAAAGTATAGCACCTTTTTTGTAGGAAATTTTGTAATCTAAACATTTGGTAATAGCTATTTTAGTCATAGGATCAATAGGTAAGGAGATATTTATTAAATACTCATTTTTTACACCTATTATTTGCTGTAAAATTTTGAGCTCACAATGGATTGATGGAAATTTTTAATATATTTTTATAACTACTAAATAAAGCTACATACTAAAATTCAGCTAGCTCGGATTTTTTCGAAAAAAAGTATAATGGAGGATTCACACTGCGTCCGATGTTCGACGTACGACGATCCGACATCCAATAGGAAATTTTTGTCTCTAATAATAAATTCTTTATTGGATGTCAGATCGTCGTAGTCGAACATCGGACGCAATCGGACGCAGTGTGAATATTCCATAAAGTGACCGGATTATATAAGTTATGTGCTAATATGGTCATTCGGTAAAATTGCTGTTTAGGGGACCCACCTCCAATGACCTTGACATATCGTTGACATATGTTGTCAAGGTCACCCTCCTGAGTAAATTTCAAAAGGTTTTAGCCCCCCGTCGCTTGTTCTTTATTAATAATAACCCTAACATAAACCAATTGTTGTATGGGTGGGCTTCCATCACGTGAGTCACAGTCGATTTACTGCTTTTAATGACTTTCCTTTATTTATACAGGTATTATTTCCACATAAATATTAGTCGTTTATGCCTTTTAATACTCAAAATAACTGCTGTGTTTCACTTTTTTGTTATAACTTTTTAATAAAAAACGGGCGATTGCTAAAATCTTTTAAATGTTGTGCAGGGTCATGATAACCTTGACAAAATATGTCAAGGTCAAGGTCACTGGAAGTAGGTCCTCTAAATAGCAGTTTTACCGATTATTCCACTGAATGGATACAGTTGTTTAAATTCTCTACAATGCTTTATTTCCTTATTTGTATAGGATTTGCAAGGATTCCAGCAGAATTCCTTTTGGTAAGGTAAGTATATCTTTTTTTTCATTACTTATATAATACGGTTGTGTGGTGATACAAGAGTACTGTGCATCTGCATAAAACGAGTTCTGTGTGCGAATACAAGGGTACTGTGCGCCTGCAAGGATCGGGTGCTGTGCGCCTACAAAGAAACGGGTGCTGTGCGCCCACAAAAAGAACGGGTACTGTGCGCCTACAAAGACCGGGTGCTGTGCGTTTACAAAGCAACGGGTGCTGTGCGCCTGCGAAGAAAGGGTGCTGCGCGCCTACAAAACGGGTGCTGTGCGCCTAAAAAGAACGGGTGCTGTGCGCCTGCAAAGATCGGGTGCTGTGCGCCTACAAAGAAACGGGTGCTGTGCGCCTGCAAAGAAAGGGTGCTGTGCGCCTACAAAGAAACGGTGCTGTGCGCCTGCAAAGATCGGGTGCTGTGCGCCTACAAAGAAACGGGTGCTGTGCGCCTGCAAAAAAGGGTGCTGTGCGCCTACAAAGAAACGATGCTGTGCGCCTGCAAAGAAAGGGTGCTGTGCGCCTGCAAAGAAAGGGTGCTGTGCGCCTGCAAAGAAACGGGTGCTGTCGCCCTACAAAAGAAAAACAGTTACTGTGTGAGCTTACAAAAACCGGGTGCTGTGCGCCTGCAAAGACTGCTATTTATTATCCGCTTATTTTAAATAAAATGTCCTTCAAGACAAAAGATATTATTTAAGCCTGAAGAAAAAAATATAATTACTCGAGGCGAATGGATTACGGACGATATAATGTTATTTTCCATATACTTTTACGAAGTTGTTCAAATTATGAACCTGCCGAAACATGGCAAATTCAATTATCTGAATTTATTCAAGAGACTACCAGAAGATAGAAAACAATATACAAATATTGCATAGTT